>OV050032.1:43456961-43775784 GCA_920105625.2 Clusia tigrina | reverse complement strand
TAGGTAGGTAGGTAGGAGTGGCCGCCCAGTTGCCAAAAGCACACTTGAGCACACATAATGGCCCATTGTGATACCACGGTGTGGCGCCGTTCAAGCACTGACTAAACAAGTTCCCATACTTAGGATGGTGATAGTCAGCGCAAGGACAGCACCTGGAAAGGCATGACTCCCCCGTCATGTTTCAGGAAACCATCCTGATACTTTGATGAACCTGGCTATGTCATGGACACGCACATCAGCGTGTGCTTTTGCCCACTCAAGCTTGCCCTTATCGTATTCTGACAGTTGAGAAGGTTCTGAAGCGTTGCGCCTCGTCAAAATACGGTAAGCCGCTCTACGCGTCCTGTACGCCCTTGTACTCGGGTTCACGTTGGTAGGTGCACCTGAAGGAGGAGCGGTACGGGGAGCAGTTACCATCGAATTCTGAGGCAATATCGAGGCGTTTGCTGAAGAGGGCTTAGGCGGAGCGACTGCTGCTGGTTTGTGAGTCAATACCCTAGCAGCCGCTGAAGAGCCTGGGGACAGCGAAGAGCTCTTGGGTGGCTTATTAGCCGAAGCTGTGGTGCTTGCTGAAGGGGCAGTGCTTATGCTGCTTGTCTTCGAACCAAGGGCGGGGGTGTTGCTGGTGGGCATTTGCCTAGCCAGGGTTTTGCGCGTCCCTGAGGAGATATGCGCGGAAATTTTGTTTGTGTTTTTATTTTTTTTTGTGTCCATGCAATAAGGGTCCCCACTCAAAGCCGCTATCTCAGTCTGAACGTGTGGTCACTAAATATGGTCCCATGGTTATCTGTGTAAGCAGGGAGGCCATGCGAGGGTTGGCACAAGCCCTTATGGGGTCAAGTGCTCAGAGAGAGACCAGTGCTAATCGGGAGTTCCACTCAACCGAACCCACACTACCGACCTAACGGTAACAGACGTCGAACGTACTTTGAGGCCTGCCAAGGTTTTAACGGGAAGGGGGCAGCTGCAACCTTAGACTGGAGCCGTTCACACTCAAGTTTCACCTTGGTGCTACCGTGACAAAAGACAGCTAGGTCCAGAAAATTACAGCTACCAGCCCAGGGCAATCAGAACAGTTACATTGGTCCAAAGAGAAGTCCGGGGACGAAGGATGGGGGTCGTGCCAATTGGTGCTACTGAACTCCCGTGCAAGAAAACAGCAGCACCTGGAGAGTGTAGACCATTTAGCGTAACCCAGGGTGCAGCGCGTGGAGGCGATCTACATTGCACCCCTCTGAAATACTTACAACCCCAAACAATTGCTAATAACTCCTTTTCAACAGTAGAGTAGCTTTTCTCATGATCATTTAGAGTACGAGAAGCGAAACACATCGGATGTCCGTCTTGTGTTAGAACAGCTCCTAAGGCAAAATTGCTAGCGTCTGTTATTAGCTTAAATTTTTTATTGAAGTTTGGATAGTGCAGAATTGGATAATTTGTAATAATTTCCTTTAACTTTTTAAAAGAAGCTATATAATTTGGGTCGCTGGTATTAATTTTCGAGTTCTTTTTTAGATATTTAACCATAGGAAATGCAACTTTTGCATAGTCCTTGATAAATTTACGATAGAAACCAGTTGCTCCTTAAAATGACTTGATTTGTTTTTGTGTCTTGGGCAAGCACAAGTTTTTGATAGGTTCGATCTTTGTTGGATTCGGCTTTACGCCGTTTTGTGTTAAGATATGACCTAGGTATTCAGTTCCTTTTTTTTTTTTTAAACTGCACTTATTACTTGAATTGATAAGTGCAGTTTAAAAAAAAATAAAATTAAAAAAAAATTGAATTTTCCGTCCCGTATTCTTAAGAGTTTCAAAAATAGATTTAATATTGTTTATGTGTTCTTGCAACTATGTGCTGAATATTAAAATGTCGTCTAAGTACGTTATTGATATATTGCTTTAGTATTGAATTCATCAGCCTCTGGAAAGTTGCGGGAGAATTTTTGAGGCCGAATGGCATTCTCACAAATTCAAAGTGCCCAAACGGATTGAAAACGCAGTTTTCTTCCTATTCTCAGGTTTTACCATAATTTGGTGAAACCCTTTGGCCAAATCAACTGTGGAGAAATACTGAGCTTTCCCCAATTTGTCCAATATATTGTCTATATTGGGAATTAGATACTTGTTGCTAATAGTACATTCGTTCAGCTTCCTATAATCCACAACAATTCTCCACTTCTTATTCCCAGAACTGTCTGACTTTTTGGGGACTATCCACAAAGGACTATTGTATGGCGAGTTACTTTCAGTTACTATACCTTGTTGGAGCATTTCATTTAATTTCCTCGTCATGTACCTTAGGGTACCTATAAATTTTTGTCTATCTGTTTCTGTGACTATTTCATGTTGAATGCTGTGAGTAAAGGTTAGTGTATCTCCTTCCAAATAAAATATATCTTAATATTGGGTCAATAATTCATGCACTTTTTTTCTCTCCTCACTATTAAGATGGTGTAAATTAATTTTTCCTAAAAAAATCATTTTGAATAGGTTCGAGTGAACACACATCATTGGTACTGTTTGGAAGATTTGTGTTAGTAAACCAAATTTTACAACCTTTCATTTTTATATATTTTTCATTTAAATCAATTATCGCATCAAATTTAGTTAAAATATTCTGCCCAATAATGGCATCATACCTTCTGTTAGGTAGATGGGCTACATTCCAAGAAATAGTACCATGAGCACAAAATTCTTTTGGTATTGGAGTGACTACCCTTTCAGTAATTTTGCTTACACCATTTATGGTTGAAAAAAACTTTGGTTTTTACCATGAAAAACGGTTGATATTTTCTTGCTACATTTGGAGTTATTATACTGGTGCTTGAGCCAGTATCTATTAACGCGTTAAAAGTGTTATTTTCTATACTTAGTTTAATTAAGGGCAATGTGGGTTCCGCGGCTCGTTGGTAAAATTTACATCTTCTTCTAAATTTCCAATTTCCATCGGTTGGAATTGGCTTCGTCTAGAGTTTTGTGTATCAACACTCATGTGTGAATTGCGAGTTTGAGCCGAATTAACCCTATTCTGGTATAATTGGTTCTGATTTCGGTACTCTGAATAGTTATTATTATTATTAGCTGAATACGGTCGAGTACCATTACGGTTTTGATTACACTCTGAGTTATTTCTATTATTAACCGAATGCGATCTAGTACCGTTAAAGTTTTGATTGAAATTTCTTTCTAAAAGTTCCGAATTGACTTTATTATTAGACGAATATGGCCTAGTACCATTAGAGTTTTGATTGAGATTTCTTCTCAAGAATTGGTCGCTACCATTTCGACCAGGAGGAGCAAAATAATCTTCTTTTCTTTGTGGAATTATTGGTGGCTTGAAATGTTCTTTATGACCATAGGCTATGCATCTAGGACTTGTCAACAACTCCAATCTATCATATCTTTTATAAATTTCATCCAATGTTTTATCACTATCAACGTGGGCCCTTACGGTTCCATAAATTTTCTCTAAAATGATTTCTACTAAATCTCTATCTACGTTTTCTGCCCTATATAGATCAGGTTTTCTTTCGTCAAAATCGTATAATTCATTTAATTCGTACTTAATTTCAAAAGTTAATTTAAATAATTCACTTAAATTATTCACCCTCATGATCCGACACTTATTGAAGAGTTCTCCATATGTTTTGTTGGGCTTGAAGCGCTGTCTAAGTTTCAGCTGAATGTCCTCCCATTTTGGAAAATCACCGAGTTCACGAATACAGATTGCTGCTTCCCCACGGATTTTTCCGTTAATAATAATCTGCATGCCATAATTGAAAAGTTGTGCACTAGAGCTCCACACAATTCCAAATTGTTCTCCACTGATTTTATAAAGGGTATGGTTACTTGCATAGTTTTTGTTGTCTTCGAAAGGTCTTAGTCGTCTAAACTGGTCCAAGATGTCCTGTGGTCGCAGAAAAAATTCATTTCGTTGATATTTGTGCTGCTGTTTTCGCTGTTGCAGCTGTTCATTTTGTTGTTGTAGCTGTTGTTGATATTGTTGTTGCAGCTGTTCATTTTGTTGTTGCAGCTTTTCTTGGAGTTGTTGGATGATTTCCTCCTGCTTCTTAATGACGTCCTCGTTTTCCTTATTGATTTCCTCCATATTGACTTTCCTGTTCTCATTGAATGCTTTTTGCAAACTGTCTTTCATATCTTCGTTACTTCAGAAATTGTTCTTTTTCTTCTTTTGTTTTTCTAGTTCAAAATTGTTTTTAGTTTCTTCACTTAACACTTTTTCCTTTTTGTAAATTACTTTCACTTATATCGTTTTCGCTTTTGCTCATTTTTCTTATATATTTGTTTAGTTTGTTATCGCTTAAATATTAACATTGCACAAAATATGCTTAAAAGTTAACTTTTGCTTTTCAATTTAAATTATAATTTGTTTTTCGTTTCCTTTTTGTAAATTTTCCATATTTCACAAATCTTTAGACTTGTTAATTTTTTAGCTAATGCGTTGGCCGCTTTTTCCGACCTCGCCAGCTATAAGCAGAATAAAACAAATTTAGCTTATGCTTAAAAATAACTTTATTAGCTTGCCATGAATCTTAAGACTAGCTTAAAGTATTTTTCTATTCTACTTTACTGTTCAAATTCAGTTGGCCTTGAAGTGCAAATTATGCTACTAAGCACATTTTGCATTTGGAGCCTTAACTGAATTTGAGACCATCTGCTACGCAATAACAAAAACTAAGCGATAACGCTATGCATTGCATAGAGGATTGTGAATTTGTTTATATGTATGGATATATGTATTTATGTAGATATATGTATATTTTGTAGGGTATGCGGACGTAACTCCTCCATCCCTTCATTGGAGATTCTCCTAGATCTCGTAAAATTTAATTTTATATACTTATTACTTAATGCCATATTTATTTTTTATTTTTCAATTCGATATCATTTGCTTGAGGTTCATTTACAATTTTGGTTTTATTAATTACTTGCTTTTCTTGCTTTTAACACAAATATAATGATTACACAAACAATGACAATTACAATCGTTATGCTTATTCCGTAAGAAACATTCTTATGAAATTTTAGTTCTCTAATCTCTTTGATATTTGAAAAATTTTCTAAATCAATTTTTCCAAAATTGGCTGATTTTATTTCGGTCAATAAAGGGTTGTTACTTTGATAAAATTATTTATCTTGCACTATTGTTAAATAGTTTTGGAAAGTTTCAGTTTCAATTTCTATTTTGCAATTATAATAAGTGAAAAGATAGTTTTTACTAACTGTTACATTTCTATTATCACAATTTTGCTTTATTTGCAGATCAGCGGCATTTTTTATTAAAATCATATCATCTTCGGGCTCCCCCATTTGAGTTTTGATATTATATTTATAATTACAGTTATTTAAAATAGTACAATGTTTACTTCGTTTTAAACTTTTCAAATACACATTTTCTTCATAATTGATTGCTTTCAATTTGAATTACATTGCTATTTGGTTCGGCAATTTCCATATAATTCTTGTTAGGAAGTGGTACAATTATTTTTAATTCAGCTGAGATATAATTAATTGGAATCTTAAGTGCTATAATAAGTACACCCTTTTTATAATTAAGTACATCAACTTTCATTAATTTCAATTTAAAAAAGTCCACCTCAAATTGATCTATTTCTTCGGATGTGAGTATATTTGGATTAACGATATGGTTTTTAGCTAATGCTATACTTTCTTGTATATGATTAACTTTATCTTGAGATAGGTAAGTTTAGACATTTGATCCATATACAGAAGGCGTCGTATAATTTAATTTTGCCTGCTTTTTATTTCCTCTTCAGAACTTTTCATAATTTCCCTGTCTTCTTCGATTGCCGATTTTAAAATTTGAATTGATTCCTTAAAATGCGTATTGATAAAAATCTGTTTATTAACTGTTTCTATGAAGTTGTGATTATTTCGGTCAATCACATTGAGATGCTCAAGGATTTCCTGACGGTCGTCATCGTCCATTACTCCGAAAAACTATTTATAAGCTTTCCCTCCAAGGTTTATCAATCCCCTCTTTTTCCTAGGTTCTATTGGGATTATAGATTTTATTTTAGATTTTATTATTTTATTTTCTCTTTGAACTATTTCTGTGCTATGTAACTCGAGAGACTTTACATTGTTTTCTATTTCGTCTACAATATGGCTTAACTCATTTGTATTAATTAAATGTAAAATTGTTAAAGTTTGGTTCACCACTTCAATTTCTCTCATTTTCTTCAATGGGGCTTATCTGCAATAGACCCTCAGTTGGAAACACTATCCCCAGAAGCACCAACAAGCTGATCACCCGAAAATTTCAAAGGTCTCTTTATATTTATAGTATGAACATTTTTTAATGGGTATTTTCTAAATTTTTGTTGTTCTTTATGCCTTACGCTAATGTAATTTTTTATGAACCCCTCTTGTCTACTCTCTTCATAACTTTCTCTGTCTTCATTTAGTTTTGCAATAGCTACATTTTTTGGTTTGTCAATCCTATTTCTTATAATTTCCTTTTCAACCTTATTTTGCAGAACATCAAACGGTGTTGCTTTAATTATTGAGTGGTAGGTACTATTATATGATTCTATGGCCTTAATTACCTGCTGCTTTATTGGGATTTTATTATCTAAATTTAAAACCCGGATTTTTACCGTGAGTCTATTATTTAACCTTTCAATATCAGAGTTGCCAGTATGGCTAATAGGTTTAGCAAAGTGTATCTCATTCCCTCGTCTTGGCAGAATTGTTTAATATTTATTCTGTTAAATTCATTATCGTATATAATTTTCTTCATTTTCCTTGTATGGATATATAAAGTCTAATTTTTTCTATTAATGTTACGCTATTTCTATCTTCAAGATAAAAGCTTACATCATGCTTGGAAAACCTATCAATGAAATTTATGAACGAATGTTTAGAATTTACGTATGTATCAATGTGTACTATTTCGTTGCTATCAGAAGTTGTTTGTGTGTTTTTAAATTTGGGTTGAATAGGATTTTTATCGTACTTCGCTGCGGTGCATAAATCGCAGTTATTTACTACCTTATGGATAATGACTTTCAAGTTAGGATAAAATATTTTGTGCTTCAAAGCTTCATAATTTGCGATAATTCCTGAATGACCGGATTCCCTCTTATGAAAAAGAGCTACCTGTTTCATTGCTTCTTCTTCCTCTTCATGTCTCTTGCAAAATGGCTACATTTCACAAATTTTGTGCTTGAGTCTCTTGGAAACAACTCGATAAGTTTTTGTTGAAGATGGTTATAAGTTGTGTCATCCAAGTCAGTGTAAAAAGCAATTTTACCCTTACATATATGTCTTCGGACAATGTCGGCAATTTTTTCCGGTATATCAGCTCTTTCAATATAAATTCTATTGTTACCCAATATTTTTTCAAATTCTTTTTCCTTTCTTTCTACCAAAATTAATTGAGTTTTTAACCTATTCACAATTGTGTCCAAGATTGGAATGTGATCCTTCAATCTTCTTCTTGTGAATGTGCTGTTTGGGCACCCATTGAAGCGTTACCTACATTTTCTTCGTAGAAATCACTTTTGTATTGATTTACTTCATTGTTATCAACATCGATGCGTCTTAAAAAATCTGCAACTTTATTCTCTTTGCCTTTAACATAATCTATCATTGCATCGTATTCCCCTAATTGAATCAACCATCTTTGGAGTCTTGGGTTGATATCTCTACCAGAATTCTTGGTGTGAAGCCACTTAAATGGTTGATGATCTGTATTCAAATCAAATTCTTTGCCATATAGATATGGTCTGAAATACTTAGGTAGGTAGGTAGGAGTGGCCGCCCAGTTTGCCAAAAGCACACTTGAGCACACATAATGGCCCATTGTGATACCACGGTGTGGCGCCGTTCAAGCACTGACTAAACAAGTTCCCATACTTAGGATGGTGATAGTCAGCGCAAGGACAGCACCTGGAAAGGCATGACTCCCCCGTCATGTTTCAGGAAACCATCCTGATACTTTGATGAACCTGGCTATGTCATGGACACGCACATCAGCGTGTGCTTTTGCCCACTCAAGCTTGCCCTTATCGTATTCTGACAGTTGAGAAGGTTCTGAAGCGTTGCGCCTCGTCAAAATACGGTAAGCCGCTCTACGCGTCCTGTACGCCCTTGTACTCGCGTTCACGTTGGTAGGTGCACCTGAAGGAGGAGCGGTACGGGGAGCAGTTACCATCGAATTCTGAGGCAATATCGAGGCGTTTGCTGAAGAGGGCTTAGGCGGAGCGACTGCTGCTGGTTTGTGAGTCAATACCCTAGCAGCCGCTGAAGAGCCTGGGGACAGCGAAGAGCTCTTGGGTGGCTTATTAGCCGAAGCTGTGGTGCTTGCTGAAGGGGCAGTGCTTATGCTGCTTGTCTTCGAACCAAGGGCGGGGGTGTTGCTGGTGGGCATTTGCCTAGCCAGGGTTTTGCGCGTCCCTGAGGAGATATGCGCGGAAATTTTGTTTGTGTTTTTATTTTTTTTTTGTGTCCATGCAATAAGGGTCCCCACTCAAAGCCGCTATCTCAGTCTGAACGTGTGGTCACTAAATATGGTCCCATGGTTATCTGTGTAAGCAGGGAGGCCATGCGAGGGTTGGCACAAGCCCTTATGGGGTCAAGTGCTCAGAGAGAGACCAGTGCTAATCGGGAGTTCCACTCAACCGAACCCACACTACCGACCTAACGGTAACAGACGTCGAACGTACTTTGAGGCCTGCCAAGGTTTTAACGGGAAGGGGGCAGCTGCAACCTTAGACTGGAGCCGTTCACACTCAAGTTTCACCTTGGTGCTACCGTGACAAAAGACAGCTAGGTCCAGAAAATTACAGCTACCAGCCCAGGGCAATCAGAACAGTTACATTGGTCCAAAGAGAAGTCCGGGGACGAAGGATGGGGGTCGTGCCAATTGGTGCTACTGAACTCCCGTGCAAGAAAACAGCAGCACCTGGAGAGTGTAGACCATTTAGCGTAACCCAGGGTGCAGCGCGTGGAGGCGATCTACATTGCACCCCTCTGAAATACTTACAACCCCAAACAATTGCTAATAACTCCTTTTCAACAGTAGAGTAGCTTTTCTCATGATCATTTAGAGTACGAGAAGCGAAACACATCGGATGTCCGTCTTGTGTTAGAACAGCTCCTAAGGCAAAATTGCTAGCGTCTGTTATTAGCTTAAATTTTTTATTGAAGTTTGGATAGTGCAGAATTGGATAATTTGTAATAATTTCCTTTAACTTTTTAAAAGAAGCTATATAATTTGGGTCGCTGGTATTAATTTTCGAGTTCTTTTTTAGATATTTAACCATAGGAAATGCAACTTTTGCATAGTCCTTGATAAATTTACGATAGAAACCAGTTGCTCCTTAAAATGACTTGATTTGTTTTTGTGTCTTGGGCAAGCACAAGTTTTTGATAGGTTCGATCTTTGTTGGATTCGGCTTTACGCCGTTTTGTGTTAAGATATGACCTAGGTATTCAGTTCCTTTTTTTTTTTTAAAACTGCACTTATTACTTGAATTGATAAGTGCAGTTTAAAAAAAAATAAAATTAAAAAAAAATTGAATTTTCCGTCCCGTATTCTTAAGAGTTTCAAAAATAGATTTAATATTGTTTATGTGTTCTTGCAACTATGTGCTGAATATTAAAATGTCGTCTAAGTACGTTATTGATATATTGCTTTAGTATTGAATTCATCAGCCTCTGGAAAGTTGCGGGAGAATTTTTGAGGCCGAATGGCATTCTCACAAATTCAAAGTGCCCAAACGGATTGAAAACGCAGTTTTCTTCCTATTCTCAGGTTTTACCATAATTTGGTGAAACCCTTTGGCCAAATCAACTGTGGAGAAATACTGAGCTTTCCCCAATTTGTCCAATATATTGTCTATATTGGGAATTAGATACTTGTTGCTAATAGTACATTCGTTCAGCTTCCTATAATCCACAACAATTCTCCACTTCTTATTCCCAGAACTGTCTGACTTTTTGGGGACTATCCACAAAGGACTATTGTATGGCGAGTTACTTTCAGTTACTATACCTTGTTGGAGCATTTCATTTAATTTCCTCGTCATGTACCTTAGGGTACCTATAAATTTTTGTCTATCTGTTTCTGTGACTATTTCATGTTGAATGCTGTGAGTAAAGGTTAGTGTATCTCCTTCCAAATAAAATATATCTTAATATTGGGTCAATAATTCATGCACTTTTTTTCTCTCCTCACTATTAAGATGGTGTAAATTAATTTTTCCTAAAAAAATCATTTTGAATAGGTTCGAGTGAACACACATCATTGGTACTGTTTGGAAGATTTGTGTTAGTAAACCAAATTTTACAACCTTTCATTTTTATATATTTTTCATTTAAATCAATTATCGCATCAAATTTAGTTAAAATATTCTGCCCAATAATGGCATCATACCTTCTGTTAGGTAGATGGGCTACATTCCAAGAAATAGTACCATGAGCACAAAATTCTTTTGGTATTGGAGTGACTACCCTTTCAGTAATTTTGCTTACACCATTTATGGTTGAAAAAAACTTTGGTTTTTACCATGAAAAACGGTTGATATTTTCTTGCTACATTTGGAGTTATTATACTGGTGCTTGAGCCAGTATCTATTAACGCGTTAAAAGTGTTATTTTCTATACTTAGTTTAATTAAGGGCAATGTGGGTTCCGCGGCTCGTTGGTAAAATTTACATCTTCTTCTAAATTTCCAATTTCCATCGGTTGGAATTGGCTTCGTCTAGAGTTTTGTGTATCAACACTCATGTGTGAATTGCGAGTTTGAGCCGAATTAACCCTATTCTGGTATAATTGGTTCTGATTTCGGTACTCTGAATAGTTATTATTATTATTAGCTGAATACGGTCGAGTACCATTACGGTTTTGATTACACTCTGAGTTATTTCTATTATTAACCGAATGCGATCTAGTACCGTTAAAGTTTTGATTGAAATTTCTTTCTAAAAGTTCCGAATTGACTTTATTATTAGACGAATATGGCCTAGTACCATTAGAGTTTTGATTGAGATTTCTTCTCAAGAATTGGTCGCTACCATTTCGACCAGGAGGAGCAAAATAATCTTCTTTTCTTTGTGGAATTATTGGTGGCTTGAAATGTTCTTTATGAC
Organism: Clusia tigrina; assembly: GCA_920105625.2. Taxonomy (NCBI): domain Eukaryota; kingdom Metazoa; phylum Arthropoda; class Insecta; order Diptera; family Clusiidae; genus Clusia; species Clusia tigrina. The sequence continues at coordinate 43,764,646 of OV050032.1, read as the reverse complement.
CATAGGCTATGCATCTAGGACTTGTCAACAACTCCAATCTATCATATCTTTTATAAATTTCATCCAATGTTTTATCACTATCAACGTGGGCCCTTACGGTTCCATAAATTTTCTCTAAAATGATTTCTACTAAATCTCTATCTACGTTTTCTGCCCTATATAGATCAGGTTTTCTTTCGTCAAAATCGTATAATTCATTTAATTCGTACTTAATTTCAAAAGTTAATTTAAATAATTCACTTAAATTATTCACCCTCATGATCCGACACTTATTGAAGAGTTCTCCATATGTTTTGTTGGGCTTGAAGCGCTGTCTAAGTTTCAGCTGAATGTCCTCCCATTTTGGAAAATCACCGAGTTCACGAATACAGATTGCTGCTTCCCCACGGATTTTTCCGTTAATAATAATCTGCATGCCATAATTGAAAAGTTGTGCACTAGAGCTCCACACAATTCCAAATTGTTCTCCACTGATTTTATAAAGGGTATGGTTACTTGCATAGTTTTTGTTGTCTTCGAAAGGTCTTAGTCGTCTAAACTGGTCCAAGATGTCCTGTGGTCGCAGAAAAAATTCATTTCGTTGATATTTGTGTTGCTGTTTTCGCTGTTGCAGCTGTTCATTTTGTTGTTGTAGCTGTTGTTGATATTGTTGTTGCAGCTGTTCATTTTGTTGTTGCAGCTTTTCTTGGAGTTGTTGGATGATTTCCTCCTGCTTCTTAATGACGTCCTCGTTTTCCTTATTGATTTCCTCCATATTGACTTTCCTGTTCTCATTGAATGCTTTTTGCAAACTGTCTTTCATATCTTCGTTACTTCAGAAATTGTTCTTTTTCTTCTTTTGTTTTTCTAGTTCAAAATTGTTTTTAGTTTCTTCACTTAACACTTTTTCCTTTTTGTAAATTACTTTCACTTATATCGTTTTCGCTTTTGCTCATTTTTCTTATATATTTGTTTAGTTTGTTATCGCTTAAATATTAACATTGCACAAAATATGCTTAAAAGTTAACTTTTGCTTTTCAATTTAAATTATAATTTGTTTTTCGTTTCCTTTTTGTAAATTTTCCATATTTCACAAATCTTTAGACTTGTTAATTTTTTAGCTAATGCGTTGGCCGCTTTTTCCGACCTCGCCAGCTATAAGCAGAATAAAACAAATTTAGCTTATGCTTAAAAATAACTTTATTAGCTTGCCATGAATCTTAAGACTAGCTTAAAGTATTTTTCTATTCTACTTTACTGTTCAAATTCAGTTGGCCTTGAAGTGCAAATTATGCTACTAAGCACATTTTGCATTTGGAGCCTTAACTGAATTTGAGACCATCTGCTACGCAATAACAAAAACTAAGCGATAACGCTATGCATTGCATAGAGGATTGTGAATTTGTTTATATGTATGGATATATGTATTTATGTAGATATATGTATATTTTGTAGGGTATGCGGACGTAACTCCTCCATCCCTTCATTGGAGATTCTCCTAGATCTCGTAAAATTTAATTTTATATACTTATTACTTAATGCCATATTTATTTTTTATTTTTCAATTCGATATCATTTGCTTGAGGTTCATTTACAATTTTGGTTTTATTAATTACTTTGGGCTGTCTTCTTGCTTTTAACACAAATATAATGATTACACAAACAATGACAATTACAATCGTTATGCTTATTCCGTAAGAAACATTCTTATGAAATTTTAGTTCTCTAATCTCTTTGATATTTGAAAAATTTTCTAAATCAATTTTTCCAAAATTGGCTGATTTTATTTCGGTCAATAAAGGGTTGTTACTTTGATAAAATTATTTATCTTGCACTAGTGTTAAATAGTTTTGGAAAGTTTCAGTTTCAATTTCTATTTTGCAATTTTAATAAGTGAAAAGATAGTTTTTACTAACTGTTACATTTCTATTATCACAATTTTGCTTTATTTGCAGATCAGCGGCATTTTTTATTAAAATCATATCATCTTCGGGCTCCCCCATTTGAGTTTTGATATTATATTTATAATTACAGTTATTTAAAATAGTACAATGTTTACTTCGTTTTAAACTTTTCAAATACACATTTTCTTCATAATTGATTGCTTTCAATTTGAATTACATTGCTATTTGGTTCGGCAATTTCCATATAATTCTTGTTAGGAAGTGGTACAATTATTTTTAATTCAGCTGAGATATAATTAATTGGAATCTTAAGTGCTATAATAAGTACACCCTTTTTATAATTAAGTACATCAACTTTCATTAATTTCAATTTAAAAAAGTCCACCTCAAATTGATCTATTTCTTCGGATGTGAGTATATTTGGATTAACGATATGGTTTTTAGCTAATGCTATACTTTCTTGTATATAAATAACTTTATCTTTCAGATAGGTAAGTTTAGACATTTGATCCATATACAGAAGGCGTCGTATAATTTAATTTTGCCTGCTTTTTATTTCCTCTTCAGAACTTTTCATAATTTCCCTGTCTTCTTCGATTGCCGATTTTAAAATTTGAATTGATTCCTTAAAATGCGTATTGATAAAAATCTGTTTATTAACTGTTTCTATGAAGTTGTGATTATTTCGGTCAATCACATTGAGATGCTCAAGGATTTCCTGACGGTCGTCATCGTCCATTACTCCGAAAAACTATTTATAAGCTTTCCCTCCAAGGTTTATCAATCCCCTCTTTTTCCTAGGTTCTATTGGGATTATAGATTTTATTTTAGATTTTATTATTTTATTTTCTCTTTGAACTATTTCTGTGCTATGTAACTCGAGAGACTTTACATTGTTTTCTATTTCGTCTACAATATGGCTTAACTCATTTGTATTAATTAAATGTAAAATTGTTAAAGTTTGGTTCACCACTTCAATTTCTCTCATTTTTATCTGGACATACCCCGACTCCTCTTCAATGGGGCTTATCTCCAATAGACCCTCAGTTGGAAACACTATCCCCAGAAGCACCAACAAGCTGATCACCCGAAAATTTCAAAGGTCTCTTTATATTTATAGTATGAACATTTTTTAATGGGTATTTGGAAGAGTTTTTAATGAATTTGGATGCGGATTCGTGGTAAGCCGAAGACTACGCCACCTTGTCTCCCGATTCACACCGGTGAATGAAAGGTTGGCTCCGATCCGCATCAAGGCTAAGTTCTTCAGCATTAGCCTGATTTGCGCGCACGCCCCGACGGAGGAGAAGGACGATGCAGCCAAGGATGCTTTTTACGCGAGTCTAGAGGACGTGTACGATCGTTGTCCGGCCCACGACGTAAAAATAGTTCTCGGCGACTTTAACGCGAAAATCGGAAGAGAAGGCATCTTTGGCTCCACAGTCGGACAGTTCAGTCTCCATGACACCACCTCGAACAACGGTCTGAGACTGATCGACTTCGCCGCGGCGCGAAACATGGTGGTTAGTAGCACCAGATTTCCACACCTCGACATTCACAAGGCCATCTGGCTGTCCCCGGATCAAAAAACATGAAACCAAATTGATCATGTTGTGATCGACGGAAGGTACGCTTCCAGTGTGCTTGATGTGCGTACATTTCGGGGAGTCAATATTGATTCCGACCATTATCTTGTTGCAGCCAAGATCCGCATGCGGCTGTGCAATGCGAAGAATGCACGCACAGGCATACAACGAAAGCTGGATGTCGCTAAGCTGCAATCACAACGGACGGCCGAGTCCTATTCCGCTCAACTCTCGGCTAAGCTCAACCAGCCAACCTCTGGACCCGACGACGCCGGTGGACTATGGGCGCACATTTCCCACTCCATGCGCGCTACCGCGGAGGAAGTTATTGGTTTCCGGCGCCCGCAACCCCGAAATCAATGGTACGACCAGGAGTGTCGCGATGCAACTGCAGCAAAAAACCCCGCATATAAAAAAACTCTGCAGTCTGTTGCAACGCGAGAAACTTACCGCGAAAAGAGGAAGGAAGAGAGACGCCTTTTCAGACGCAAAAAAAGAGAGCAGGAAAAGCGTGAGCGTGAGGAACTCGAGATATATCAGGGCAAGAGGGATGCACGAAAATTCTATCAACAGGTTAAGCGTCTAACCCAAGGTTTCAAACCCGGAGCGTCCACTTGTAGAGATAAAAATGGAAATCTGGTTACAGATGTGCAGTGCGCGCTGAGATTATGGAGACAGCATTTCTCAAATCTGCTCACGGGTGACGATACAACCAATTCCACCCAAGCGGAATGCAGTGCGATGCCACCAATCGACGAAGATAGAGTGGAAGTCCCACTACCTAGTCATGACGAGGTTCGAGTTGCTTTTCAGCGACTCAAAAACAACAAGGCAGCGGGTGCTGACGGCCTTCCTGCCGAATTGTTTAAGCCGGCGGCGACGAATTGATAAGGTGTATGTATCAACTCATCAGGAAAATAAGGCTAGAGGAAAGCATGCCCGACGATTGGAATCGCAGCGTGCTTTGTCCTGTATTAAAGAAAGGTGACCCGACAATCTGCGCCAACTACCGAGGCATCAGTCTTATTTCCATCGGATACAAGGTCCTGTCGAGCATACTGTGTGAAAGATTGAAGCCGCATACAAAAACACTGATTGGACCTTATCAGTGCGGCTTTCGACCTGGCAAATCCACCATAGACCAGATTTTCACACTACGCCAAATCCTGGAAAAGACCCACGAAAACCAAATCGACACCCATCATCTCTTTGTTGATTATAAAGCTGCGTTCGATAGCCCGATACGGAATTGCCTATACGCGACAATGTCTGAGTTCGGTATACCTGCAAAGTTGATCAAACTCTGCAGAATGACGTTGAGCAAAACATGCAGCTCCGTCAAGGTAGGAAACGACCTCTCCGAAACCTTTAATACTGAGCGAGGTTTCAGACAAGGCGACCCGTTATCCTGCGATCTCTTCAACTTCATCATGGAGGGGATCCTGCGAAAGTCCGGTGTACATCGTAATGGCACCATTTTCTACAAAGGTGTCCAGCTCCTTGCCTACGCTAATTATATCGATATTATCGGTCGGACCAAGAGAGATGTGACTGCTGCTTTCACTGCTATCGGAAAAGAATCAGCCAAAGTGGGTCTGACGGTAAACGAGGGCAAAACAAAGTATATGCTGTCTGCAAACAGAGGAGCGCGGCGTCTAGGCTCCCACGTTTCAACGGGCAACTACAGCTTTGAAGTCGTCAAGGAATTTACATATCTTGGCACCGCCGTTAACACCAATAATGATGTCAGCCTGGAGATAATGCGAAGAATTGCAATTGCTAATAGGTGCTACTATGGGCTCAGTAAGCAATTGGGTTGAAGAGCCCTCTCTCGATCGACGAAGTTGACACTCTACAAGACGCTCATTCTGCCGGTGCTTCTTTATGGCGCTGAGGCATGGGTAGTATCGCAGGCGAATGCAGCCGCTCTTGGGGTGTTCGAGAGAAAAGTTCTTCGCAAAATCTTTGGTCCTGTTCGAGTTGACGACGACTACCGTATTCGAATGAACCACGAGCTGTATGAGCTCTACGCTGACATCGACGTAGTTCAGCGTATAAGCATTCAGCGACTACGCTGGCTGGGTCATGTCCATCGTATGGATGAAGAAGCTCCAGCGAAAAAGGTATTTGAGACGAAAGCCGAAGGTCGACGACGAAGAGGGAGACCATGCCTCCGATGGATGGACCAAGCTGATGAAGCACTGACCACGCTTGGTGTAACTGATTGGAGAAGGCGCGCGCAAAGCAGAGGCGCCTGGCGAGAGTTGCTCAAGTCGGCCGTGACCCGCCCGCGGGTTGTAAGGGCCACCTAAGAAGAAGAAGAAGCGATAACGCTATTGCATAGAAGAATATGAATTTGTATAAGTTAATGCGAGTAACTCTCCAACAGCATTAAAATTAGCCACAGGCTGGAGTGAGCGGATTCAATGCTCTCCGCTGGCTGGGAAAAGTAGTGCTCGCGACAAACTACCTAAGTGGCATCTTCAGCTCTCTTCGCAAAACGTCATGTGAAACGAAGGTCAGCGAAGGTCAGAGACGGTCACGTAGGCCTTTCATTTAAAAGCTTTCTGTAGTTTTTAGTACTTTTTAGTTTCAAGCTCTTTTAGTTTTGTTGTTAAGTCTGTCTGCGACAGACATATTTATTTTGTAAGAAATTAGTTTCATTCAAATAATAAACTAAAATAAATAATAAACACAAAAGGTAAAATTATTAATTGGCGCCCAGCGTGGGGCAATAATAAAACAACAAAACAGCAAAAAAAAACCATAACCGCAATTAAATCAAGGAAACGCAGCAAAGAAGAGTGCAGTACAACAACAGCAAAAAATACCTACGAATACAAAAGCAACAACTGCTCTGGTAGCTGATACATTTTTCCAAGACCAAAGCTAGGGAGCATCGAAAGCAGCAACAACACTAAATTAATGTAAGTTGATTGACTCGTGTTTCTTTTGTGGAAAATTATTGTACCTAAAATATTAAAATTAAAATTATAAATAAGAAGTGATTGTGCTAGGTAATAAGTGGGATTAAAATATTGGTGTCCCGGTGCATGGATAATTTAAATAGCCCGAATTTAGGCATTTCCGACTTAATTGTCGGTTTTGAGAATCTTGGTTTTTCTGAACAGCCAATAGAACAAAAAAAAAACATGAATGAATCACAGCTTACGCAGGTGCTAAACTCTTACAATGCAGAGAGCAGAATTTGAAAAAAAACTGACTGGGTTACAAAATCAGATTGTTAGTCTATCTGAGAAGCCGGTAGTAGCTAGGTATGAGAGAGTCAGGATTGTCCCGGGCATGATATGTGAAGAATCGCTTGATGTAGTAAAGTCTGTCGTAAGTGTCGTGGCAGGAAGCCGGTCATAATGTTTATGGAATATTCAAAGCCTATGATGGCAGCTCAAAGCATTATCAGGCGGTAACAATAATAAGGAATAAAATCCGAGGTGCCGTTGACGCGCTTCTTTCCTCCTTTAGCACCGTGCTGAATTTTGAAGCTATTATAGCCCGGCTAGACTTCACTTATTCAGATAAACGGCCCATCTATTTGGTAGAGCAAGAGCTATCGACGCTGAGACAGGGCTCCTCTAGCGTACCGGAGTTCTATGACGAAGTGGAGAGAAAGGTATCTTCACTTGCAAATAAAACAAAAATGTCCTATGAGGCAAGCATTGCGGATGCAATTAATGACAAATGCAGGGCTGATGCACTTAGAGTTTTTATTTCCGGGCTCAAGAAGCCATTATGTGACATTCTTTTTGCATCACAACCAAATGACTTACCATCCGCGCTGGTACTTGCACAGGAGGTAGATGCAAATCATGAGCACTATATGTTCGCTGCCAGTTTTGCAAATAGGGCGGTCGAAGCAACAAAAAAACCAAACAGTAGTAAGCGAAACAACAACAGGGAAATCTCTGGCAATTACAAAAATACAAATTATGTTAGATAGCCCAATCCAACCCAACGGAAGTGGTCAGTTTCGCCGGGAAAACAGCAATGGAAGTTACCGTCAGGGGAACTTTGAGGGGGAGAACCGCCAAGACCTCAATCGAGAAGCGCAGTCCCGTCCAGAGCCAATGGACATTGACCCCACTTCTTCTCGTTTGAGGAATCCTACCAATTTTACGAATTCCCGAAGTGGAAAATTCCAAAAACGCCAGGCATCCTCGGATCGCCAAACGGGACCAAAGTTTCATAGAGTAAACCAATTGGCTCAACAGGATCTTGAGCATGAATCGAGCTCGGAATTGGCATATGAAGAGTTAGCTGAATTATCAGTTGAGGACCGTGAAATAGAAGAGGTGGCTATTCGGAGTAATCTCAGAATTTTTCATTGTACCTGGCATAAGAATGTTTGACGGGATTGTGGGTCTTGATTTACTAAATAGGGTACACGCAAATATTAACCTCAAAAAGCGATTAATAGAACACGACTGTGGCAAGGAAGTAATTCATTTCCTCAAGAGTCAAGAGGTTAGCTATCTTCAGTGGCAGACAGAGTCAGTTCCGGCCAGAATAAAAGAAACGTTTTTAAATATGATAAAACGCGTCTCCGGAGTCTTTGCAGACCCGAATGAAAAATTACCCTTCAATACGAATGTTGTAGCTGCAATTCGCACTAGGGACAATGAACCAACCTACGCGAAATTTTTCCATATCCACTGGGTGTGGCTGATTTTGTAAAATCAGAAATAAAAAATATTTTAGAAAATGATATAATACGTCCTTCGAGGTCACCGTACAATAACCCCATATGGGTTGTTGACAAAAAAGGGTTTAATGAAAATGGAGTCAAGAAGAAAAGACTCATAGTAGATTTCGAAAATTAAACAATAAAACAATCGAGGATTCGTATCCCATTCCCAATGTCGGGGTAATTCTATCAAACCTGGGAAAAGCCCGCTTCTTCACAACCTTAGACCTAAAATCTGGTTTTCACCAAGTCGAGGTCACAGAGCGGTTTGCAACGCGAAATACGAATTTTGCCGTCTGCCCTTTGGCCTAAAGAATGCGCCCAGCATCTTCCAGCGGGCCATAGATGATGTTCTTAGAAAACATATAGGAGAATATTGTTTTGTTTATATCGACGACGTTATGATCTTTTCGAAAGATACAAATGAACATCTGAAGCATATCGAGGCTGTATTAAAAAGCTTGTTGGAATCAAATATGAGAGTTTCTGTAGAGAAATCAAAATTTTTTTAGACAGAACTTGAGTATCTTGGCTTCACTGTGTCTGAAAATGGCATAAAAACCTGCCCGCAGAAAATCGAGGCAATTCTAAATTTCCCAAATCACTCTAAGGGGCGTTCGATCCTTCTTGGGCATGGCCGGTTACTATAGGTGCTTTATACGCGATTACGCGAAGATAGCTAAACCATTAACCAAAATCCCTAGGGGTGAATTTGGTAAAGTATCGGCTTCCCAATCCAAAAAGATTAAAATCTCATTTGATACAGAGCAGGTTGAAGCATTCAACAAACTCAAGCGAATACTTATTTCAGAAGACGTCATGTTAGCCTTCCCAGATTTCCGATAGTCTTTTGATCTCTAGGTGCGGTCCTGTCCCAAGAAGGGAAACCGATCACAAGGATTTCGAGGACATTAGACAAAAAAGAAGAATACTTTGCTACAAATGAGCGAGAACTTTTAGCCATTGTGTGGGCCCTGAAGAGTCTTACACATTATTTATATGGTGTGAGGGAATTAAACATTTATACTAACCACCAACCTTTAACCTCTGCGGTCTCAGATCGCAACTCAAATCCAAAGATTAAAAGATGAAAGGCTTTTATTGAAGGTTATAATGCCAAGCTCCACTATAAACCAGGTAAAGACAATCTCGTAGCAGATGCCTTGTCACGCCAATTCATAAATGCCTTAGACCCCGAACCAGATTCGGATGCTGTCACTATTCATAGCGAGGAATCTCTAACGTACACGATAGAAACCGTTTCTAAACCGATAAACGTTTATAGAAATCAGGAACATTCGTAATTTTTGGAAAGAAATTACGCCACCTCCTAATTTTTCCCGATAAGGAGAACTTGTTTAAAATGTTGGGAGAGGTAGTAAAATCCGATGTAGTCAACGGTATTCATTGTGAGCTCCCCTTGCTGGCGCAGATCCAACACCAGCTCGTGACTCTGTTCCCAAATACTACCTTGCGTCACACAACCAAATTTGTAACAGGTGTTTTTGATCCCAATGAGCAGATAGAGATCATAAGCCATGAACACAATAGGGCTCACTGAGCACCCCAAGAGAACGTGAAACAAATACTGAATGACTATTTCTTCCCACGAATAGAGAAGAAGGCTAAGGAGGTAGCAATGAATTGCAAGGTTTGCGTGGGGGCAAAATATGACAGGCACCCAGTAAAACACCTTATTGAAAAAACGCCCATACCAACTTTTCCTGGAGAAATCCTCCATATTGATATCTTCTCTACTAATGCAACGTTTTTCCTGACTTGCATTGATAAGTTATCAAAATTCACGATCGTGCAACCATTAGTTTCTCGCACCATAATCGCTGTAACACCAGGGATCCTCCAGTTAATCCTGGTTAACCGGGGACAAAAACCATCCATATCGATGTCATCGAAGGTCAGCGACGGTCACGTAGGCCTTTCATTTAAAAGCTTTCTGTAGTTTTTAGTACTTTTTAGTTTTAAGCTCTTTTAGTTTTGTTGTTAAGTATTTATTTTGTAAGAAATTAGTTTCATTCAAATAATAAACTAAAATAAATAATAAACACAAAGGTAAAATTATAAATTTATATATGTATGGATATATGTATTTAATATGTAGGGTAAGCGGACGTTACTCGCGCTCCGGGTGAAGAGGCTTAATAAGTAAGAATTTAAAACATTAGCAATAATAAAATTTGACGTGTATTTTATTGATGTGAAATATAAATAAGTATACAACCCACAGTCTAATAACATACATACATACATATATAGATATACGTGGTATAATTAATAGTTTAAAGGTGTATAAAGGGACAAGGATGACCAAAATCAAACATAATTTCCTTAAAAAACGAAAAATTATTATAACCAATTATTTTGCTGCAATTATAATAAAGAAGATAAGGCGAAGAACGCATCTACAATTCCAAGTATTATTAAACTCAACGGGGAGTCAGTCTTTAAACATTGTTGTACCTGGCGAAGGTTATCCGCCGTTGTGGAGGCCCACGAAGTCTTTTCACCAGTCGAATAGCAAACGTCATTTCCATCGTATTTGTGCACAGTAGAAGATGCAACTGCAGTTATTGAAGGCGTGGGTAATTCCGATCAAAATGTTCGCTAGGGCGATGGAGTTGGAAATATTTAAAACTTAAAATCCGCGTAGCGACTGTAACTGCATTAAACTAATTCACGAGTGTCTGGGTTCGTGTCTTATACTACACTTCCAAAAGTTCCAAAACAGTGCCCAACAATTCACTATCAACTACCAAATTCAACTCGATGAGAATAAACTCGGTGGCTAATAGTATTTAACTAATTTACTTATAATATTGCAGAATTGTTCAGAATTCAAACAAATCCGAAATCAGATGTTGGTATTGCCAGATATTAAACAGTAGAAAACATCTGCGCCGTTGCAACTTCCTTCGACGGTTCAACAGAGCATGAATTATTTTTTGCAGTGCTGTCGGATTAAAAGCGAACAATTTTTAAATTACATTTCAAAGAGACTACATACAACTTTCAACAATGCTTTAGATATATATTTAAATATATGTATTTTTTGTTCGTTTACAGGAATGGAAAAATATTTTAATCATTACAAACCTTATTACTAATTCAAATTGTAGATTTATATAATGCAATAAACTGTTTTCGTTCAAATGATTTTCGTTCAGTGCCTTAAATGAAGTATCTTCGCTATAATTTTCACGCAATGCTAAATGGAAAATTTGTATCATATCGATTTATTTAAACTTATATACCTGATCTTAATGGGTATCTTAAACATAGTGTATATTTAAGTCATACTGTGATCCAATATGTAAAAAATCGTTACTAAATATTGCACAGCACTCAATTAGATATATGTGCGGATTGAGGATGTGTCAGTGAAACAATGAGTAGAAGAAAAGAATTTACTACTAAATTTTAATATTTTATTATTAGTAAGAAATTGAGCACGAAGTATATTTGTTCCCGGCCATTTTTTGCATGTAGATTTATATTGCTACTATGAGTATTCGTTGATCAATCAGATAAACATACATCTCAACATATAATCATATGTGAATAGTGGTTCACTTAGCAATTAGCTTGCAACTGTTTGGAAGAGAAGTGGTTAATGGCAGACAAAGAAACATCTACTCAGGAAGTAATTCTTATCCATAATTTAAACTAGTATTCGATTACACATCGTATATATATGTACGGCCGATTGACTTGAAACTTTCAGAAAATGTATGTTTAGATGGTAGATAGTTTATCTAGCTCCTCTATTTGAGAAGAACGACAGAGCAAGAGAGCGAGAGAGCTAAAGAGAGAGATAGATGGCGAAATTCGATTAACATCGTATATCCCGAGGCTCGAATAAAAAAACCATTTCCATTTTCAACAACAAAATACATTTTGTATATAAATAAATATACAGTGGTTAAAATGTAGTGGTATAACGCTATCACAATGACCGCAAGCAACAGACACTCAATTCGACCAATGCTGCAATAATAGATAGCACACACTTTATACCATTATACTCTGTAAATTGAGACATACGCTATAACAAATATATAATTTTACACAGTGTCATAATGACACCGAACTTTGTTAGAAATAATATGTAATAATTGTAAAAAAAGTTATATTATAGAACTCAAATATAGAAATAAAATTAAATTAAATTATTTTTACTGACTGCATAAGTTTTGTTGCAGTATAGTAATAATTAATATAAATAAATATAATAAAATGAAGACATTCACATTGAGTAAGTTCACCGCTCATACCACAGGAACAGAAATCGAAAGCAGCTTCAGGTAAATTTCAATTGAAAGTAGAAACTAATCGCAAGAAATATACGTGTGTGTATGTATAAAACGAATAAGCATATTAATATTCTTCGCATTGTATTAAGATGATATAAACAAATCAAATTTGAATAATGATCGAAATATTTTAAACTAAATGAAATTAAAATTTTGAAAGAGCGGTTTGTTTCTTGTAGTTAAAATGTCAAAAACCACGTTTTAAAATTTTAAGGCTGGAGTAATTTGGTTTTGGAAATTAAGATATTGATTTTAACTTTAATTGAAATAGTAACTTTTCTACATTCAAAACAAAAAATTGAAAATATATTGTTGTCATACCTCACATTTAAACCACTGTATTATTTGTGTCCTCACTTTTGTCTACTGCATACAATATTTAAATAACTTACCCAGATTCAGTTCAGGCACGGAATTTTTTTTAAGCTTACGCTTGAAATGGCGGTCACACACCAACAAATTTTTAAGAGGGATATACAATTTCCGATACAACATATGCGAGGCATAATCAAATTGAAATTTTTTCTTATTTTTAAATTTTTATATTACACTAAATATTTTTTTTTTTACACTTAAATTTAGTTTTAGTTAATATTTTAATATATATTTCTTTTTATTCAAATTTTGGTTTTTTTTAAATTTTTTAAATTAAATTTTTGTTTTCTCTGTAAAAATTAAAATTTTTAAACAATTAAAAAAATTATTTATTATATATATATTCTTTTAAACTAATTCTATATTAATTTATTGAACTTAAATTTTTTATAACTATATCACTTTATTTATTTATTTCTAATTAATTTTTAATCTATTATGCACTTATATTATATTTTTTTAAATTAATTTTTTATAGAATATTCCTTAAATATATTTTTGCACTAATTCTATATACACTTATTTAATTTTTCCTATTTTAAGTTTATTTTATCACAACCTGTCTGTTCAGTATGCAATTGGGGTTTGATTAAGCAAAGCTTCCTTATTGAATTTTACGCGGATTTTTCTCTATTTTCCCACAATTTTTTACTTTATTCGAACTTAACTATTCTACATTTTACCACCAAAAAATAAAAGCGTGGGAACTTGCAATAAAAGCAAATCAATAACGAAAGTTGCATTGCTACGTGCGCGTTAAAATCAACATTGTAAAGTGGAATTCAAGCAGGTACTCCACATTATTTATTTTCCGAACTTATTGACATAATTTATAAGATTAATTAAAAATTTGAATTTGATTGGTTTATTAAAAGAATAATTTTTATATTATTGCATATACTGCAGTGACACGTATAATTGCGGATAAAAATAAATTCGTTTATATAATTCAATAGAAAATTCATCAAATGGAAGTTATAAAACTTCAACATTAATTTAAAATAAAACTTATTGTTACACATTTTAAAATTGTAATATTGAAGTTAAATAAATAATTTTAAACATACTTTAACATTGAATACTTACCTTTATTTATGCTATTGCTTAATTGAAATTAGATAATATACAAATCGAATCTTTTCAATTTGATTTTTTTCTATATTAACACAAAATCCGTGCGCTGTGTAAAATTTCATGTACTAGAAAATTTACCAACAAAATTTATTCCATTTATATTCCCAAAATAAAAAAAGATATTTTTGGTATAAATTTTTTTGAAATTTTTTATTGAATTTATTTATATAAGATTTAGTGTATTTTTTTGTATTATACATAAATAAATTTTCTTATATAATATATGTTATATATATTATGATCTAATATTAAAATTAATATTCAATGATTTTAATTATTGATTACCAAAAACAGATACTTTACGACATATACAATGATTTTTGAATATAAATTATAAATTATGAATTATAAATGTACATATATAAATATAAATTGTATTTACATATATGTTGAATGTTTCAAAAATAAGTTTTTATAAAATTTTCCAAATTTCTGTAAAAGTATGAAAAAATCAAATATTAAGCATTTCAATTCATGATATGTATTCACAATCATATTAATATACCATGATATAAATCCAATCGAATAAGTGTATAAGATGCAGGTGTACATATGCAAATAATAAATAATGTGTGTACGTATAAAATTGCGCTTTAATTGCTTTAATACCATATGATATCAATATAAAGCACAACGAATGATAAAAAATAAGAAGATCAAGATAATAATAATCAAAGTAAAGAAGTCAAAGCAAAGAAGGAATTAAAATCCACTAAGAAGCTAATTCCCACAAGACACATTTAAAAAAAGTTGCTTGCTATATTTTACAGCAACATTTCAAGATTTTGTACTAATTGAGAGGATGTCGCATATTCTTTATAGAGAGTATTTGGTTCAATGCATTTCCGGCCTTCACACCAAATGCCCGCTATACATAGCGTCATTTGATCCGCCGCTTTGGCTTATGCCGCGTTTGCCATGTTTGTTGTCATGTGTTTGCATGTGCAGTTCGCTTGGACGTTAGGCAGTGTAGGTTGAAATGCATTGTAGTGTTTTGGATACACTACAGAGGAAGCACTTGAAAAATCGATCGCAATATTCAAATTTTAAATTTTTTGGCCGTATAGATCATATAAAAGCCTTTTTCTCTGGTCTAAAGGCTCTCGATTTCGCACATATGCTTATATTGTTTTTATTAATGTTCATAGAATGGATATTTTGAAATAACTGAGGATGGATTTCGAATTACAGTTGCACATACCAAATCTATACAAGCATCTCTCTTCATTTCCTCAACATGATTTTGATTTGAGTATCACGTCGACGGAATTGTAAACTTCAGATTAAATATGAACGCAATTTCTGAGTATTTTGGGATTATAAATAGCATCAGTGGTTTGCAAATATTCTATAAAGGTCAAGGTGCGCCCTTAGTCTTAAATGTACAACCTCATGATGACCAAAGAAACCTAAATAATGTGGAACTAAAAGTTAACACTATAAAGATAGATACCCCATAGAGTTTGTGTGAAATAAACTAATAATTATTACATTGTATTTTGTATAAATATATATACATATGTATATATAATTTTTTATTTTATTTTGATGGTAATTATTCATTATTCATGTCACTAAATATAAAATTATTCAAATAGAACGATCACATTATTTTGGGGTCTTGCTAACGCCGCACTTAATAGTTGTTGTAAATATTCCGTAATGGAAATCCCCAAAATATGTATTGTCTAGATGCCCGCTTTAAATTGACGGCGTTGTTTTCTAAGAATTTGTAGAGAAAATATTTTTAGATGTAGTTAGGTAGGTCAGGTAGGTAAGGCGGCCACCCGAAGGTCGCACTTAGGCCAACATTGACCCTTTGTGGTACCGCATGATTCAATAGGCCCCATCCCTTTCAAAGGTCCAGCCATTTGGAGCTATTAATGATGCAGTTGATGGAGCTGATCTTTTTTTTTGAGATTCTCCCAAGGAGTCCAGAAAGTAGTCGCCCAGGAAAGTGCACCTCCTTCTGGACAGCGCTGGACACGTGTACAACAGGTGAGCAATGGACTCTTGCTCCTCCTCGTCCATGCAACTCCTGCAGAAGTCGTTAGAGGCGATCCCCAGCCTACACCCGTGTGTGCCTAGAGTCCAGTGTCCCGTTAGGATGCTAATCACGGGACCTATGCTTTGTCTATTTAGAGCCATTAGGTCCTTAGAGCGCTTGACATTTATCTCTGGCCAGGTTTGTCTAGCTATTTTACATCCTGAAAGTTCAGACCAGCGCCTGCCCGCTGTTCCTAAAGATATTGTATTTACTAAGAGCTTACATGTGGCAATAGGAATACCGAAGTTCGACCTATCTGGTTCAATCGGTACGGTAGTACCCTCACGGGCAAGTTCATCCGCCTTGCAGTTCCCTGGAATATCTCTGTGACCGGGAAGCCAGCATAGATGCAGACGGTCTGCTTAGCTATCGCGTCTAAAGATTAGCGACAGCTCTTGCCTGCTTTTGAGGTGATAATAACCGAATCCAGGGAGCGCAAAGCTGCTTGGCTGTCGGACAGAATGCAAATATCAAGTCCAGATGCCTTCTTCTTCTTTAGCCAAGACAGTGCTGCCTCTATAGCCGCGACCTCTGGTCGGGCATCCTAAAGGACATGTTAATGTCCAAATCTTCTTAGAATACACCACCTCCCACCTTACTCTGCAGTTCGGATCCATCTGTGTAGATGTGAACCCCTTGTGCATGAGGGGGGATGCCATCCTTCCATTCGTCCCTGGAGGGAATGGGATCTTGAAAATTAGATGTAGTTGCATATAAGGTAAAAATTTTTGAATTAGTTGCTTTTAGGAGCGCAACGAGCAGCGGTTATTTGAATGTTTCTTTTGTGATTTGAAATTATTCTCCTATTTGAAATCTAAGTAAAATCTAAGTAATATCGTTATTCTATCTTATTATGGTTTACATTTCCATTACAACTAATGTTAATTTGATAAAGAGTGGTTGATTAGAATATGGGTCCAAGCACATACACAAGAAATCGTTACAGCTTACTTATATCTATTTACTTCTTTCCTTTTTCTTTCAAACAATTTTCTAATCCTGTGACGAGGGGTGTCTGATAAGTAGCAGGACTATCTGTCTCATTTATCTTTCTTGAGCCCGCATCGCCAGCTTTCTGGTAGCTTATGCATATGTATAAGAGAATGTCCTTATTTACGATATGATTCAGAAATATTTTCTGGGTATAGAATGAAATCTGTAATAAAATAGACAACTTACTGGTGTTATAATGTCCGTTTCACTTTTTCCTCCTTTGAATGCCATTTCGTGATTACATATTGACTTGTTAATTGTAGCAAACCATTATATTCTATTGGCGATTATCTCGTCCTTCTTTTAAAGACCAGATGTTTTGAACTATCGGTCTGTATCAATGAATTTAACTTTTGTCTTACTTAGGTTACCAATTTGTGGAAAAATTCTGTAGCTTCGGGTTTATTCCTTTCACAAATAATTTATCGGATTGTATGTTTTTCGTATATTTTATTGTTTTCAACAACAACAATAAAGAGATTTAATAACTCATGGGTGTTGAAGTTTAAAAGGTGAGTGCAAAGTTAACGCACCATGAAAAATCCGGACAATAAAACATATGGATGACAGTTGATGGTGGTTTATTTCAATCCAAAATATACAAACAGTTATAAAGAAATACATTAAATATAATATTAATCTTACCGGAGTTTCTTCCTCCTTCGGCTATCAAACTTCAAATCAGAAAACTTAATTCAGTTTTCTTCCCCGCAATACCTAACTGCTTATTGACACCGTTTTGATCAGTCAATTTCCAATACATGGAACCCTCAACAAATGTACACGAAGGTCAAACAAAACCGCAATAAGATTTTACACTAACAATCCAAATACTACAGTGACACTAAAATATTTTCGCACTGCGAGCACACAGTGAAACTTAACAGTTTTACCAAAGAAGACAAAGGAAAGACATTCAATTCCCTCCAAATTTATTTACGGTTCCGACCATTTTTTTTGGTCACACGTATAGTGTATGTGAATTTATTGTGTTTGTTGCAAAAATATTCCATATCCCTGTAGTGAAAATTATAGGCAGTCTTCAAAATGTACTACTAAATTTAATAGTAAAAAATCAAGTGGTTAATTTACTAGTTCAAAACTTATTTATAAGTTAACCAGTTACTGACTTTTGCGGCACTTCATTGCCGTGTATACTAAATTTTTCCTTTCTTGTCAATTTAATAAAAAAAGAAGTAAAGACAAACATTGGAATTTGAAGAAAAGCAGTTATTTTTTATAATTTAAAGCAC
This sequence comes from Clusia tigrina, assembly GCA_920105625.2. Classification (NCBI taxonomy): domain Eukaryota; kingdom Metazoa; phylum Arthropoda; class Insecta; order Diptera; family Clusiidae; genus Clusia; species Clusia tigrina. Next base: position 43,746,345 of record OV050032.1, on the reverse strand, counting down.
TTTTTGTAATTCCCCAATTTAGAGATAAATCTTCAAGTTAACGCGTGTTTTAAAATATCCGCAAAGTGTCCGCAAAGATGAGTGAAAATGCGGCACCATGCAATAACATGCTGAATTAATGTCGAAGACACATTATTATATTATATACATACATACATATATATGAATTTTACATATAATTATGAATTTTACTAGTATTTTACATGTCGAGTACACATTATTATAATATGTATATATGAATTTTACATATTATTAGAGTTTTACTAGTATTTCAACTAGTTGGTTTCCCTGCTGGGGTGTTGTCTAAAATAGCGAATATTCGGAGAAAAAAATCAGAAGAAACCAGTGCTACGTTTAAATTAAACTTTTGGGGGTCACTTCATTTGTATTTTAAAAAGAACTGCGAAACTTCTAAAAAGAAAATAAAATAATAAATCAAAAAAAAATTGTATTATTTAATTTGGAATTGAAAACTCAAATATTAACAAGTTCTTTTCATAAATTATAAGTATTCTTAATGTAAAATCTGATCCAATTGCTTTCCATTTATACATTTGTTCACTGTAAACGCACCATAGTAATCATAATAATCATTTTTGGCATAATATTATACTACTAATAACTATAATAATTAATAAAAAGTCATTTATATTAAAATGGTGTGCGACCGCCCCAGTAACATCCCTCGCGTGCATATTAAGCTATGGCCATGAACGAATCAATCACTAAAGAGACACTAAAGAAATATAATTTGGAACAGAAGGAGGCCAAGATTAAGAAAATGCCGGTCAAAAGAGAAGTAAACCTTTTTACAGTATTCTCACATATAACAAATGTTTCAATAATCACAGAAAAGTCTTCAAAACAGGTAAAAAATGCAGCTAAACGAATTAAGTTAACGGCTTTATGCTTTTAATTAAAGAGAGGTAGTGTTTCTTTAATAATGAAGAAAACAATTTTTTATTTTGTAGAATTAATTAATTAACTGGAACATTTCGACTGTGGATCTTTAGGGTTCATTGACAATGAGAAATTATCAAAGAAATTGTATGTTTTCATTTATTTTGAGAAGTTAAGTGAATTGAGGAATGACGATGGTTAGAGTTAAGGGGGGTGCACTGTATTTTTATCACTACATACATCAATTTTAAAACCTCCTCTCAGTAGCAGAACTCGCACAAATGCATTCAAATCAACTGTCTATTCTTGTATGTTCTTTGGTATTACTCCACTCCGAGCAGGCAGTGGGCCTAACTATTAACAATGGGTTTTCTTAGAAAATAGATCAATGCTTTTAACACAACGGAAAATAGATATAATAATAATGCGCGTTTCAAAGTAGATCGACGCTTCAATGCACACAGTAAAAAGTTGTTGCCTCATGGCGGTCCCAAACAGACGTGGCCGAGTCAAGTGGAGAGAAATCACATGGTTCCCCTATTCCCTTCACATGTAGAGGGTGGTGCGGTGATCCCCTCTGCAGTTGGTGCATGGGGGTTACTGGCGCAGCAGGGTGAAGAGCTTGACCCCGAGGTGACCACCGAGTTCGTTCGACTTCGGGGGTGCAGAGCAAGGAAGCCACTCTTCCATTCGATGGCCTTCGTTGCGGCACATCTTGTGCAACGTGGGTTTGGTGCGTGGAGTTTTACTTGCCGAGTGGTTGCCTTCGGTGGTTATGCAGGTGATGGTTCCGGGTGGTCGGCTAGATACTGGATTGCCTACAGCAGCGCGCGAGTTACGTTCCAGACGCAACCCAATACCCTTTTTCCGCTAAAATCATTTCATTAAGCTTATTTCCACAGAAAAATATTTTCAACAGAAACGCTGAAAATATTTTCCCACACAATTAATTTAGTGTATACTTTATGCGCCTTTCATTTTCGCTGATAAAGCATATTTCTCACACAAACTCATTGTAGTATATGTTTTATGCACCTTACATTTTTGCTGATAAAGCATATCTAGGCATTTTAGAATTGAGGAACGAGGTAGCTTAAGATATTTTAAGTTAGTCTTAAGATTCACGCCAACTGTTAAAGTCGTAAAATTTGCAACAAAATAAATAAACGTTCAACATTCTAAAGAATTGTGTTTTATTTTTCTTGTCAAAAGACATTAAAAACCTAATTGGCGCAGTCGGCGGAGTTAATATCAAAAGATATTAATAATCGAATCTAAAAGTGAAACAAACAGTGCAATTAATAAACTCGGTTGATAAACAAATTTAAAAAAAAAAAAAAAGTGAAGCTAAATAAAACTAGAAAATTGTGGACTTTAACTCATGAACCGCAACAAAGCTTTTGATTTAAATGGCCCACTTAACCAAAGCGAAATGGCAGAGCCAATGGCAGAACTCGAGGCGATAATTGGACAGCAGGAAATCAAAATTAGGCATCAACAGGAAATCATAGACATGCAGCAGCAGCAACAACAACATACCCAAAATAATCTAACAGCCGCTCAACCAGTAATTTATCAACAAGAAGGATATCAATTCAACATGACCGCAAAGGATGTCATCGAACAATTTCGGCGCTTGAAACCTCTTTCGGAAAACCACAGCCCACGGTTATAAACGCTGTGGATACAAGTCTGTCACTATGCGGAACGAACGGGAATTTAGTGCAGTTTTGCCTCCGAATTGTGGCAGATGAAAAAATTCAGGGCAACGCTGGTCGAAGGCTGAGGGAACTGCCAAGCGGTGCTTCGTGGGAAAAAATGAAGACGAAAATTCTTCAAACATCTAATCCAAGGAGAACCTATGCGGAAATTTTCAATCTTTGTCGGACGGTGAAAGTAAGAAATTTAAGAGAACTATTTAATACTTTTGAAAACTGTAAATTTGATATTAATGACATATATTTATCTGATCCGTTAAAACCTGGTATCTATAGACCAGAGAATGTAGATAGGGACCTGGTAGATATATTACAAGAAAAAATTGACGGACCGATTAGAGCACATATTAATGAAAATGAAGGCCTAAATGAAATAATTGTAAAATATACAAAATTAAAGTTATTAGACGACAATAGGGCGATTTCTTATGACCATAAAACATTTTTTAATAAAAACCACTCCCATTTTGAAAAACGAACAAGTAATAACTATCAATCCCCTCAAAAACAATGTTTTAACAACTTCAATCAAAGAGCAAAGTTCAACCAAAATAACGACTGGCAACAGAGGTCGAACCCTCCACAACAACAAAACTTTAATAACTATAATCAAATTGAAGACTTGCACAGAAAAAACGATTTTTCCAAAATCGAAACTCGAATTTTAACAATTCCAGTCAAACTCGAAATTCGAATTATCAAAACCGAAATTCTTATCAAAATAGTAGACAAACCCGACAAACAAGTTTTTCTAACCAACAACCCGAACCTATGGATATCGGCAATTTGCACGAAAAGGAAGATGTAAATTTTTTCACAATGCCTCCTCCTTCAGATTACCCATAATAACCCTTACAATTGGCAATAAGAAAGTTAAATGTCTCATAGATACCGGATCTGATACCAGCATAATAAAACCAAACTTTTTAGAAAATTCATTCCGCAGACAAAAACTTACTACACCCCTTTGGTACCGAACAATAAATGGAATTAATCAAGTGACACATAAAATAATTACCCCTATACCTAGAGACTTCAATGTCTCGGGCACCTTCTCTTGGAAGGTGATTGATTTTGATAACATAAATTATTCCGCTATAATAGGTCAAAATTATCTCATCCCTCTTAAAGCTAAGATTGATTTAGAGAAAATTTTTAATTACCATTTTAGAAAATACCCTACATTTTGGAAGTTTCACACCATACAATAGCCAGGAAATATGTGCACTTGAATACAGCGATATGCAAAATTTAGATTTAGAGCATTTAAACTCTGAAGAAAGCCAATTGATTAAAAATTTATTACGAGAATTTAATGAATTATTTTATAAAGAAGGAGATAAACTCTCCGGCACCCAGGAAATTAGACACAAAATAATAACTACGACGGACCAACCTATATATTCCAAAATTTACCGAGTACCACAAATACACGAACAAGAAATTCAAAAACAAGTAAGAGAAATGTTGAAACAACACATAATTCACCGTATATTAGTCCTTTGTGGGTAGTGCCAAAGAAGATAGACAATTCCGGCGTTCAAAAATGGCGAGTTGTGGTCGATTATAGAAGATTGAATGAAATCACTATAAACGATAAATTCCCAATTCCTAATATGGATGGAATCCTCGACAAGTTAGGCAAAGCTCAATATTTTTCTTCTATTGATCTTGCTAAAGGATTCCACCAGATCTTGATGAAAAAAAATGATATGGAAAAAACCGCTTTTTCCACCCCTTTTGGGCATTATGAATTTATAAGAATGCCATTTGGGCTTAAGAACGCCCCGTCAACCTTCCAGAGACTCATGAATTCCGTGCTTCGTAATTACATAAATAAAATATGTGTGGTCTATTTGGACGACATCTTGATATTTAGCACATCGTTATCCGAGCATATAGAGAACATGAGAAAAATGTTTCAAAAACTAAGGGAAGTGGGACTTAAAATCCAAATTAAAAAATGCAATTTCTTAAAAAAAGAAACTGAATTTTTAGGGCATGTACTTACACCTGAAGGTATAAGGCCAAACCCAAACAAGGTTGTGGTGATTCAAAAATTGAAGCTCCCGACAACACAAAAGCAAATTAAATCATTTTTAGGCATCACAGGTTTCTACAGAAAATTTATGAAAGACTATTCCAAAATAGCATATCCTATGGTAACGTATCTGAAAAAAAATGCAAAGGTCAACATAAGAGACCCAAACTACATAGTTGCTTTTGAGAAACTGAAGGACATTATAACATATCCTCCTATTTTGAGGTACCCTAACTTCAAAAAACATTTTAGGCTTACTACCGACGCCAGCAATTTTGCAATTGGTGCAGTTTTATCCCAAGAAGGCCATCCAATTTCGTTTGCGTCGCGAACTTTAAACAACCATCGAAAAGGAATTATTGGCGATAGTTTGGGGAGTGAAATACTATAGGCCTTATATTTTTGGAAGAGAGTTCGATCTGCGAACGGATCATCAACCACTTAAGTGGTTGCAAGCAAAGAATTCAGGCAAAGACATAAACCCAAGACTGCAACGATGGTTAGTACAGTTAGGGGAATATGATGCAAAAATCGACTATATTAAAGGCAAAGAAAATAAAATTGCTGATTTTCTATGCCGAATCAATTGCGATACTTGCGAAATAAACAGAATCGAAACTAATAGCTCAAAAAACGATTCAGTACCCTTTTCTGAAGATGACGGAAAACCTGAAAAATTTACAAAAAGGGCAGTTATACACCGTGAACCTAACAGTCCTAAAAAACCAATAGAATCAAATCAAATTCTAAAAACTAACGCACTAGATTTCGACAATTTGGGAATCACCTTAAACGAAATGCTTATGATTAAAAATTTAAATGTTGGAGAGCATGAGGAGCAGTCAGCAGCTTCCATGGCAGTTCAAACTGACCATTCTCAAGAAGAAAACTCAAACGAAATTGTAAGCATTAATAACCATGGCGAACCAGCAGAGGGCGAAACTGTGCATTCACAAGCTGAGAACTTTAACGACCATTTCCCTATTCTCGACACAATTGTAAACCGTTTTAAGATCCAATTAATTTTAGTAGAAAGTAAGGAAGTTGAGATGACAACTATTTTCAATAACAAAAGCATTTTTATCGATAAACAAGACCTTTATTCTAAACATGTTATCAATATAGTCCGAAGACATATTGATAAGAAAAAAGTTGCGATATTTTCCGAGCTCAATGATCATCAATTCCATAAATTACAACGAATTTTATTGGATACATACCCAAGTGCAGAAAGGATATCTTTTGTGAAATGTAGTTATATTGCAAAGGATATTCAAGATGAAGATGAACTAAATAAACAGACATCACTTTTCCATAAACACGAAGTAGGTCATGCAGGAATTATGCCAACCTATGAAGGTATAAAACATAAAGGTTATCACCCACAATTAAAAACTAAATTACATGAAATTATTAACAATTGCGACATATGTTCCGGAGTAAAATATGACCGCAATCCAATCAAAAGGTAGGTAGGTAGGTAGGAGTGGCAGCCTTTGTCGCAAAAAGCACACTTAAGCACATAGAATGGCTCGTTGTGGTACCACACTGAGACGACGCGACTCCACCGTCTAGACAGTGATTCCGAAATGAACCTGGCTATGTCCTTGATGTTAATGGAAGATAGTTCGGTTAAGGAAGTGAAGAAAGGTGAGCCTAGGAATTTTAATATACGCCTGGCCAGAGCTGGGCACTGACACATGAGATGAAGTACTGTTTCTTCTTCCTCCTCAGAGCCACAGCTGCGACAGAAGTCATTATGGGGCAGTGCTAATCTTTCAGCATGTTTCCCGATCAGAAAGTGTCCCGTGAGCACATTTATTATAGTGCCGATGGAGTTCCTGCTAATATTGAGTAGCTGACTAGTACGCCTAATGTCGATAGTGCTCCAGGTTTGTCTGGCAACACTACAGGTATGTTCATTTACCCAGGCTTTTTTAGCTGCCTCGAGGTAGTCACGTTTTATGGCCCATTTGACCGTGGCCAGTGGGACACCTACATCAAAGGAGGGGGAGATGTCAGGGAGCAGCGTACCTATTTTGGCCAATTCATCGGCCTCGCAGTTTCCTTGAATGTCGCTATGTCCAGGCACCCAACATATGTGAACTTGTGAGTTACCTGAGACGACGTTCAGGGAGGAGCGGCAATCGAGGACAAGCTTAGAGGTAGTGAATACACCAGCCAGTAACTTGACTGCCGCCTGACTGTCCGTGAATATGCGTATCATCACATCGCATACTTCATTTCGAATAAGCCACTTGGACGCTTGAAATATTGCCATTACTTCCGCCTGAAAGACGCTGCAATGGTCAGGGAGACGATAGGAGAGCTTGATGCCAAGTTTTCTGGGGAAGATCCGCAACCGACCTTATTCTCCAGTTTGGAGCCATCCTTATATATGTCAATGGAACTGCCAGTGACCACTAAGATGTTGGACCATTCCTCTCTACTAGGAATGTAAGTGTCGAACCCGTGGTTTAGATTAGGTGTAGAGCACGTATAGTCGACGTCCGCCTGTACGGGCGTGTCCTGCATCAGAATATTGGCGTGGCCCAGGTTCAGTCTAGTCCAGCGCGATATAGAATTGAGTCTGGTTGCCGAGCATTTTGCTTGTTGCCTAACCAGAAGCCTAGTGGGCAACCAATGTAGGAATGCAAATAGAGCTTTGGTAGAGGTGGTACGCAGAGCCCCTGTTATCATAACCGCTGCTGTTCTTCTAACCTTGTCAAGAGGTTTTAGGTTCGCCGCCTTGTCAGTTGCGGGCCACCAGAAGACAGCGCCGTAGAGAAAGTACGGCTCAACCACCGCCGCATAGAGCCAGGACATGATTCCAGGTTGGACGCCCCATGTTGTTCCCATGGCCCTCTTCCAACAGTACAGGGCACACGTGGCTTTCCGTACCCTCTCCGCCAGATTTGCTTTCCAATGGAGCTTAGGGTCCAGGATCAGACCTAGATACTTGACGCTATTGCTTAGGCTAAGCGTATTCCCATTAAGTTTGGGTAAGTCAAAACTTTGTATTTTATGCTTCCTGGTGAAGAGCATGACCTCAGTTTTGGAAGGGTTGACATCTAGGCCAACTTCAAGACACCATTGGGACAGAATGCTAAGAGTGTAGCTTAGCTTTTCTGATAGTGTTGACAGATATTTACCGGAAACAGAGATAGCAATGTCGTCCGCATAAGCTATAGTGTTGCAGCCGGTCTGATCTAATCTCCTAAGTAGTGTGTTCACCGTCAAATTCCATATGAGGGGTGAGAGCACACCGCCTTGTGGAGTACCTCTCTTGACAGTCCTTTTAGCATGTACGTTTCCTATTGAGGAGCTAATGACGCGTGTTTTCAGTAGCTGTTCGATGAACCTAACCAAGCTGGGGTCCAGGTTCAGGTTTACTAAGGATTTCGTGATGGCGGAGGGACAAATATTGTTGAATGCCCCTTCTATATCGAGAAATACTGCAAGAGTATATTCTTTGTTGGCAAGAGATTTCTCTACTTGCTCAATGAGCACGTGAAGCGCTGTTTCCACAGACTTGCCTTTAGTGTAGGCATGTTGTGATTTGGAAAGGTACGTGGAATTAATAGAGCTCCTGATTTGTATGTCAAGGACTCTTTCCAGTGTTTTCAAAAGAAAGGAGGACAGGCTAATTGGCCTATTGTCCTTAGGCTTGGTGTGGGTCGACTTTCCCGCTTTAGGGATGAAAACTATTCGAGCTTCTCTCCAGCTTATGGGAGTGTACGACCATCTTAGGCATGCATTATAATTATGCAGTAGCCAGGGCGCAACCGCACTTGCAGTGTGCTGAATATCCGCGGGAATGATACCATCAGGCCCGGGAGATTTAAAAGGCTTAAAGCTATTGATGGCCCACTGAATATGCGTGTTGGTCATTTGGAATTGGGTTGAGTGACTTAAAGAGTGGTTGGTGTTAAAAGACCTGCAATCCACAAAGATTTCATTCCCCAGGAAGTGTGTTTCTATTAGGGCGTCCAAAGTGTCGGTTTCAGAGTCGGTCCAGGTACCGTCCGATCTCTGAATACATTCCAGAGCCCGAGGGGTGGTATTGAGAATCCTCCGGAGTCTACTTGTCTCGGACGAGCTTTCTTTGTTGCCACAGAAGTCTCGCCAAGACGCTCGTTTGGATCTCCTAACCATATACTTGAGTTCCCTTTGTTTGTCTTTGAAAGGGAGCCAGTCATTTGTAGCTTTGGCTCTGTTGAAGAGCTTGCGACATACTTTTCGTAGCTCAGCAATTTCCGTATTCCACCAAGGGGGTTTTGGTTTTCCTCTTGGTTTCGGGAAGTTGCAGGCTGATTTGGCAGCAGAGTTAAATAGTGCTGTAATGGTTTCAACCGCTCGATCTATATCGAGGTGATTATTGATCGTGGGAGGAGTCGACTGCAGGCCCGACTCCATAATGGTCTGGAATCGTGTCTAGTCAGTTCTTTTCCTGTTAGTGTGTCTTTTGCGCTCTGCCGTATCTAACGTATCTGAGATCGACAGATGTAACAGTGGTCCGAGAAGGAGCATTCCTGCAAAACGCGCCAGCTCGAAATAAGGTGAGACGAGTGATTATTACCAATCCAATCAAAAACAAATACAATTTCACAGAAACGCCAACCACACTAAATGAAATTGTCCATGTGGATACTTATGTTAATAGTAAGCAATCATTGATAATTTTCATTGACAAATTCTCGAAACATGCTGTCTGTTTTCATCTACCTGATAATAAATAAATCCTTTTATTTCATCTACCTGATGAAATAAAAGGACCTAATAAAAAATTTGTCTTTGATAACGAATTCAATTCCAAAAATGTAAAAGATTTCTTAACACAAGAAAGAATCGAATTTCATGCCACAAAACCAAATAGTCAATCAGGAAATTCGGATATTGAACGCCTAAATAATACTTTAACGGAAAAAATTAGGACGCTTAATCTCGAAGAAAAACTCCCAATAGTTACCCCAATGACGAAAGCCATACAATTTTACAATAACACAGTTCACAGCACTATCAAATGTACTCCATTTGACATAATAAATGGAACAATAGATCATGAACTTATCAGAAGACGAGTAGAAAGTAGAAAAAAGCAGACTATTCAAAAACTGGAATTTCTATTCAATAGGGAATTTTACAAAGAAAAAAGAGAAACCGGGTTTATAGAGAACTACAAAAGTTTAAGGCACAAAGAAGAACCAAAATTCATAAAACGTAATTTAGAAAATATCCATACAACAAATATAAAAAGACCCTCTAAATTTGCAGGTGCTGGTATTCACAATGATGTTGATGATGCACATGACCAAAACACAGGGAATACTTCAAATCAGCCCAATTATTGAAGAGTCGGGTTATGCACAAATCTAATTGCGAAAAGTCGAAATAGTTAACCAATCTACTACAATTCTACATGTAATTGACACTATAGAACTAAACAACATTGTGAACCAAAGCGAAAACAATATCAATAATTTAGATTTGCATAACAGGGAAATTATTGAAGTAGAAATAAAAACTATAAAATCAAAACTTAAATCAATTACTCCGTTACAACATAGAAATAAAAGGGGATTGTTTAACTTCATGGGCAATGCCTACAAATGGCTAGCCGGGGTAATGGACGACGATGACCGACAAGAAATCATCCAACATCTCGACGTTATCGACAAAAACAGTCATAATGCTATAGATACAGTCAACAAAGAAATTTATATAAATACATACTTCAACGAGTCACTCCAAATACTAAAGTCAGCTATAGAAGACGACAGAGCAAACATAAAAAATACTATAGACGAACTAAAGAAAAGACACAATGAAATTATACGACGACTTTTGTATACTGACCAAATGTTTAAACTGACTTACCTAAAAAGAAAAATTGAACACATACAGGACAACATAGCATCCGCTAAGAACCATATTTTACACCCTAGTATACTGACATCTGAGGAAATAGACAAATTTGACATAGACTTCTTTAAATTAAGACTTATGAAAATCGACGTTTTAAATTACAAAGAAAGCCTAGTTATCCTTGCAATAAAAGTACCAACAGATTTTATGGAAGTAGACCTAAATCTAATAACAACTTTGCCATCTAGCAAACACTTTCAAATAGAAGAGGCTAACGAATTGATCATAAAAATTGAAAATACTTTTTATACCTACGAGGAAAATGTAATGCTAAAAAACCTAAAACGAAGCAAAAATTGTATTTTTAGAAACAAATGCCAATTAATTTTTGACAATAAAACAAAAATAGAGCAAATTGATGATGAAACAATCGTTATGCAGGTGATGGTTCCGGGTGGTCGGCTAGATACTGGATTGCCTACAGCAGCGCGCGAGTTACGTTCCAGACGCAACCCAATACCCTTTTTCCGCTAAAATCATTTCATTAAGCTTATTTCCACAGAAAAATATTTTCAACGGAAACGCTGAAAATATTTTCCCACACAATTAATTTAGTGTATACTTTATGCGCCTTTCATTTTCGCTGATAAAGCATATTTCTCACACAAACTCATTGTAGTATATGTTTTATGCACCTTACATTTTTGCTGATAAAGCATATCTAGGCATTTTAGAATTGAGGAACGAGGTAGCTTAAGATATTTTAAGTTAGTCTTAAGATTCACGCCAACTGTTAAAGTCGTAAAATTTGCAACAAAATAAATAAACGTTCAACATTCTAAAGAATTGTGTTTTATTTTTCTTGTCAAAAGACATTAAAAGCCTAATTCGCGCTGTGCAGTGGAGGCGGTCTCTTTGGGTTTGGTTTCTCGGTGAGTCGGGGTGATGAATAATCTGGGTGGGAGGAAACGAAAAATTAGTTGGTGAAGTAAAAAGGATAGTGTTGAATTAAAACACGAGCGAGTTCAATTAAATATGCACGTTGCTTTATTCGTAATGCTAAAAAGACGATTAGAAAGGAAGAGAGCTATTTACAGGTTATATACGTATATACGAGTATATAGGAACAAATTGAACAGTTAGAAATGTCAAATAATAAAGTTGAAATAGCTGAATACAATAGCGAATCAGAATGTTCCACGTATTAATATACTTAACGAATGTTACATATGCAAAATAGTGTTGCCATTAAACAATGTTGCTTTTCACACTGTGAGGACTAAAATCTTCTGTGGGAAATTTTGGCCCACACTACAAATGACAGAGTCGCTACGAAACTATATACACACACACATCACGATAAAATACTCGAACCGAAGCAACTGCATTAGAAATTTAACGAAAAAAACTACATACGTTGTAACCAATCAGCGCAGCAGTGGCGGGAGAACAGATCACCATCAGCATATTATACCAGTTGGAATAATAACTAGGATTACAACAAAAGCAACCTCACGCACAGCCAACGATCTTGCCAAACAACGCTACGCTTGCGAAGAGAGGAAAAACACAGCGACGAAGAATACAACAAATACATGCAGGACAAGAGAAGGTGAGTGCACGAACTCAAGCGCTGGGATTTGCCGAGCGCAACCACCACGCCAACGACCAGCAAGTACAAAGCAGAAGGAGGAATGCAAATGAAATGCTGGTTGCCAGTTAAATTGAACATAAAATATTTTACAACAACAACACTACAGGATTTCGGACAGCGCTGCTTGCAGCCAACAATACGGCAGGCTAACCAGGGACCGTTGGAGTGAGGTGGCTGACCGCCAGAAGTTGAAGGTGGCCCAAGGGCAAAATACTGCAACAACAACAAGCCGGACTGCAACAACAACAAGCCTGGCCACAACAACAACATGCAAGGCCGACCAAACGGAGGTAAAATTACACAACGGTGGCCCGCCAATAACAACATGTGTCAGCCGCTGCGACCTGCGACTATACAAACCACGTAGCCCAGGCAGTAGCTCTCTTCGTCCATCATCAGCATCCGGACTAGTAACAGCTCTACGCCATACCAAGAACAATACGAACACAAAAAAAAGCTTAGCGAGAACATCTGGTTTTTAATCGTTTTCTCGCTAAGCCATAGACAGACAGAGACTACAGGGATTCAGTGAGAGCCTCTGGTTTTGAATCGTTCTCCCACTGAATCACTGAGACACATACGCAACCGAGACGTAGGGACTTAGGGGGAACCTCTGGTTCTTTAATCGTTTTCCCACTAAGTCATACCGAGACCATAGGGACTCAGTGAGAGCCTCTGGTTTTAAATCGTTCTCCCACTGAGTCACAGAGACACATACTTACCGGGACGTAGAGACAGGCAAACAAGTATACACTAAGCAAGTTTATTTATATAGAATTAAGAAAATAGAATTGTTTCGAGCAAGAGTTCCCCATCATTATATTAAATAAATACGCTATTGTTAATATAACTCGCAGGACTTTTGATATTTTTCTGTACACGACCCCTGGAGCCTCTGAGTTTTACCCCATCTATAAAAAAGAGTCGTTACAGTGGCGCCCGAGCAGGGACCCTGAGTAAAAGAAAACTAAATCAGCGCGTCAGACTTTGAAAAAGAAAAAAACTAAATCGCAAGGAAGCTCAGCTCGTGAGAGAATTTACCAGAGCAAAGAGAAAGCTACGTCTACGCAGTCACGCATAATACAGCCGAATCAGCGCCAGCTTATAATACACACACAGATTGTCTTCATCGTCACCTAACACTTTCACAGGATGGTGAAAACAAGCTGGGTGTACTTGCTACGCAAGGATGAGCTGGTGATCTTTGCTGATGAATTCGGTGTAGAGGCTACAGGTACCGTGGATGAAGTCCGTAAACGTCTTTCCGACTTCTTCACTGAAACAGAGCTGACTCAGGATCAGAAATACTAATTGCAGAAGCTACAATCCAAGTACGTTAAGAGCACATCCCCAAGGCCGGCTATGTCCATAGTTACCCGCGAAACGCTGGAAGTGGACAGGCCAGAGGCATACGCAGGTGCAACACTAACGGCAGAGAACTCAGGGGTACGGAGAACACTACAGCATCGCTCCGTGTCACCTGCAACAATGAATCAACAGCACAACGGGATTGTACAGTACGCCGTTGTGATTGACCAGGTGAGGAAGTGGTCCCTTAACTTTGACGGAAGGCGTGACCCGCTAGCGTTTATAGAGCGAGTCGAGGAACTGGCAGAAGTTTACGACATAAATAAAGATTTCCTTCCACGTACCATGCCTGAACTTTTGAGAGAGAGCGCACTTATGTGGTACAGGAATAATAATCGAGCGTGGCGCGATTGGCGTACATATAGGAGAGACTTTCTAAAATTCTTCTTGCCAGCACGATACATGGAGGAACTCGAAGACCAGATCCGCCAGCGTCACCAGAGACCCAGAGAAGGGTTCAAGCAGTTTGTAGTTGAATTGCAGAATCTAATGCGGCACTTGGACTATTCCGAAGAACAGAAACTGGAGCGTATTTTCCAGAACAGCCTGCCAGAATACCAGCTATATGTGCGCCGCAGAGATTTCACATCGCTAGCAGAGCTGATAGAAATGGCTGCAGACTTGGAGAGCATACGGAGAGAAGGCGAACAACTACCAGCGCCACCCATACAACAGCGAAGAGAGCAAGGTCCACCACGAGTGGTGAGAAACTGTCAGGTGACGGTAGAGAGCAGAGAGACACCCATTGAACCAAGAACAGCCTGCTGGCGTTGTGGCCAAAATGGTCATATAGCACGCATATGTCGCAACGCACAGATCCTGTTCTGTTGGGAGTGTGGTCAAAGGGATGTGAGGACTATAGAGTGCTGCAAGCTAAGAGCACCAACCGATCGAGAGCTACCGACAACAGAAACACAGCTTGCCACAAAGGAGAGACAGCAGACTTCCCCATTGGAAAACTTATTGCACTGTGACGGACAACGAATCTGCGCCATCGTTTCGATTGGCACAGAAACTGTCACAGCAACACTGGACACAGGGGCAACTCACAGTTTTGTGAGCAGAGAGCTAGCACGAAAGCTACGCTCTTCCACCAGCAAATTTGGAAAATCCAATACCAGAGCACGTATGGCAGACGGAAGTGCTAGGAGAGTCAGTGGGACATTGACGGCAACGGTAAGGCTTGGAGAGCAGACATGCGAGCAAGAGCTACTTATCATGCCTGATTCCATTAATGAGCTACTCCTTGGACTAGACTTCATGGCAGGAATGACAGTGAAGTGTGGTGAACAGGAGATCACATTGGGACCTCAAAACAATTGCGTGCAATCCCGAGATATTGCAATGTGCACGACAATTCGTGTTGAGAATGCCACACAAATCCATTCAACGACTTCCAAGAGGCACGCCAGCGACAAAAATGCTCAGGTAAAGAGACACAACAGAGAATACACAGAGAACCAACGAATTCGCAAACACACAACACCAAGAACAAAGATGACTCACTCGAACGAATTCACCTGCCACGGACTATGCCCAGCGAAATCCCACAGCGAATCCCACAAAAGCATATATCGAAGGACTACACATGAATCAGCATATGGGCCTCGAAAAAAGGACGCAGGCGCAACCAAACGCGAGGAGCTGGCACAGCTAAGTCAAAATACAATCAGAGCAATCAGGGTATCTCCTAATCACTTCGCAAAGTCAGAACCAGTGCGAAACAACCAAAACATACCACGTAGACAACGTGACAGATCAAGGGACAACCACCGTGCAATCAAGTGCACCAAACACAGCAGAAGCGATGGCAAGAGGAATAAACGTGACTTCAATAGCCACCAACCCAACAGCATTAAACAACAGAGGCAGTCAACAGAGAAACATACGACAAACACAGGCACCTTATTCACATTCCAAAACATAGAAGAGCTACAAGGACCAAAAGGAGGTGATCTGCCACAGAACTTGGTAGCTGAAGTTTTGCAAATAGCCAAAGGGGCTCAGCAAAAACGGACACGAGGGCGAATACGATTTAGGCGACACGCATACAGAGTGACCCTCAACCGTGACGCTGTCATCATTTTTCATCGTCTGTAAAGTGGGGAGGGCGTGTGAGGACTCAAATCTTCTGTGGGAAATTTTGGCCCACACTACAAATGACAGAGTCGCTACGAAACTATATACACACACACATCACGATAAAATACCCGAACCGAAGAAACTGCATTAGAAATTTAACGAAAAAAACTACATACGTTGTAACCAATCAGCGCAGCAGTGGCGGGAGAACAGATCACCATCAGCATATTATACCAGTTGGAATAATAACTAGGATTACAACAAAAGCAACCTCACGCACAGCCAACGATCTTGCCAAACAACGCTACGCTTGCGAAGAGAGGAAAAACACAGCGACGAAGAATACAACAAATACATGCAGGACAAGAGAAGGTGAGTGCACGAACTCAAGCGCTGGAATTTGCCGAGTGCGCTTGCTCGGTAATTTTACACTAACAACACGAAGAAACGAGAGCAAAGCACAAGAGGGACAACGACAGAGCAACCACCACGCCAACGACCAGCAAGTACAAAGCAGAAGGAGGAATGCAAATGAAATGCTGGTTGACAGTTAAATTGAACATAAAATATTTTACAACAACAACACTACAGGATTTCGGACAGCGCTGCTTGCAGCCAACAATACGGTAGGCTAACCAGGGACCGTTGGAGTGATGTGGCTGACCGCCAGAAGTTGAAGGTGGCCCAAGGGCAAAATACTGCAACAACAACAAGCCTGACTGCAACAACAACAAGCCTGGCCACAACAACAACAAGCAAGGCCGACCAAACGGAGGTAAAATTACACAACGGTGGCCCGCCAATAACAACATGTGTCAGCCGCTGCGACCTGCGACTATATAAACCACGTAGCCCAGGCATTAGCTCTCTTCGTCCATCATCAGCATCCGGACTAGTAACAGCTCTACGCCATACCAAGAACAATACGAACACAAAAAAAAGCTTAGCGAGAACATCTGGTTTTTAATCGTTTTCTCGCTAAGCCATAGACAGACAGAGACTACAGGGATTCAGTTAGAGCCTCTGGTTTTTAATAGTTCTCCCACTGAATCACTGAGACACATACGCAACCGAGACTTAGGGACTTAGGGGGAACCTCTGGTTCTTTAATCGTTTTCCCACTAAGTCATACCGAGACCATAGGGACTCAGTGAGAGCCTCTGGTTTTTAATCGTTCTCCCACTGAGTCACAGAGACACATACTTACCGGGACGTAGAGACAGGCAAACAAGTATACACTAAGCAAGTTTATTTATATAGAATTAAGAAAATAGAATTGTTTCGAGCAAGAGTTCCCCATCATTATATTAAATAAATACGCTATTGTTAATATAACTCGCAGGACTTTTGATATTTTTCTGTACACGACCCCTGGAGCCGCTGAGTTTTACCCCAGCTATAAAAAAGAGTCGTTACAACACTCTCACTCTTTGTTTGAATTGCAACATCCCTAGATGCTGCAAATTACTCTTAGAACATTGCTTTGTTAAGGGCTTTGTAAATATATCAGCGTTTTGTAGCTCAGTGTTGACATATTTGAATTCAACTATTCTATTCTTTTGTAGGTCCCTGAAGAAATGCAACCTTATATCAATGTGCTTTGTACTGTGATGCAATCCCGGATTTCCAATGAGTCGAATTGCACCCTGATTATCGATGTTAAGAACCGCAGGTGAATCTACAAGATAACCAACATCAGTCAAAAGTTGTTGAAACCAAATTAACTCCTTAGCTCCTTCACACGAATTATGTATGCACATAATGCTGAAAGTGCAACAGCAAAACCAGACATTGGACTTCACCGCGTCATCATTTTCTAAATGCTACGATTCTGTGTAGTCATGCTACATTCCATTATTTGATTATAAAGTAGAGATAAGGAAACAGAGCCAACCCAAGCCGGGGCCGGCACTTGGTGACTAACTGTATAAGTGTGCAGTTGCATTAATTAAATTATTAAAACCGTGAATTGTGGTTTCTTTTATATTAAAGATTAAGTGTACAAGTTACATAACTCACGCGGCCATGTATTCGGCTTCCGATGTGGAAAAAGCAACAGTTTTTTGACGATGGATCCTCCAAGTTACAACGCTGTCGTTTATAAGAAACGCATAGCCTCTGGTAGAGCGCCTTGTATCGATGTGACGAGCGAAATCTGCGCCAGTATAACCTTGAAATTATAGAATTATCTGATCTGTATTCTTCTTGACAGCTTGTAAGTGGCAGTTTTTAGGATTTTCGGTGAATTTGCTAACTTCTCCAACTGCATATGAAATATCAGATCTGGATACTGTAGCAGCAAACATCAAACAGCCAACAGCTTCTCTGAATGGATATCTTATATTGTCTTCCTCACTCGATTTCGATAGATACACGTTACTGTCACTTGGTGTTGAAATACCTTTTTGAAAATTGTTTGATAGATGTTTTATAAATTTTTGTAAAACAGCTTTGCTTGGAGATATTATCAACCCATCATCAACGTATAGAAGGAAAATTATCTTAATAGTTTGAATATTTCCATAAAAGCAACGATGGTCAGCACTCGATTGCCTCTTTTTAAATGTTTGTAAAAATTTAGTATATTTTGAGTTCCAATTGCGAGAAGCTTGTTTAAGGCCATAAAGACCCTTTTTGAGATGAAATACTAAACTTTTACCTGGAGTAACATTGATGCCTTTTGGAATGCTCATATATATTTCCTCACATGTCTTCATAAGCAGCTATCACCATGGCAACTGTCACTGAATCATATCGCACTACTGGCGAATATGTCTCCTTATAGTCTATTGTTGTTGTATCTATAATTTTGTTTTTAAATAATAATAAATGAAAAAAAAAGAAAAAATAAAGGGAACTTGAGGTTTCACCTATTACGGAAAAAGTGCAAGGTCCGAAAATAGCGGCCAAAATTTACAAAGAAAGCACTGTTTATTCATTTTGACACTTATTATGACTGTGAGAGAACGACATTTGGAGAGCGGTCTTCTATTAATAATACCTTTTAAATGTATTTTGTGTACCAGAGAATAAGTCTCTTTTCTGATGTATACTGCACGTGAGTTGTTCTCTCATAAAAGAGTTGCTTTGTACTCAAATTCCCATTTGACAAATTTGGAGTAGGAAACGAAAAAAGGAATACTGAGGATAAATAGGTTATCAACTTTATAATCTTTCTTATTAGTAAGAGGAAATAATAATATGTTTCAGAAAGATAATAAAAAGAAAAATTTGTTTGGGATAATTTTTATATTAATCTATTTAATCAAGTTCGATCATAAATATAGATGCAAATTTAGTTTAGTTTCATTTCAACTGCTGCTTTCACATTTGGAAATTCGTTAGTTTGAGTAATACATTGAGAAAATAACCGAACCAATAATTAACTCTTAATTAAAGGAGGAATTAACAAGTAGTTTTAATGAATTTATCTAATTAATATATTGACTTTAATACCAAAAATTAGTATCATAACTGTCAAACAGAGAAATCGTGATTATAGTGTGGAGGGATAATTGGTTTTGCTGATGATTTGATTGCAAAAAAATGGCGGCCATAATATATCCTTGGCAAGCCGGGCAAAATGTGAAACAAACTAAATTGTTGACATTTTTTACGTTAAATAGAAATGATCTTAATGCAAAAAAAGTATACTGAAATTGCATTGCGTTATGTTTGGATGGATAAACAGAAGTGATGGCAGAGGCGGCAACGTTGTGGTGATAAAATTATATTTCGTATGTATGTAGTTTCTTCGAAAGACTATTGAAATTTTTCATTTCCGTCTCCTTCTATTGCAGGTCGTTGGTCCGAACTCGTTTGAAGATGTTATAATAATGTCTTTTATTATTCTTTTATTGAAGTTTGGCATGCAAGTGGTATTGCATAGAATGATAATGAATGGCGTGTTTTTGAATGAAGCGAAAGAATGACATTCTCCATAGCAAATGCGAGATCTTTGCTGTTATTTGTGCATGGAATGTTCCAGCAAATGTTCTGGCATTATGTGACGACTTTAAGCTATTCTTCTCTGATGATATTTTAGAAGATTATGACGAAACGATTTAATTTAATCCAGCATTACTTAAAATTTGGTTGACAGGGCTGCATTTGGAAGGTAAAGTGTCTGATTACATCCCACTTGGGAGAGGTCTGCATGATCCTTGCAGGTCATCATTTTCTAAATGCTACGATTCTGTGTAGTCATGCTACATTCCATTATTTGATTATAAAGTAGAGATAAGGAAACAGAGCCAACCCAAGCCGAGGCCGGCACTTGGTGACTAACTGTATAAGTGTGCAGTTGCATTAATTAAATTTTTAAAACCGTGAATTGTGGTTTCTTTTATATTAAAGATTAAGTGTACAAGTTACATAACTCACGCGGCCATGTATTCGGCATTACTTAAAATTTGGTTGACAGGGCTGCATTTGGAAGGTAAAGTGTCTGATTACATCCCACTTGGGAGAGGTCTGCATGATCCTTGCAGGTGCACCTCAAGCAACTCACAACCTCCACGTGGTGTCACCTGGGCAATGACATTGTATCAACCGATAAGTGTTAGCTGATGTGAGTAGGCAGAAATTCAAGCTCGTCATCTCTATCTTTGGCGGCGTCTTGTTCAGCGTCAGTTTCCTATGTTGGGAGCGGCTGAAACGAAGTGGTGCAAACTGAAAGCACTCTCTTAATCCGCGTTACGCGAACCGTGCCGTTGAATCTCTTTGCAGCGGAGGGATACGAATTCTGTATCTGAACGGAGACTCTCCGATACCTGGTCGCCTCGGAGTAGAACTATGATCTTGCCACATTATCGGGGGCTATGATGAGGTGGACATGCAAATCCCTACACTCGTGGGAGTCAAATGGAAAACACTAAATCAAATTTAAAAAACACTGAACACCAGATCGTTGACGAAATCCCGGAATCTAAAAATAAAACAGAAACAATTAATTGTAACGACCTTGTACCCACTCAAATGTACAACGAAAAATACTGCAGATACATTAGGGGAGCCGATAAGTAACTCCTCTTTATCTGCTAAACCCTTAAGTATTGCACGCACCGGTCCACATTCACTGAGCAACTGTTTTACGTATAACACGAGCAAAAATAAAATTCAATCCGGTATCGATCGTTACATCGCAGTCACAAAAAGGCAGATAAGCCCGAAATCAATATTGCCAGGAAATCAATCAAAAAATATGCTGGTACGGATATTGGCAACTCAAACCGTTTTGCTCTCTGAACTGATAAAGATGAAGAGCCAGTCAAACCGGTAAAGACTGTGAAGCCTCCTCAAATATCTTTGAGGGAACAAAACTCAACCACCTTTGTCAGGCGCCTGGAAGTCATTGTAGGTAGTGGACAATCTCATGTTATTCCTCTGTTAAAAGGGTCATTACGAAGAAGGTAGCATATCTACAG
This sequence comes from Clusia tigrina, assembly GCA_920105625.2. NCBI lineage: Eukaryota > Metazoa > Arthropoda > Insecta > Diptera > Clusiidae > Clusia > Clusia tigrina. Next base: position 43,725,291 of record OV050032.1, on the reverse strand, counting down.
ACGAATTACAAGCAACAACCATTACGGTTGATGGCGATAAGAGTTTATCACTTATTGTAGTATGTAGCCCTCCAAGGCATCAGATCAAATGTAATCGATATCTGCAGCTAATCAAACGCCACAAAAATCGATTTATAATGGGCGGAGAATTAAACGCGAAGCATACCCATTGGCAGTCGGGGCTCATCACTTCAAAAGGTAGAGCACTATATAAAGCGCTTCAATTGACTGAATGCAGCACATTTTCCACTGGGACTCCATCCTACTGGACAACTGATCCACAAAAGACACCCGATCTTATTGATTTCTCTCTCGTCAGAAAGGTTTCTACCAACTATCACTGTATAGAAAATGAGTTGGATATGAATTCTGACCATTCTCCAATCAAATTAACAATATACGAAAGTGTTCCCATTAAGGAACCACCACTTACACTAACAAATAAATTTTATGACTGGGAATAATTAAAAAAAATCCTGTCGGATGATGAACGTTACGCAGAAATAAACAATAATTCAGTGTTAGATGACGTAGTATTGAGCTGGACAAACAGCATGCAACGCGCAGCGTGGAGCAGTGCACCAGTAATAAGAACTATCACAGCCGGAGACAACTACACAAGGGAAATAAAAGAAATGGTTGCAGAAACACTCGAAGTACATCGACGGTGGCAACAAACAAGATCTTCTTCTGACAAGCTGGCTAAATAAAATATCGAAAGCGCTCACCAGAAAGATAAAGGCATTCAAAAATAGATCTCTTTGCAATTATCTAAGGGAACTAACAAATGAATGTACCACCGAATACTCGCTTTGGAAGTGCACAAAAAGCTTTTCACAACCAACAGCACAATTCCCACCAATAAAAAAAAAATCAGACAATACATGGGTTAAAAGCAATAGGGAAAAAGCTAATACTTTCTCGGAGTACCTTGAAAGTATATTCAAGCCATATGACGCATCAAGTGCAGCCGAATTGGAATCTACTAATCATAACAATGACGTCGAAATCCCTCCAGTAACGGATGCTGAACTATTCGCAGAAATTAAAAAAACTAAAATAATAAAGGCGCCTGAATTTGATCTCATCACTAGCGAAATATTGAAATAGCTCCCACCAAATGCCATATCTAAAATAACAGCAATTATGAATGCTACTTTCAAATTGGAACACATTCCCATTTAATAGAAAACTGCTGAGGTGATCATGTTTAACAAGCCAGGAAAGCAAGCGCATGATGTAACATCATATAGGCTTATATCCATCCAACCTATAGCTTCAAAACTAATGGAAAAGCTGCTCAATTATGTTATTGAGTGGAGAAAACTATTATCTGCGCACCAATTTGGTTTTCGCTCGAAACATTCAACCATCGACCAAGTTCACAGGATAGTTCGAGTAATTGGAAACGCCTTCGAATAAAAAAGGTGTGCTCCGCTGTCTTTCTTGACGTGTCCAAAGCCTTCGTATGTATAAGTATGCCACGGCGGCCTTCCAATAAAATTAAAGCGCTATTACCAATACAGTATTATCACATATTGAAATCATATTTATCAGATCGCTTCTTTCGAGTTAAAAACGATGATACATACTCCAACATCAAGGAAATAAAAACGGGCGTCCTACAGTGGAGTGTATTGGGACCCTCTACCTACTTTTCACATACGGCCTACCTACGGATGAGCACTGCGTCACAGCAACGCTTGCGGACGACACGGCCATTTTGTCGGTTGAAAAAGCACATACCGAAATTGCTTTCCATATTGACTTCACATACAATAAAATTAGACACCTTCCACTGTATATAAACGGAGTGCAAATCTCGTACCACAACACCGCCAAATAATTGGGTATGACCTTGGATACCAGATGAAATCCACACGTCAAATAGAAAATAGAAGAATTGGAAATAAAATTCCGAAACATGCATTGGCTCTTGGGAAAGCGATCTGCTTTATGCACATACAACAAAATACTAATTTACAAGCAGGTGCTTAAACCAATATGGTGCTATGGTATTCAATTATGGGGCTGTTCAAGCTCCAGCAACACTGCAAATTCAAATACTCCAAAACAAAGTACTAAGATATGCCGTTAGTGCGTCTTTGTACGTCCGCAGTAGCGATCTGGATCGCGATCTTGTTATCGAGGATGTTGTCGCCACAATTCGGAAATATGCCCTGTCTCACACTGAGAGCCTATCTCACCATGTGAATAGCGAAGACTCAGCCCTTACCGACCGAAGTAAATGGAATGAAAGGTTGAAACCCAATAAGCCGCACCACCTTATGCAGTAGCCAACTTCTCTGTAAATTTTGTGCAGAGCATCATTGTTTTGGGTATTATGTAATATAAATAAATTTAAATTGTTCATTAGTTTATGTATGGATAACCAGTTACAATGTGAATAATAAAAAAAATAATAAAAAATATAGGGCTGAACATGGTGAACTAAGTGACCCAAAATTCATGGTCTTCATTATATACGAGTATGTCTCTAGATGCTTTTTTAGAATCTCCATGTATCCATAAGAACCATTGAGCGTTCCAATCAGCTGGGCGGACACTAACACGGAGGAACATCTCTCATATGTCGGCTAACACACCTATTACACCCTGTAGAAATTTGAACAAAATTGAAATCCAAGATTTTGGTTGGTATATGAGGCAAGCCAACTAAGTGTTGCTGTACGGCATTACAATAATTTTTGACTGGCAAGTCTTTTAAGGTCTTAATATCCCCCGTAAAAACGTTTGTGGTAGCAGGAATAATTTGTTGATGGAACTCACATTCTTTATTTGTTGGTACGAATTGCTATCTGAACCGGTTATTTCCAAATTGGTTCGATTGGGCATCTGAGTAGGCGTTTCATTACGAATCCATCTAAGTGACAATAATTCTGAAGTCCCTTTCACACCAATTGAATCAATGGAATTTTCTTCAATTAAAGAAACCTTGAAGCCTTCATCGATAAAGGTGATTATATCAAGGACCTTCGGACCACTTATAGTAATAGGCAAATCTATCAATAAATTTATTTCGTTACCTTCTTTTAAAATTGTTTCAATCTGGGCGAAAGCAAGAGAAGCAGAGGTGGTTGCCTTTCACTGTTTCCCATTTCTCGGATATTGGTAGTTTTTGGAATTTAAGACACTGGTTCATAGGATGATAGGCTTGGGAATACTTGCATTTTGGTTTTGTCATGTTCTCTGCAATGGCGTGTACTGGTTTGTAAGATTTATTTCTTTTGTCGGTAGATGACATATCCAGGGCTGACGGCTTGCAGATTGACCTTTCCGATGCCATCGAGATGTATTAGGCGATTTGTTGCATATCTCAAAGACGCGGACTGTTGGATATCGAGACCCTATAGAAAATGTATGATGTACCCATTCCTCTCTCGTTGGCATAGGCAGTTTAGTCACTAGTTCGTCTAAAAGAGTAGGATTATTAAGATGCGGCTGTGCACCAGCATTTTCTAGAAAGGCAGTTAAATTAGATACCAACGTATTATTATATAAATTAATAGCCGGAAATGCACGAACTTTACTTATCTGGCTCCTTATAAAGATTTCTGGGCGTCCATAACGAATTTCCAGTGTATTCATTTCACCGTCGACACTATTTGGGTGTATGAGCAGAGCTTCTACTAATTCTCTAGCTTTACCTTTTAATGTTTTTTGTAAGCGAGTCAAATTTTCCAATTTAGTATACATAAACACGACTGTGGTTCCTTTATATGATACAGAGATCATGGGCCGCTGTTCTGGGTGACCTGAAAATTCCGATAAAACTACTAACTTCCCACCAAACCAAATGTTCCGACTTTTTCTAAACTCAGACATCTCGTAACGAATTCGTTAAGGACATGTCGGTAGTTTGTCTGAATTGATATAATGCGTTGGAAAATTTTATAAATTATAATTAATGTTTGTGGAAATAAATCTTTTTGAAAAAATACAAAATTCTGAGTTATACGAGTATGTAAGTAAAAACGAGTAAAGAAGTCTGAAGTCTGGTTAGACCGACTACAAAATACCCTTTACCTTTTCTTGTGCGTGCAAGTTTAACAATTGGGAAGTTTTCTTCATAAATCATCATTAGGAGCATACTAACGGTAATTTTTGGTAGGGTACCTTGAATTGATTATATCGACCCCATTTCTTGTATATGGCTTTGTAGTGTCAATATAACCACCAATATAAAATTTCGTCAAAAAATATTGTGTAGGTCGAAAGTTATTATAATATGTCAATAGTAGGCGTGGCTGTAAAAATAACACGCCCATTTTTTGTGCGGTGTTTAATGTTAGTACCCGAAACATTCCTGTGAAATTTCGTTGATAAATCTTTCATAGGAACCTGGTAATGATTTTTGTTTAATTGTGGGCGTGGCAGTGGTAATAATCTGCCCATATTTGGAATGCAGGCTAGTACAGATCCAGTGTATACATTTACCAATTTGTTTTCATATATCACCACTAGAAGCATAGATAGGGTAACTGTCTTTAAGTGGGGTCCCCAAAGTTCATTATAAGGGAGGGAGGCGTATCCTTCATCTGAACGACTCCGAATCTTGTATATGGCTTTGTAGGGTACATATACGTAGTAATATAAAATTTCGTCCAAAAATATTATATAGGTCGTAAGTTATAATTATATGTAAATAGTGGGCGTGGCTGTAGAAATAACACGCCCATTTTTGGTGTGGTGTTTAATGTTAGTACCCGCAACAATCCTGTGATATTTCGTTTTTAAATGTTTAGTAGGAAGCTTGTAATGATTTTTGGCTAATTGTGGGCGTGGCAGTTGTATTATGATTTCCATATTCTGCACACACACTATTATGGACCCCATGTATGTTTCTGCAAATTTGTATTCCGCTATCATCAATACGAGCATAGATAGGCCAATTTTAATTTTTGACCCGAAACTTCCTTATATCAAAAGTGAGCGTGTCTTTTCCCTGATCAGCCCCATTTGTTGCAGATAGCTTTATTATGTCCACATGTTCCTTCAAGTAAAATTTCGTTCGTAAATCTCCGCCAGAACTTAAGTTATTAATATTTGTTAATAGTGGGCGTGGCACTTAATACATACCGCCCACTTTTTGCATAGTGTTTAGTAGGACCCACATCTCCATAACTGCTAAATTGCGACACGATTCCATCAATCGGACCGAAGTTATAGTCATTTTAAAAAATGTGAAAAAGTTCCTTATATGAGAGGTAGGCGTGGTCTTTGTCCAAATCGGCCCATATAGCAATCTGGTTCTGTATCTTTGTCGAGACTATACTTTTACAAAATTTCATTAAGATAGCTCTAACGGTATAGAAAAAAAGTGGCCACAGACGGAGAGACGGACAGACGGACGGACAAAATCAAAATTGCTTAGAAAGTGATTCTGACCATATCTGTATATATACAGTGAATCAAAAAAGTATTGGCACAGCTCAATTTTCAAAGTTTATTTGCTAATAACTTTTTTTCCACACTGCTTACAAAAATAATTAGTATACCATTTTTAAAAAGGAACATTTTATTATATAATTAAAACATAACATATTTCATATTTCACTTTTTTCCAGGTGTAATGTTATAAAAACTAAAAAAATTCATTATTTTTCCTAAAAAAAGTATTGGCACACGTTGTGTGAGTGTAATGTTTTTGCTCAAATAACGGTAATCCTTTAGTTTTCTTTGCTCCATTTCTTTTCTCTCTGCTCAATTATTGCGTTTTAGTTTTTATCTAATATTTCAAGTTAGTGTTGATATTGATTTCTTGAAAGAATAATCAAAATGGGCAGAGGTTCTGAAATTCCGGTAGACGTCCGTAAGATTATAATAAATCTTTACGTACAGCAAAAATCGTATCGAGAAATTGGAGATCTATTACAGAGGCCATATTCAAGTGTACGAAACATTATAAAACATTACATAAACTTCGGAAAATTACAGCGTGAGAGCAGATCTGGAAGGCCAAAAAAATTTACACCACGCCAGGAGCGGATTGTAGTAGCTGCAGTAGCTCAAAATCCAAAGACTTCGGCCGTCAAATTATGCCATGAAATACAGCAAAAATTTCAACAAAAGTTCGACCCACAAACGATTCGAAATACACTAAACAGAGCTGGTTATCATGGACGAGTTCCTCGACGCAAACCTTGCCTGTCGCCTGTAAATATAAAAAAGAGGCTGGAGTTCGCCAAACTCAATATTAATCGGTCGGAATCATTTTGGAATCGTGTGATATTTAGTGACGAATCGAAGTTTAACCTATTTAGTTCAGACGGCGCACAAAAAGTTTGGCGAAAGCCAAACAAAGAGCTGCCAGAAAATAATGTAATAAAAACAGTGAAGCATGGCGGTGGCAATGTCATGGTATGGGGGTGTATGGCGGCTTCTGGCGTGGGAAATCTCGTCTTTATTGATGAGAAAATGGACAAGAAATTATATATGAATATTTTAAAAGAAAGCTTGACTCCAAGTGTTGGAAAGTTGGGGCTAGATGCGAAAACATTTATGTTCCAGCAAAAAAATGATCGAAACATTCGTCGTATCTTGTACAAGAATGGCAAATTTACCACTGCAAACAATTCAAAACACCTCCACAGTCGCTAGATACGAATCCTATAGAACATGTTTGGGGTTTACTGGAAAAGAAAATACGTCGTCATCGCACAACATCAAAGAACTCACTCAAGGAAGCCATACGCACAGAATGGGAACACATAACACCATAGGAGACATCTAACTTAGTAAAAAGTATGCCTAGACGCTTAACGGCAATTATTAAGGCCAAAGGAGGTCTAACCAAATATTAAATGTTCATAAATCTTACCAGAAATCAAATTTTTTACATGTGTGCCAATACTTTTTTGAGGAAAAATAATGAATTTTTTTAGTTTTTATAACATTACACCTGGAAAAAAGTGAAATATGAAATATGTTATGTTTTAATTATATAATAAAATGTTCCTTTTTAAAAATGGTATACTAATTATTTTTGTAAGCAGTGTGGAAAAAAAGTTATTAGCAAATAAACTTTGAAAATTGAGCTGTGCCAATACTTTTTTGATTCACTGTATGTCCATACCTACCACGCCTCCTTCTTGAAATTGCAACCCCTCTCAAAAGCACAAAGTTTGTATACCCTATTTACTTTTTTTAAAGGTAAAGGGTATAAACAATGAAAGGTGTTTAGATTGTTTTAAAGAAACATATTAAACAAAAAAGCATTATATTTCCACGAAAGCAGCAACATAACGGTAAAGCGGTGCTCCGCTGTACAAAAAAAAAACAATGTCGCGTCAGGCTGCCCGCAAGAGTATTAAAAGAGAAGCAAATAATTTGCTAAAATCTATATTAAATAGAGAAGTTGACTCTTCTAAACTAAAATCAAAAAAACTGAAACAAAATAATGATACGAAAACTAACAATAAAAATGTTGAAAATAATGAAAAAGTTGACATTTTTCCGCTGAACTGCGATAACAATGAAGCAGTTGAAATTTTGCCGCTCAACACCAATAATAATAATTCATAAAAAATACAAATGAATGCAAAACAGCAGATCAAAGAGAAATTCCAGAATTTTTAAACAATTTTCTTGCATCTTGGATGATCAGACATGGCATTTCAACTGTTGCAACAAACAAACTATTGCGAAAATTAAAGGCAGAAGGTCATGATTTGCCATGTGACATAATGCGACCCATAGACGATACATCATGATCATACTCATGTGTTGAATGAAGCTCCGCCACAGACGAGTGATCAAAATCGAAGATCATCATTTTTTCGTAGTCCGCGTTGAGTGAGGTTGTCATGTCTCTGTCGGATGACGAAGTTTTGTGTGCGCTACCGCTTGTACTGTGCAAGGAAAAATTGTAAAAAAAAATAAAAAAAACGATTTTGGATGAAAGAAAGGCACAAAAAAAATAGTACAATAGCATTCAAGGGACTCCACAGAAACGCATTTTTATTATTTTTATCCGCACACATCTTCACACGTTGGCAGTCAAATTCAAATGAGCAAAATGTGCATGTAAATTGCCCACAAACGACGATCATCCATACATCAGTATCAACATCGTAATAAAATTTCCCCTCAAAATCTAAATGAATTATATTTTCGACGATCATTCAGTGCGAGATCATGTCTGTGTGACACATACATGTATATTTTCTCTCTTTTTCACACATACTATTAAATATGAGTATGATCATGATGTATCGTCTATGGGACGCATAAGAACATTACGAAGAACACCTAGAAAAACCAATATTGTCAGTATGGGCAGAGGATCATATTTTCACTACGGCCTGGAAAATGCGTTAACAGATTTTCTTTTTAAAAATGAAAGTACTGAAATAAAGGATTTAAAATTAAATTTTGGAATTGATGGAATGCAGTTGTTTTCTTCTTCAAAGCAGAATGCATGGCCAATTATGATGAGTGTTTCTCCATTTCCTGACGTGCACTTAATTGGATGTTATATCAATTCAAATATAAATGGTCTGCAAAGCACAAAAACAAAACCAGAAAGCTCAAATATGTTTTTAGAACCATTGGTTAATGAACTGAAAGTATTATTGCGCGAAGGATTTTTGTATAATGCAAACGTATTCACCGTTTCTATTGGGGTTTTTATGTGTGATGCTCCAGCTCGAGCATTTCTTCTTAATATAAAAAGCCACACAGGTTTTCATTCTTGTTCAAAATGTACGCTGAGATATGAACATTACAAAAGGCGTATTACTTTTCCACCTAAAGAAGAAACCCTAAGAACTCGTACATCATTTGAAGAAAGATCGCAAAAAAAACATCATGTAACTTTAGACAAACTGCTGTTAGAAACAATAAACATTGATTGTGTGAGCCAATTTCCTATTGACTACATGTATTGCGTTTGTCCGGGCGATACACGTCCTGCTAAATTTTCTCGCAAGCCAAGAAGTCTCGATGAGCTAGACAGATGGAAAGCTACGGAGTTTCGCTCTTTTTTACTATACAGCGGACCTTATGTGCTGAAAAATAAACGCAATGAAGAACGTTACAAACATTTTTGTAAGCTGCATTTCGCAATAAGAATTCTTCCTGATTCTTTGTTGTGTTTACAATATAATAACGTCGCCAAAGGCCTGATTGAAGAATTTGTAACTAGTTTTGCAGGTTTATATGGACAAGAATATTTGATATATAATTGCCATAGTTTAACTCACTTAAGTAATGATTTGTTGCAATATGGCTCATTAAACAACTTTAGCGCATTCAAATATGAGAATTATATTTGTAATATTAAAAAATTTGCTAAGAACGGATCTTGCGTTCTATCGCAAATATCAAATAGAATAATTGAAAAAAGTTCAATGATTAAAAAAGAACTGTTGGCAAAAAATATCCACTTTTAAAAGAACGCTTTAATGAAAACAGTTTTAAAACCGTAATTTGCGAAAACTTTAAACTATCGGTTCGTCCCCCAGATAATTGTTGCTGTGTCAACAACAAAATATATATCATTACGAAAATTGTTTTAGAAGGTGAAGAAATTGATGTTATTGGTAAAGAAGTTCAAAGCCTTGAAAACGAAAACTTTATTTCGAAGATATTGAACACCAAATGTTTGCTGCTTTCGGATAGTGAAACTAAATTCAAATTTACAAACATTGATTGTAAATACTTGCATTTTCATTTCGAATCTGTTTCCGAGCACACATTTATCCCATTGCTGCAAGATGGACAATTCGAATCAAATTGATTACGGTAAAGTATTGCCTTGAATATCAATTATAATATTAACTAATCATTATATTCTCTTAACTTCCAGAGAACGAAATTATAGTTTATACGGAGCTACCCACAGCAAACACATCTACTCAATTTAGTGAACAACAGGTACCAGGTAAGATAACAAAACTTTTTATTTATTCTGAAAATTGTGTTAACTTGAAGCTATCAATGTAATAGGTATACAAGATTTGTTACAACAAGTGGTGGTCCAAAATAAAATATTAATAGATCAGAACAAACAAAATACCAATCAAACGAAAATATTAATAGAAGAGAACAACCGACTTCGCGAAGACAAACTCAAAATGTATCAGCATTTTACAGAAGAGTTTATTGCTCTAAAACGGACAATGGAACATAGCTTAAAGACATTGGAGGCTCAAAATAATATTAAGAAACTACCCAAATTTCCATTTCAAAATACAGAAGATTTGTTGGCCTTTGAAAAGAGTTTAGTGGACGACGACGATATGGCATTGGAATTAGTAAGTTCATCTTCTTTTTGCTGTAGACAAAAATAACATATTAATTTTATTTTCTTATTTTTTTTGAATAGATCACAAAGTTTAGTAAGCAGACGAAGGACGACGTAAAGAAATTTACTTTTGAAAATTTAAAAGCAATATTCGGCAATGACAGTTTTGCATCTAAATTTTCATGGACAAGCGTCAACAAAAACATTGCCGTGAAGGATTTTAAATTTATTAATATTCTTAAAGGTACGTTGTAACCACACAATAAAAGTAAATAGCAAATACATACTAAATTTTTCAATTTTTTTCAGATTCGCCCATCAACAATTATAGCCAGACAAACTACGAAAAAATAGAGGACAACATAAAGAAATATTTTAATAGCGCAAAGGACCGACAACAAAAATCATTAAAAAGAAAAGCAACTAACGAAAGTTAAGTTAAATTATTATATTATCTTTATTTTTTTAATATCATTGTATTATTATACTATGTTATTTTTTAAATGAATTAATAAAATGAATGAAAATAATTTTTTTTAAAAAGTTGAAGAAAATTCTTTACGCAATCGTTAAGAAAGTCTAAAATAAATCGTACATCCATATCGTTGCGATTTTGTACCTACATATAGTTACGAAGTCATGTCAACCCAATCGTTACGATTTCGATAATACTTCGATTCCGAAATCGGAAGATTTTGTCTAAACGAAATCGTACCTACATATCGTTGCGAAGTCATGTCAACCCTTCGATATGAAAATCGTTACGATTTCGATAATATTTCGATTCCGAAATCGGAAGATTTTGCCGACAGTCGTTACGTATTCTTTACGAAATCCGAACATTTGGTTTGGTGGGTTACGATTAACTGGGTTATACACAGGATGCCATGAGCGTGCTGTTATATTGGCGGCATTTTCATTTGTGGCTGTATGTTAAATGAAGGGTAGACATACAAGGTGTTTGAAGCAGCTGAACTAGTCATGCGGTAGGCCTGATGACAATAGCAGCAGCTTAAGAAGCTAAAAATATATTAGTGGCGACGGCGGTGTTTTCGGCTGGGTATTAAGTGGCTGCGGCAGCAGAATTATCATTGGCGGCATATTGGTTGGCGGTATGCATGTTGGCATCTTGTACGTTGACGGCATGTCCATCGGCGGCATGTACAATTATATGTTGGACAGTGGTACTCGGTATACTTATATTGGTGTCATACTTGCTCTCACTCTATTTTTGAGGACTGTCTGTATTTGTGGAATCAAAATCGTCACGGCAAGCTGCAAGCTTCTTAGCTATTCACAGTTTTCGCCAATTTCGCTACTTCTTGTTTCAAAAATTGTAGTTTCTTCACTGTTATCGTCAATGTCTGGAGTAGATGAATGCGGCATTTTTCCTTTTTGTCCTCTTGTAACAATATTAACTAACACACGAGTTATCACAAGTTATTATTATTTTAATAAAATGTTGCGAAATAAATGAAGTAGGAAGTTTTTTTTAGTTTATTTAACAATGACTTTGTTATCAGTAATGTTACTTACAGTATAATGTTAACTAACATATATGTTACATTAAGCTTAGTAATCTGCTACTAGATTTTTCAGTCTAAGTCTTAAAGTGGTTATTGGAATATGTATATGTATATCGAATTAGGTTAAAAAGTAAAAATCTGAAGATTTATTTGGCGCAGTCGAATAGGATTACAATTAATGTGATCCGAAGATCCATATTAAGAAACAAAAAACAATTGCATACGAAATTTGTATTGTGCAAAGTGACATAGACTAATTGTGATCCGAAGATCCACATTAAGAAACAAAAAAATAATTGCAAATTAAATTTGTGTTGTGTAAATAAAAAATTACACAAAGTGAAAACGAATAAATTCGACTTAACCTAAATTTAAAAAACGTGTTCAAGAAAAGCTTAAGCAAAGTAAAGCTCAAACAAACAAAGCAAAGTAAAGAAAAAATTATAACAAAAGAATAAATAATAACAATAAAATACAATGTCACTGCAACTGACAATAAACGATCTAATCAACGATGCTCGTCACATTCACGAATTCAGAGGCGACGATAAATATGTTCTGCCGTCATTCCTACGAGAAGTCGACATGGTTCTAGATTTTTTTAGCCAGCACCCCACGGAGAAAGCTTACGTATTGCAACGAATCATTATCCACAAAATACAAGGAAAGGCAATTCATGTGATGCGGACATTTGGATCGAATCCATTGTGGAACGAAATAAAAAACGCACTAGTAAAAAATTTCGGACCAAAGGAAAGCTACAACCAACTCCTCCAGGAAGCATTTATGGTGAATAAGAAATATAATATTAAAGAATGTTATGAGGACTTAAATTTAATATTATGTAATATTAATGGAAAATATGAATATGATCCTCAAAAACCTACTGAATTTAATCCTGTAAATGTAGACAAAATAATATTACGAACCTTTATAAATAGTATCAATGTAAACTTTGCCTCCGTAATTATAAATAGAAATATTACAAATATATGAGAAGCATATGATCTATTAGAATCAGAAGGTCTAATAAGAAATAAAAATCAAAATAATAATAACTCTTTATAAAATTCTAGAAAAAATCCAAATAATAACTTTGCTCAAATTTCTAGATTAAATAAAAATAATAATAATTATGCAGTGAATTCAAGCCAGTATAGAAATAATAATAATAATTCCACTCAAAACTCAAGACAAGAAAGAACTTCGCAAATGGAAGTCGACCATTTACAGACTACACAACAGATTAACGAAGAACAAAATTTTTACTTGGAAGCCCAAAACAACCACTTCCGGTAGTCGAATTAACAATAAATAAAGATAATATAGTAGCATTAATTGACACGGGATCGAAAACCTCGTTGCTCGATTTTAAACAATTGACACAGTACAAGAGGTTGCCTTTAAAAGACCCAATAACATTTAATGCACTAAATAATATCACAACAATAAGACACGAAATTAATTAATTAATTAATTATTCAATATGGAAGCAACAATGTCGTGGAAGTTGACCGAATTTAAAAACAAGAAGTTTGATGCTATTTTAGGGATAAATATTCTTAAGCCGAGTGTCCACTACCAAGTTTTCTTGCGGAAGTTGCTTCCAGAAGTGACTTCCGGAAGTTTTTGTCGTGTAAACACGTATTAGAAGTCGACTTCCAGAAGTTTTTGCTTGCAAGAAAAAGTTGCAGAAATTATGTGGAAACACGTGTTCGTTGCTTGCTGGAAGTACTTGCGCAACTTGCTGTGAGCTGCAAGTGTTTTCAAGACTTGCGAAGAAGTCAGGTATACGTCGGATTTTGTTTTGTGTTTTTTTTTTTGATTTTGGCCTAAGTAAATAAAAATGGAAAATAATAAATTTATTTGGAGTAAGGAAAAAATACATTTGGTTATTGAACATCAAGAAAGTTACCCAGAACTATGGGACTGGTCCTCAAAAGAATATAAAAATAAAATTAAAAAACAAAAGGCTGTAAAGGCAATAGCCAATGCTATAGACACAACTTCCGAACGCAGTTTGGTCAAGAGTTCAACAAAGAAAGGAAAAAAAAAAATGGTAAAAGTGCTGAAGATGTATATGTTAGCAAGCGGGAGTTTTACCATGACATGAAATACATGACGACATCTCATGTACCCAAAGAAACTGAGGATAATTTAGTAAGAATAACAAAATACACCTTTTATTTAACGTTTTTATTTTTATTATATATTCATATATTTATATAACTTTATTTTATATTATATATTACATATTCACTCGTACATAGTTATTAAATATGCCTATATTGCCAATCAACTTCTCCTTCTGGTGAAATAAAATATTCAGCAAATTCGTTACGAACATTTTTCGGATCTTGTGCTTGACTGCGTGAATTATGTAGTTGAAGTGGTAACATGTTCCTTGCTGGTATCTCTTCTGTACGGCACTCTTCTAGATTACCGGATACACGAGAATCAAATGACATAGACGACGCATATTGTGAATTGCGACTTAACAGGCAGTTATGCAGAGCGCAAATGGCCTTAACAATTTTCTTTGTTTTTTCTGGACTTAAAGGAATGGGCTTACGTAGAATTCTAAACCGAGATGCAATTTGTCCAAAAAAATTTTCAACCACATTTCTGGCCCTAGAAAGGCGATAATTGAAAACACGATTTTGCAGTGGCTGGCTCTTGAATGGAAATGGCTTCATAATATATTTCTTAAGAGCAAATGCGTCATCTGCAACAATAACGTATGGACTTGGAATAGTTCTACCAGGAAGTGGCCGTGGAGATGGCAAATGCAATGTATTTTGTTCAAAGCATTTCGATAATTGACAATTATTATAAACTCCTCCGTCCGAAATTCTACCATTACACCCCACATCAAAGTAAATAATCTCATAATTAGGTCCAATCAACGCCAACAGTACAATGCTATGTGTGCCCTTATAATTGAAGTAAACACTGCCTTCTTTCTTTGGTGCCTGTATCACCACATGTTTCCCGTCCATAGCAGCTAGGCAATTGGGAAAATTCCATTTGTTGTCAAATCCGTTGGAATATTGAAGCCAATCTTCTTCCGTTGATGGAACCTAAAAAAAAAACGGTGTAATTTTTAATAAATGTTCTTAATTTCTTTTTAGGAGCTTTCAATTACATTGGACAATGATGGAAATACCACCGAGCAGTCCAAAAAATTGGAATCAGTACCACGAAAACGCCCGAAAAAAACCATTTCACAAAACAAACAACATGACGTCGTACTAGAAAATGCTCTGCAAATGATGCAAAAACCACGAAAACGCCCGAAAAAAACCATTTCACAAAACGAACAACATGACGTTGTACTAGAAAATACTCTGCAAATGATGCAAAAACCGTCTGATGAATACCAAATATTTGGTGACTTTGTCGCCTCAGAACTTCGAGGTTTGAGAAAAGATGAGAGCAAGCGTAAACTTAAACGATTAATTCAGCAGGTTATTCTAAAAGTGACGGATGAAGACGATGAAGCCAACAGCGACACGATACTACTTAGTACAGATACAACTGAAAGCTGCACTCAATCATCAATAATACTGCCACAATTATTCTTAACTTCGGACAACGCACAAGGTATTTTTGGAAAATGCTTTTTCTATAAATTTGTTTAATAGTTACCTTCAAATATTTTAATTTCAGACATTGGTACAGAGCTTCGCAACATTCCAACACAATCCTTGAGATCGTACATACAGGGATTCGAAACAGATACATAAGCGAAGTAAAGGAATCGCCTGCAAAATAAGCATATTCATAATTTGCATTAAATTGAAAATACTTATGAAAATAAAATGAATTAAAAATATTTTTGTTGTTTTTTATGAATAAAATGATTTAAAAAATATTTTTCTTGTTCTTTTATTACCTGTTGCCAAAAATCGAAGAGTAACTAAAAGCCGGTCCTTGGGAGGTATAGCCAATCTCATTTTAGTATCCTGCTTTTGAATACTTGTTTGAATTAAAGATAAAATGTATTCAAAATCATCATTCGACATTCTCAGGAAAATTTTGAGCTGCATGGAATCTTCACTCTGCAATTCATCGAGTAATGTATTTTGGAAACTTAAATCTACTCGTCGCAGCAACCAATCTCTCACCCAAAGTCTTCTTTTTGTTTCTTTTTCTTTAATTAGTTGTTTCTTTCTTATTAAATATGCTGCGATGGCAGCTGCCACTCTTATTTTGCCACAAGACATTTTTATACTGTCACTCTTAAAAGAAGCTAACTCTACTGCAACCTGTATTCACATTGTGTGTAAACACGTCTGCAAGTTCTTGCTGCAAGTTCGTCGTAAAACTTCTACAAACTACTTCTGGAATCAAACTTCCGCAAGTTTTGGTTTCAGTGGAAACACTTCAAAAAATACTTGCAGAAGTTCTTCCGCAAGTAACTTGGTAGTGGACACTCGGCTTTAAATCAATGAAAGCTATTGTAAATTTAAATACCGAAACTTTAATTATAAATAATGAAAAAATAAATTTTTTTGAAACATGTCCATTCGAGTATGATCAAATTTATAATTTGGAAAAAATATAGTTAAATGATAAAATTCGCAAAAGCCTCTATGAAGATTTAAATAGTGAAGAGGAGAAAGCTGTAAAGAAAATTTTATTTTCATCTAAAGACCTAATATACACAGAAGGCCAAACACTTACAAAAACCAATTTAACCCAACACGAAATAAAAGCCCTAACCGATAGACCAGTTTATACAAAATTATATCGTTATCTACAAATACACGAACAGGAAACTTAAAATCAAATAAATAATATGTTAGAACAAGGTATTATAAAGGAGAGTAACTCTCCTTATAATTCACCACTATGGATAGTCCCGAAGAAATTAGATAATTCAGGAATAAAGAAATGGAGAATAGTAGTAGATTATCGAAAACTAAACGAAATCACTGTTGACGATAAGTTCCCTATACCAAATATAGAGGATATATTAGATAAATTAGGTCGAGCCCAATACTTTTCTTCTGTAGATTTGCCGAAGGGTTTTCACCAAATTGTTGTTAAGCAAGAAGACCAGGCGAAAACCGCTTTTCCACTCCTCACGGTCACTACGAATTTACTCGAATGCCATTCGGATTAAAGAACGCACCTGCAACATTTCAACGGCTAATCAATTCCGTCCTAAAAAACGAAATTAATAAGAAATGCGTGGATATCTAGATGACATACTTATATTTTCCTCAAGCTTCCAAGAACATGTTAATGATGTTAATAAAATTTTGAATAGACTAAGGGAAGCAAATTTAAAAATTCAAATAGACAAATGTAAGTTCTTTCGTAAACAAACTCCATATTTAGGCCATAACCTTACCCCCGAAGGAGTAAAACGTAATCCGGCTAAAATAGATACTATTTTAAAAATCCCACTACCCAGAAATACGAAAAAGAGTCACTGGGTATTACAGAAAATTTATAAAGGACTACTTAAACGTGGTTTTTCCCTTATTAGATTCTTTAAAAAAAATGCCAAGGTCAACCTGGACGAACCAAATTTTATAAACGCATTCGAAAAATTTAAGAAAATAATTACAGAAGCTCCAGTTCTAAAATATCCAAATTTCTCCAAACCCTTCGAACTCATTACAGACGCTATTAATGTTGCTCTAGGTGCAGTTTTACAACAAGGCGGCCACCCGATTTGTTTGGCTAGTCGAACACTCAATGCTCATGAAAAAAATTATTCCACAACGGAAAAAGAACTTCTAGCTATCGTTTTGTCAACCGCGTATTTCCGACCATATCTTTACGGAGTTAAATTCGATATACTTTCCGATCACCAACCTTTAAGGTGGCTTTTAGTAAAATCGCAAGGAAGAGAACTTAATCCAAGATTGGCTCATTAGGTTAAGCGAATTCAATATAAACATGCAATACATAAAAGGCAAAAATAACCATGTTGCCGATTTCCGATTTCAATACGCTTTATACAATTCAAACGTATCCCTCCACAACAACGTCGACGACTTAGAAACCGCACATTCACAGGCCGAAGACCTCCACAACCACATACGAGTACATATCCTCGAATCGGCGGTAAATCGTTTTAATGCGCAAATAATTTTAACAAATGAAAAAAGGGTAGATATCGAAATAAAACACAACAAAAAGAAAATATACATAGATTCCAACGGCATCGATAATAATTTAGAAAATATTCTCACAACTCATATAGATAAAGGGAAAATTTGTATTTATACGGAACTAGATGACCACAAATACAACATGCTTCAATTGAAAATAATAGAACTCTTCGATGGAAATAACAATGTGCAATTCGTAAGGTGTTCATTTCATGCAAAAGATTTAGAAACCGAAGAGGAAGTATTTAAGGAAATCGAAAGATATCATAAAAACGAGACAGGTCAATCAGGTATTAACGAGAATTATGAAGGTTTAAAAAAACCAATACTCTTTCCTAAACTCAAAGATTACGTTCAAAAATACATAAATAATTGTAACATTTGCCAGCAGTGTAAATACGACCGTAATCCTATTAAAGAAAACTTTAAACTCACAGAAACACCAACTGACATCAAACAAATTGTATACATGGACATTTACACTAACTCAAAAAGTAACTTCCTTACATTTATTGATCGGTTTTCCAAATTTGCTACAGCTTTCTATCTTGAGGATGGCAATAACCAAACGATCATAGAAAAATTACGTTTATATAAGTCACAAAAAGGCAATTTTAAGAAATTAATAACTGAAAATGAATTTAAAAGCGTAAATATACAAGATTATTTAAGAGCCGAAAATATTGAGCTGCATTACGTTAAATCGAACAACCATACTGTTAATGCCGATATTGAAAGGCTTCATAGCACTTTGTCGGAAAGAATAAGAGTACTCTATTTAGAAAATAAAGAATTGAGCATTAAAGACAAAATGAGCAAAGCCGTAGAATATTATAATAACAGTTTTCATTCGGCAAGTAAATAAATGTCAATAAACATAGAGCAAGAAAATTTGTTATAAAGAAATTATTTACGAAAATATTGTAAGAAACAAAGAAAAATACTTAGACGTAAGAAACAGAACTAGGGAAAGTTTCTCAGAAACCAGAGAAAGAGGTTATATTAAAAAATATAAATCGTTAAGACTTAAACAAGAACCAAAATTCAAAAGAAATAATTTAAATAATGTTCATAGTTCAAATATAAAAAGAAAACGAAAATATGACAGCGGATAACAAGAATTTATATACGTACTTTCAAAAAAAAAATTATAAGAAATATTATATATCCTTAGACTAAATTCTACGAGGGGCGAGTTACATAATATTACTTACAGTATAATGTTAACTAACATATATGTTACATTAAGCTTAGTAATCTGCTACTAGAATTTAGAAGTCTTAAAGTGGTTGAATGTACAATAAAAAAAGGATTAGGTTAAAAAATAAAAATCTGAAGATTTATTTCGCGAGTCACTAAAATAGTAGTTTTTTTCTCCCGGCGATCTTCACAGTTCCGTTTTTTTCACAATCTGTCCTCTTTGAGAATGCCTCGCTGCAATGTATATAGTACAAAAGCCGCTATTCGTGGAATTAAATTCGACAGTCGGGATCATAAATGTTTCATGCCAGTGCTACTAATTGCAAATTTATCGTATACAATTAATATGAAAACAATTCTTTAGAAAAATATGGTAAACAATTAGCCTCGTTTTACATGACACGGCAGCGGCGCGTTTTTGAATATCACGGCGATGGTAAGTAAACCCAAAACTGCACAAAACTTACAACAACGACGAGAAGTGTGGGTGCTCATACCAGAGAATACAGAGAAATGAAACTTAGACGTCAAACGAAAGCGAAATAAAGCAGACGGACGTTGTACATGAATCCACTCAAGGTGGATTTACTTACTGCAAGGTGAATTTCATACCTCCGGAATTATCAAACACAAACAATCTCCGAATAGCTACTTTTCAAAATTAACGAAATTGATAGGAATGGAATGGTGGTACATAATTTATATAAAGTATATTTAATATTTAAATAGGCTCATAATTTCCTCATAATGTTCAAACTTCACAAAAATAACAATTAAAAATTGGTTCAAATTGTGTTCTTGCAGCCACCATGTAAGTAAATTCACCTTGAATCCACTCAAAATCATGGTGAATCCTCTCAAAATCGTGGTGGATCCACTGAAAATCTTGGTGTGTCCGCTACGGACGCTGGCAGCGAAAAATGCTTTCTTTTCTCTGTATTCTCTGGATCTTACCACGAGCTGCATAAAATCTGGCGATCTACGGTTGCGGATCAAAAACAACACAAAACACAACAAAAATTGCAAATCAAAACAAAGCGAGGTTCGAATGGTTGCCGGCGGAAACTTTCAATTCTGATTGAATCTTGTTCGTTTTTTTTTTTTTAATTTCTGGGGAAAAAGAGCTGACGAGACCATTTTAAAATTTCTGAAGAAAAATGATTTTGTGGCACTTGGCGACGAATTTCATATAGAGTTGATGAGAGTTGGACTGCGGCGTCGTAATTTTAAATCTTGCTTTGGTTTTGGGTGTTTGTTGTGCATTTTACACTTTCGAAAATAATCTGAACAACCAAGATATAATAAAAGAAATTAAACTAAATATCAAAGACAATATTAAAATAAAAAAATCACCTGGCTATGACCGAATAACTGGAAAAATATTTAAGGAACTACCCGAGAAAACTATTAACTACCTAAGAAACCTCTACAACGCAGCCATGGCAATAAAATATTTTCGAATCGCATGGATGGATGCTGAAATAAGCTATTCCCAAACCGTATAAAAATATGGCCGAAGCTACATCATATAGACCCATAAGTCTATTGCCTATAATGTCCAAGCTATTCGAAAAGCTCATATTTAATCGACTTCAACCAATAATAACAGCAAGTAGCTTAATATCTAATCACAAATTTGGTTTCAGGCGTAAACATTCAACTATCGAACAAGCGCACAGAATCATAAATAAAATCTCAACTGAAATTGACAAAAAAAACGTTTGTTTAGCTGTATACTTGGATGCTGCAAAGGCATTTGACAGCGCATGTCATAAAGGGTTAATGCATAAGTTACAACACCAACTCCAGCAAAGTTACTACCAACTGATCCGTAGCTATATCAGTGACAGGCACATCTATGTTAAGAATAAAGACGAATGCTCTGAAATCCAAAAAATAGAAGCAGGAGCACCCCAAGACAGTGTCTTAGGACCTTTGCTGTACCTTCTACACCCAGCTGATATACCAAACCCACCGTCAGGAGACTACATGATAGCTACATTCGCTGATGATACCGATTCATTATCGTCAAATAGCAACACTGAAGTAGCTTTAACAAAACTACAAACATTACTGGACACCACACTACTATGGTTCAAGAAGTGGGGTATCGAAATTACTATTGACAAGACAGTTCATGTTATTTGTACAAATAGAGGGCATAACAACTGTCACTTGCAGATAAACAATGAACCAATTAAAATCGACACAAAGGCAAAATTCTTGGGAATGACTATTGACGCAAAACTACTCTGGAAAGAGTATATGACACAAAAAAGAGAAGAAATTATTAATCGTTTCAGACAACTTTATTGGCTTTTTGGCAGACAATCCAAGCTCTCAGTTACAAATAAACTGCAGATATATAAATCAATAATCATGCTCATCTGCAGATACGGTATCGAAATGTGGGGCACTGCAGCAAAATCGAATATCAGAATAATTCAAAGAATACAGTTCAAAATTCTTCGCACCATAATCAATGCTGAGTGGTATATGTCAAACGCAGACATCCACCGTGACCTGTACATTGACTCTGTTGAATAAGCCATCCAAACAAGCAGCCTGAATCCATGCACCGTCTGTTAGCACACACAACTCCATCTGAGAGAAATTCCTGTATTAGAAACCTCACAATCAAGAAGACTGACACGTTGTACACCAAC
Source organism: Clusia tigrina (assembly GCA_920105625.2). NCBI lineage: Eukaryota > Metazoa > Arthropoda > Insecta > Diptera > Clusiidae > Clusia > Clusia tigrina. The sequence goes on along the minus strand of OV050032.1, from coordinate 43,703,504 downwards.
AGAACTTGTGAATATATACATATAAATCTAGCCAGAACTTAAGCTAAAATCTTAGAAAGTAAATGTAAATGTAGTCTTGGACATTGGTTTAAGATCTATCCTCTATTTCCTAACTGTTAAAAATTATTACTTAGTGTCAATAGACAGGTGTCATTTACATACAATTTTTGGAGAGTGTATGATTTTTTACTTGTTGTGATTTAACGGTTCCTAGTTTTAACTTTGTACCTGTAAAATCAAAAGTCCCTATTAATAAGGCCATAATGTTGAACGACCTCAAAGGAAACATTTGGTTTGAAATAGCTAATATACTCGAAACGCAAGGTTCGGTTATGAACAATGCAATAAAGGGAGCCCAAAACATTCAGTGGTGTATGGTTCTCATTTGTTGTATCGATTGTTTGAAATTTCGATTACGAGATAACATAACAAATATTAATAACTTAAGATCTGGTAGAGATATTTACGGACGAAATTTTACGGGACCGAACATGTGGACATTAAAAAGCTATCTGCAACAAATAGGGTTGATCAGGGAAAAGACACGCTCACTTTTGATATACGGAACTTTCGGGTCTAAAATCTCAATTAACTTACTTTTGCTCGTATTGATGCTATCGGAATAAAAATTGGCAGAAGTATACATGGAGTATTAATAGTGTGTGAGTGCAGAATATGGAGATCATAATACTACTGCCATGCCCACAATTAACCAAAAGTCGTTACTAGGTTCCTATTAAAGATTTATCAACAAAATTTCACAGGAGGGTTGCGGGTACCAACAGTAAACTCCAAACAAAAAATGGGCGTGTTGTTTTTAGAGACATGCCCACTATTGACATATTAGTATATTAGTACATATGTTGACCCTACAAGAAATGGGGTCGATCAGATAAAGGCGATGCCTCCCACTAATATAATCAGTTCAAGGTACCCTACCGTAGATATGCTCCTAATGATGATTTATGAAGAAAACATCCCCATTGTTGAACTCGCACGGAGAGGGAAAGGTAAAGGGTATTTCGAAGTCGGTCTAACCCAACTTCAGACTTCTTTACTGGTTTCTACTATTTAATTCCATCCTATAAAATCCCATTACTAAAAATTAAATACATCTGAAGTTAGACTTAATGGTTGTTACTGTCACATGTGTGCATTATATCATCAGTAGGAACGGTGGCCATTTTAAGCAAGGTGTCGACAGGTAGGGTTACTTTTTGAAGTTTATATTTATAGGGAAAAAATATAACAGTTGATTTTTCATTGCTTTTCTAAGTGAACAAATTGTGTGTGTTTGGTTAATATAGTATTATTTATAATCTTACGAGTATATGCATACGATAATTATCCAGTGCTACTTTTTCTTTGGCTTTTCGTTTAGTTTACATCAGTGCCCGGTAAATAGAATCATATAGAGTCGAGTGTGCATATGGCTTGTATAGAGCTTTTACTATTTGGTTTTGCCCTGACGCAGCTGATGCGAAACTTGAAAAGCTCTGTAAAGTGCAGGGGCGCTTGCGGTGAACAATTTCCTTCGTGTGGCCCGAAATAATAATTCCGGTTCTTCACAAACATGATAAGATAAGCTGGTGCTGACCCAATAAACATATGATAAGTAAATACTCAATGTTTCAATATAACCTCGTATTTTCTCTCTATTGTGACATGATGATATGCCTCGTAAGTTCCTTGGTTCCCCTTTTCTATAGATATTACAATGAATTGAATTACTTTAATTGGCCTTGGACACGGCACTGAACGTAAAATAAATGGAAAGTCTCGTTTATGTGCTGGAATAAATGTAATGTAGGTGTGCTAAAGCAGCAATGAGGAATTTTGTTATCTAGACATCTATTCTTATGGTTTCTCTGCAGTCATTCCGCAATATTGAGACTGAAGCAGCCTGTCCAAAGGCCGTATTGACTATCTGAAAGCCCTTCCTTCTGATTACGTAAGAACTGCATCCAAACGGTTACATGTAATTTGTTCCAGTGTATTTACAGAGGTGCCTCATATGGAGAGTGGACGGTATGAGGATGGGTCATTCCGTGTTTTTTTCCATAGATTCTTCTACTGGTCCCAGTGCTTTCATATCCCATATGTTTTTCGTGGCCTCGAAGCTATATAGACCTGGGAATATGGTAGTGACTATTTCCTTCCTTCTTCTTGAATATTCTCCATTACTATTTTGTATGGTACCTCAAGGACTCTTTACCTTCATCGCATAAGTCCGTTCACTGGTGTGTATTAGCAAAATTCACAAGAATACCACAAATTTGAATAATAAGACTCTCTTTGTACACATCACCTATTACAACCACCATTTGCGGTTGAGTACATTAGTTGAGTATTTGTAGTTTATCTTTGATTTTACGGCTAAGCTTAATATCTTTGTAATATATACAAATGTCTTCCCAAGTGACCATCTACAGGTGTACCCAAGGTCAACATACAAAACCTTAGGGATGACCACCATTACTTTTATTACTGCTTCTATTGTGTACGCATAATGAAGGAGTGGATTAAGCGGTGGCTTTCACGCTTTGTCCAGCTGGCCACTTTCACATTACAAATAAAAACATATAATGTCCTTTCGTAGACGGCCTGCCGGTGTGCGCGAGTATTGTCATATTGAGTAAAATTTTGTTAAGGGACCAATTCACCCTCTCGTCAAATAAATGTCCTACTCATGGTACGCTTATTGTGCCCACTAAATAGGTGGTTACAAATAGAGGCTATTAATAAAGTTTCCATTTGTGCATTTTTCTAATACAGACCGACACCATACCAGAAACCACAACCACGTCCAATGACTGGCTGATTGTTCTCACCTGTGGCATTGTGGGTTTATGGAGTGGGAGCAGGTTTTGTAATGGTTATGTGAATGAGTGGTTGACGTGTTTTCTTGTTTTTGTTTTAAGTTACGGAACTCTATCAATGCCGCGGTCAGTACACGTTGGATTGTTCCTGCAGTTGGCACATCGCATTGCATACGGATATTCGTATTCACTTCTTCGTAATTAACATTTTTTCACTATTTCGGAAATGTCTAGTATGGTAAGTTCATTTCAGTGTCTTCTAATTTCATGTAATCAAACATATTTGTGGGAAGGAACTTTTAAATTAATGAATTGTTATCTACAGGATAGCAACGAGAATATACATACTAGATAATTTTTAATTCAAAACGTCAGCTATATGAGCTCTTTGTACATTTTTCACCAGCAGAATATAGGGATATAAAACCACTCAATTCGAGAACTTCCCGGCATATATAGTTGGCAATTTCTGTTACGGATGACTGTGGCCAGTAACCGAACATTTTTCGGGGTTTACAACGGCCAAAAGGACTGCCATGCGATCTTAATTTAAATATAATCTTGAATCAAAAATTTTTAAGCACTTTTGTTTAAGATTTTTGGAGCGGAATAGTTAATACACCTTAAATTCTAGGTATTAATTAAATAAATATGATCTAAAGGGAATAAGCCAATTTTTCAGAGCCCTGTGTCCAGGAGTGATGGTACATTTTCTCCCCGTTATTCTAATCAGCATAACGTGGCCATCTTAAAACTGATTAAAGTTGCAATAGGGAAAGGAACTCTGTGGAGCCTGAAATATGTGCTTTTTCATTAATTTGTTATCAACTAAGAAAATTATTTTCGAAAGTAAGATTTGGTGTGCATTCGCAGAATGATGGAAATATTTAACACTACACGCAAACACATGTTTTTACAGAAAAATCAGTATTATAGGATCTGCTATATTGGCAGATATATAGTTAATATGTTATTATGTGATTAGAAATGAATGTCAAGAACGATCTTTCCTTCGCAAGGACCTTCGTGAATTTATAAATACAGTAGCTTTATCGCTTTACCTTTCAGTAAATGCAAGTCGTACCTCCATTGCAAAACGAAGAGATCGGTACATAATTGATTTCACTGCGCCAATCTAATAGCTTATTCTTTTCTACAAAAAAATGTTACACTTTGCTTACAGTGCGTAGATTTTATGTTCTTTTCTCAAAGAAGTGCAACCCTACGTCAGGGCCATGATTTCTTTTCTAAAAATGTTACAATGAGTGCGAGCGAAAATGTTACATTTTCTTACCTGTCATCCAGCGACAGGGTAGGTAGCGCTACGCTGTGATTGAGCTGATTGTAATGGCACTTTATATGGTAGACAAAGATGACCAATATTTATTTTTATAAATTAATTAAAATTGAATAAAAAAAGGTAACATTTTTCTGTAGAAAAGAAAACGCTATAACTTGCAATAAAGTTGCACATTCTCATCGATATACATATGAGTATGCTCAATCAGTATTATGCATGGGTTGAATATTTACATATAGTCTGTATGACGGTTTGATTTGTGTTTTTTTTTTTATCAAATGTATAACATGCCGGATTTTTTTTCATATCGTGACTTTAATGCTATTGATTATGAATCACTATTTTGTGAAATGAGTCGAATGCAGTGAGATGAATGTTGGTGTCAAATCTCCGTGGATGATAAGTTGGACTTGTTTATTGGTTGCATTGATAGGATTTTTAATCAATATGTCCCCATTCGTTTAGTGGCAATTCAGAATAGTTCTTATCCATGGTACTCTAAGCACGTTAAATTGGCCATTAGAAAGCATTGAAATTTTCCCTTCTTCCTACCAGGCTACTTTGGAGGAACTTGAGGAACCTTACAGTGTGTGGTACTGATAGTACAGTCTGCAAGTTGGATCCTAGTGTTATGTGTGATAGCTTTGCTTCTCCGGGATCATGTGGCTCGGTTCCTGCGTCTGCTTTTGGAGTGTTTAGTTTCGCCACGTCTACATTTCAATTCTGCTGTGTCTGTGAGGCTGATGTGGGGTGATGTTTGATAAGCGTTAAGTCAAATGCAAGATGGCTTACCAGTTAAGTTTCTTAAGATTATATTACCATTTACTCTTGGCCCGGATTCACAGTCATTGGTTAACAATTAGTTAACTAAAATGATGACTAGAGTTTAACTAATATTTCATATTCACAGTGCTTTAGTTAACTAAAACAATGAATGAAGAAAAAATATGGTAACACTCTTCAATTTGTTGATTGTTTTTGTTCAAAAACATATGTTTTCTGTTTACATTTATTTCAATAATTCGAGTTTGAAAATGGAAATCGTTCATGCTTCGAATTTAAGCATTGCTGAAATGAATATGTTAAATAGATTAGTTGAAAAATATAAATAAGCGCAATATGATGTGACACCAAAACGATAACTCTCGAAACAGTAGACTGAGATACAACAAAAAAAGGCCGCATTCATTCGTTGCATGCAGCCTGTAGCGTAATACCGCAGTGTTATTAAAAGCATTTGCTCCGGCAACAGTGCGATATTCCTAGGAATAGTTGCTTGCTAAATTAATTCAAACCACAGCTGAAATATATGTATCTACCAATTTGTTTTGCCTTCAATATGAGGTCGTATACATAACAAAATTTGCCACACCACTTCCTTACACAAACGAACCCTGTCACGAAAATCTTTGGCATCATATTCTTTAAAAAAATGACGTCGATTTCTAATAATTTTTTCTTGACGACATTTCAAATATTTTATGTCACTTTCAATATCAGAATCAAAATTTCCGCGAGAGATTTTTATATTTACCACAAACATAAATGTGGATTCAATTCTTTAAGCATCAGCTGTTGTTTAACTATTAGTTAACCAACAGCATTTGGGGGTTTAACTAATGGTTAACTAAACACTTAACATTAAATATTATTAGATAAACACTTGTCATTGGCTAACCAATGACTGAGAATCTGGGCCTCAGTCCGTTAACCCACATAATTAATCAGTGCTCTATGACTTCTTGCTTTCCTAGAATTTAGAAGGTTCGTATCGTTTTTCCAGTAGCTAAGAAATCTTCTGCATTGGAGCCAGGTGATTTTATACCTATTAGTATTACACCTCCTCTAACAAAAGTTTGTGAATCACTATAGCTGAACAAATTTCGGGTTACTTTCATCAAAACAATCTTTTGTCTTTTAGATCGGGGCACAGTTGTGCGACTGCTATGCATAAGGTTATGGATGATATGTGGGTAATGTATGACTAAAGTCCTGCTAGTTTTCTATGTCTCCTGGATTTCTCTAAGGCTTTTGATAGCGTTAATCATTCTTTGCTCTGTTTAAAATTAAAGCGATACTAAGGGTTTTAAATAGTTATTTAACAATGAGAATGCAGCGAGTAAAGGTGGGCAATATCTATTCTGATTATAAGCATGTTTTTTCGGGTGTTCCACAGGGATCGATTCTTGGCCCACTCATGTTTACTATATTTTCAAATGACATATTCTCGGTGTGTAAATACGTAAATATACATGCATATGCTGATGACCTACAGATTTATCTTTCTCGGCGCATGGAGTATATTGATGACTTGAGTCTTAAAATGAACGAAGATCTACATTCTATATTTGATTGGTCAAAAAGAAATGGACTTTTCCTAAATCCGTTAAAGTTTTATGTTTCACCAATCTCGAAGTAGAAAATAGAATTGGACAAACTTCCTTTAATATCTATTGGTGGGGCAGAGCTGAAGTTCGTTGAAAGATCATGTAATTTGGGCTTTCACTTGCTCTGTTGCTGCTCTGTATTAATTCGTCTTTCACTTGCTCTGTTGAAGTAAATAGTATGGTGAAGTTGTCTTTGTGCTGAGATAGTTACGGATGTCTGCAGAGTTTACAGCTGTCGAGACTAGGAGAATGTTGATTAAGCAGCTAGTTCTACCGATAATTTGCAATTCAGAGCTTGTATATAGTAAGTTGGATTCAAACTGCCTTCATAAAATACGAGTTCTATTTAATTATGCCACAAAAAATATTTAATATTTTTCATTACAAAGTTTGTGTTCCCGAAAAAATCAAAATCATATCAAATGGCTTAAATCGCAGCTGACAGGCTCAGTATCAAGACTCTAGGACCAATATTATCCAAACTTTAAGTGGCTTGAGGCAACGGCCCATCCAATATATCAGTACGTCACGTCGCATTTTGCATCTGACAGCAACTGGGTTGACGGAAAAGCTGACCCAATGAATACATTTCCAACGTGTACAAGAATTGCCGTTTTTCTCAGCATAGTACACTTTTTCTTACATTAGCATAAGTCATAATTTTGTCACATTATTGCGGATTATGGATTTCAATTACTGAACATTAATGAATTCAAAAGCTGGACACAAAATATCACAATGATTGTTACGCTATTCGAAGTGTGTCAAAAGTTAAGAGTTGCCCAACTCTTGTCCGTTGCATTGACGGAGAAGGTCTGATTGTGTTGACGTTCATAGATATACTCGTAGATGTAACTTAGTTATCAGTTCAAAAATACACCGTGAAGTTCGTATTAAGCGGCAAAATACAGCATTTAATCCAAATACTTGGCGAATTTGCATGGAATATTTTGATGAAGAGTTCATACAGAAGAATTTGCAGGTTGAAGTAATTTATAAGTAATTTTTCTTTTAAATATATTAATTCAATTTTAAAAATATTAATTGCACGATTTAGAATGAGAAAGTATGCTATTACATCTTTCAACAAAAATATAGAGGCCATAGAAGAAGTTCGACTGAAGCGGCTGCAAAGGCACAATCATAAAAAAGTGGTTGCTTCACTTCTAAAGGAGTCAAGCTTAATATTTTATCTATTGCAAATATTATAAAATCTTAACAAAGTTTGTTTAGCTTGAGCCTTTGTGTTTTTAACTACATACATATGTATATATGTATGCACGCATATCTGTATGTAGATACAAAGCAATAAAACCAATTTGGACTTGCGGAAGCCAGTTGTGGGGTGGCGCAAGTAACTCTAATATAGAATTAAAACAAAGAGCACAATCCCCACCTTGGTTCACCAAAAATATTAACATTCACAACGACCTGAATATACTGCTCGTGAAAGAAAAAATCAATGATTTCTACCGGAAATATACGCAAAAGATTAAAAGTCATCCGAACCACTTAGCTAGAACCCTGGTATATAATAGGATCCCTAGTCGCCTAAAACGGACTGAAATACCAGCACTACTATCACTTACGGGTTAAATATATATGTACTTATGTACTAGTACAAATTCAATGAAAAAACCCGATATAACTCTGTACGAACATAAACATATAAATAAAATAACTAAAATCATAAAATAAGTACATATGTACATGTGTTTTTTTATTTCACTTCCCATAATTATTTCCTTCTATATTCCCATTGTCGCACCAAAACACTGAATAACAACTTTCACGGCACAAATTTAACCAAAAAATTACTGATTAAAACAAAAATTTTAATGTCAAAATTATTGAAATATATTATTTTACATTTATGTATATAAATAATATCATAAAATGCGATAACTCGTACAAATTGTAATATTAAACACAAATTCTCACATTTCTCACACTTAAATGTACATGAATGAAAGAATACAAGATTACGCATTGCGCAGGCCCGTTATGTTTGGTTGAATTCTCTCACACTCTCTATGACGTCACATCTCCAGAAATTTGTTATGCATTCAATTGTAAGCCTTCGATAAGTGAAGAAAGTGAATTGGAATTTGTGATCAGTGTTTAAAAATAACTGTGAAAATTTAAGTTATTTATAGAAATATAAAGAATACAAAGTGGAATTTGTAATTTTCGTTTCAAAGTATTAAACAAAATTTAAATATCACATATTTTTTGCACTAAAACATAGATAGGTATTTATTGATTATGTTACTGATCATAAACATATGAAAGAAAATTTTAATTTTTTTCACAAACATAATACTTTTGGTTATTTGTAAAAATCGTTTTTTATGTTATTTGTTGTTTAATCAGAAGATAAAAGTAATAATATATAAAAAGGCCTTAAATCAAAAAATAAGTGATTTTTAAATTAAATAAAAATGCTAAAAAAATAAAAATAAACATAAGTATTAAAAAAATTTAATTTATTTAAAGAAACATAAACTATGAAGTGTTCTGTAGCGAATTGCAATAGCACTTCCGAAGACAAATTTAATTTCTTACACACATTAGATTACAATTTCTACTCAATTTATTGTTTCATGCGAATCTCCATACATATTTCACAATTTACTTAAGAATACTAGAGATGTGACGTCATGCGCAGAGAGAGAACACTTTGTCAACACTATCGGCGTAATCTTATAATTCTTTCATTCATGTTAAATGTATGCATTTTGGCTGTTCTCTCATTTCGTGTGTGGCTTATGACAACATGCGCAGAGAGAGGAAGTTTTGGAACCAGGATTGGCGCAATCGTCTATTTTATCATTCTTGGTTAATTTAGTGTCTCTCTGATGGGCGTTACAGTTGTGGACAGATTTTGCTTTGCTAATGGTACAACCAAAGAGTATACATATATAGAGCTCGCATGACGAACGAAATTGTTGTTGCAAAACTACAAGCATTACATCTCGCTTCCCCTCTCACCGATTTTTGTGAAATCGCCTTCACTTCCATTTCACAAAATTTTGAGTGATTCAATCTCTCTATTTTTGTATACTCTTTGGTAAAAAGTTGCCATTCTCTCCGTATCTCAGTACAAGTTCTTCCTGTCAAGTTTTGGAAGTTTTGAAAGCAACAGGTGTTGCATGTACTGCTGCTGAGATAAGAACTGAATTGACATATTCTGCATAGCCGGGAAAATATCACACTCGATTTTTGGTTGTGGTGGATGTTCAAATGACTACTTATATATTGCAAAAATCTAAGTCAGTTAGTTTTTTTTTCTGCACAGCCTCTAGAGTGTTGGTGTTAATTAGCCGCCTTATGTAGGATTATTAGCATTGGTGAGTGGTTTGATGATCGATGCTGACTAACGGTCGATATTCTTCCATATGCTGAAGTCTATGAGATCAAGTTCCTTCTGTGGATCTAAGGGCCGGTAAGTAGGTTGGCCTGTGGATATTAAATCAATAATACACCAAATCATTATTACTGAAAAAACTATGTTGTATGTTTGGCATTATATTCGTCTGCTGCTTTTAATTTCTCATTAAGGGAATTGAAGAAATCAGCGAACTGTAGGTCCGAGATAAAGAACTTGGAAGGCAATACACTGTACTTTGTGTGACATTATCTCTCCAACATATAGTGAAATAGATGTTGCCTATAGGTGGTATATTCAAAATCTTATTCTAGACCGTATTGTTTTATTCGATTTCTTAACAATACACCTGTACCTTCGCGTGCCTTGCCTAAGGTGATTAGTGCTATAGAATTTTAATTCATGAATAAGGAAGTTGTATTTGTTAGTCAAGTGGGTATAAGTATAGTTATGTAGATTGATAAAAAAAACCGAGTGACTACCTTTCAGGAAGTATTTCCCAATGTATTTCCAGGAATTATTTCAATATACAAGTATGTATCAACAGAAATAGGTATCTTTGTAAAAACCAAATTTTTTTTTTAAAGAATATGTAACACAATTTCTTAGATGATATATTTGAATAATGAATGTATTTATAAGATATCACACTGGAATTAAATTGATTTTTTTTTTGTATACTTAGTGTATGATGGGACACCTGTATATTATATATACTTTTAATTTAAGGACTACAAAATTGTAGCACCAACAACTGCAAAAGCAAGCGTCACAATATATGAGTGCTAATTGGCTCACACAACCCTAGAGCCATTAAAAAAGCTTATATAATTATTATAATTAATTTGTGTGTTGTCGTTTGTGTTGCTAAACAAACGCCTTGGCGGGCATTTTCACAAAAGTTTATTTTTCCAAGCATTCTAAAGTCTGTCAGGCCTGATATGAGGGCATTGAAGGAATTGCTACGGCAAGTCTTGTCGATCTTTCCAACCGCCTTCATATCTCGTAGAGAGCATACTTCCAGAACTAAGAGTAATATTAAGTTTAAATTTTATATATTGCTGAAAAACAAAATGGATTTTGATCATTACCAAATATCGTCCATACTACATCCATATGCGACTATCACTGTCGTTTGTCCGCAAAGTTGATAAGTGTGCAATGTGTACGCTCTTAATAGTTCCTATTATAACTATATCGAATTCTGTATCATAGATGATTGTATTCCATTAAAATTATTCAAATTAAATAATTTCTCACTCTCAATTATTCGTGTTTTATCGAACTCTTCTCTGATCACGCCCGTAGGTAGGCTGCCGCACGTATTATTTATGGCGTTTTAAGCTAAAAGATTAAATTTGCCTTACACTACGTAGATTTTGTGCTTTTTCTCAAATAAGTGCAACCCTGAGTGGGGGCGTGAATTCTTCGTGAAAATGTTACACTGAGTGCGTGCGAAAATGTTACACTTTGATTGAGCTGATTGCAATGGCACTTTATATACATATGGCTGACAAAGATGACAACTGTTTCTCAAATTAAAATGATTTCCTGAAATTAGATTATTCTGAGTTGAAATGGCGTTCTATATTTCCCATATTTAATAACGTTTATTTTTAATCTTCTCATACTTTTATTTGTTTATAATATTTATTTGAGACTAAACGGAACAGAGTGGAATTTTCTGGGCTATTTTCGAAATATAAAAATGTAACTCTCTAGCAGTGTTGAGGGCAACATTGAAAGAGTGTTACCCTTTGGCATGGTAACATTTTCATGTAGAAAAGAACACGCTATTTCACATAGTCGACCATCGGAAGTTGTTCTTCAGAGATTGAGTGAAAAGTACAACACAAATTATTCTTTACAGGATGCCAATAGCTGCACATCAACCATTTTCGTTGTTTGATAAAATCGGCAATTACATGATAATTGAAGTAAATTATTTGAAGGACACGGGCCTTGCGGAGGAAAAATTTAATTTTAAAGTGCCACCACTGGGTACTGTAAAAAACAGAGTTATATTCAAAGTCAAGCTATTAGTTTATTAGTCAATTCCTGCCTTTTAATTCGGTTGGCCTAAAACTAATTTCCTAATCGAAATAAATGTTCCTTATCACCAATGGTTAGCTAAAATTATCCCTAAAGGTTCTGAGGACGCACCTGCGGAATATTCATAGCGGAGATTCGAAGACTCTTAAAACGGAAAGGCTGCATTACGTTCAGCATTTTAATGGACCACCATTTGAGACTAACAACATTATTATTATTATTTAACAGGCTAAAAGAACACCGCGACCTAAGAGATCTGTTGTGCAGCCTCATACCCAACTAAAACAATCCTAGACTATTTATAAATCTCGTAACTGCTGTGGGCTTAATTTCAACTAGGTGATTTGGAGATAAGAACCCACTGCCATGGTAGTTATGTCTGCGTCTTCCCACCGCTGGCAAGTGCATAGAATATGTTCTGCTGTGTCCTGCTCCTCTTGGCAGAGTCGGCAGGAATCGTATTCTACCACGCTTTTTTTTTCAGATGGTAATTGAGTCTACAGTGTCCTGTTAAATGTTCAGTATAGAGTTTAATGTCATTTCTACTGAGGTTTAAAACAACATCTACCCTGATGTGTTCAGTGTCAATCGTCTCGACTGCCGCATGCCTTTTTGGGCTCTCCAGAGACCTCGATTTTCCTATTCGCACAACAAGTTATTTATGAAGCTGCTGTTTACCCCACATAAGGGTTCTGGACCTATGAAGGTAGTGCCTGCGCCCCTTTTTGCCAAAGCGTCCGCTATTTTGTTAACTTCATATCCCTCATGTCCCGGTACCCACGTTACCCTAACAGAGTCTCTCGCTGCTAGGGTATTGAGGAGCTTAGAGCATTCAAGACCGGCTTTGATTGGAATGAGAAGTTTATTAATGATTTTAGAGCTGCCTGGCTATTGAAGAGAATGCATATTTTGGTGCTGCAAGTACCCCTGCGTAGACATTCTCTAGCACATAACTCTAAGGCGTGGAACTCCGCCTGGAAAATGGAAACAGTGCAAACATTGCAATTGCTTTTAGAAATTCGGCCCTACAATTCTCCTTCCAGCACTGCCCTCTTCCAATTTGGACCCATCTGTATACCACAACTGTGAGTCCAGTTTTATTATTACTTCATTGTTTCTCCACGCTGAACGGTCATTGACGACCACCAGTGCTTAGAGAAGTCCAACTTTCTGTCCATCTTGTCAGAGACTATGAGGCACGGAGAATTCCAGACAGTGTCCAGAATCATTGCGTGTCCCGTTAAGTTGCCTTCTTTAAGATTGGCTAGATTAGGTAGCCTTAGGACCACGCTGGCTGCCATCCTCTTAACCAAAATGTGTAGAGGAGTGAGTCCAGTTATCATTATTAAAGCTAGTGTGCGGCTCGTTCTCATTGCTCCCGTCACACTCAAACAGGCTATTCGGTGAATCTTATTAAGGGTCATCTGAGCCTTTGTTATACCCTTTACCTTTAAAAAAGGTAAAAAGGGTATACTAACTTTGTGCTTTTGAGAGGGGTTGCAATTTCGAGAAGGAAGCATGGTAGGTATGGACATACTCGTATATATACAGATATGATCAGAATCACTTTCTAAGCAATTTTTATTTTGTCCGTCCGTCTGTCCGTCTGTGGCCACTTTTTTTCTACACCGTTAGAGCTATCTTAATGAAATTTTGCAAAAGTTCAGTCTGGACAAAGATACATAACCAGATTGCTTTATGGGCCGATTTGGACAAAGACCACGCCTACCTCCCATATAAGGAAGTTTTTTCACCTTTTTTAAAATGACTATAACTTCGGTCCAATTGACGGAATCGTGACGTTATGGAGATATGGAGATGTGGGTTCCCCTAAACACTGTGCAAAAAGTGGGCGGTATATATTCACTGCCACGCCCACTATTAACAAATATTAATAACTTAAGATCTGGCGGAGATTTACGAACGAAATTTTACGGGAATGAACATGTAGACATTACAAAGCTATCTGTAACAAATGGGGCTGATCAGAGAAAAGACACGCCCACTTTTGATATAAGGAACTTTCGGGTCTAAAATTAAAATTAGCCTACCTATGCTCGTATTGATGCCAGCGGAATAAAAATTTGCAGAAATATACATGGGGTCCATAATAGTGTGTGTGCAGAATATGGAGATCATAATATAACTGCCACGCCCACAATTAGCCAAAAATCATTACTGTGTTCTTAATAAAGATTTATCAACGAAATTTCACAGGAATGTTGCGGGTACTAACATTAAACACCACACAAAAAATGGGCGTGTTTTTTATACAGCCACGCTCACTATTGACATATTATTATAACTTCCGACCTATACAATATTTTTGGACGAAATTATCTATTAGTTTTTATATGGACCCTATAAAGCCATATACAAGAATTGGGTTCTATATAATCATTTGAAGGTACCCTACCGAAAATTACCGTGAATATGCTCCTAATGATGATTTATGAAGAAAACATCCCAATTGTTAAACTCGCTCGCACAAGAAAAGGTAAAGGGTATTTCGTAGTCGGACTAACCCGACTTCAGACTTCTTTACTCGTTTGATTTACTTTTGGCCACCATACCAAAGAAGCATAGGTGATCATTGGCACTATTATTGTTGACCGCGCTATAATTTTTGGTCGTAGTCCCCATGTTTTACCGTACCGCCTATGGCAGGCGTAGGTTGCTCTTAAGGCCTTACTAGTTATGTATGATAAATGGTTTTTCCAAGTTAGAGTTTTGTCTAGGATTACTCACAGATATTTCATTTCATTGGATATTGTTAAGTTCGTGGCCCCTAAACTTAAGGTCTGCACGTTTGACGTTGAAGGGTACCACGTTTGACCTGACACCAGTTATGTCAAGAGCTACTTGCATGCGATCTGTTATGGTAGAGTCAAACTTGCCTCTGACCATAATTACCAAATCATCCGCAAAGCCCTGAACTTCGTATCCGAGGTCATTGAGAGTTTGTAAGAGCTCGTCGGTAACCAATAACCATAGGAGTGGTGATAGGACGCCTCCCTGGGGACATCCTTTGGTTGACCTGACAATTAACCTTTCTGCCCCTGTTTCAAAGATTATTGTTCTGTTTTTCAGCATATTCAGAACCATGTTATGATCAGTCTTTGTATACCTTTCCTGTTCATCCCCTCCTCAATTGATCTGAAAGTAGCATTATCCAAAGCCCCCGTAATGTCAACCGCTGTACAGAGAGCTATTTCTTTACCCTCAAACGCCTTTTCAATTTTGCTCGTTAAGCTATGTATGGCTGTCTCAGACCATTTGCCTGATTGGGAAGCATATTATTATACTGAATGACAGCTACTAACGTGAACACTTTAAAAAATTTTAAATTCGAGTTTATACTTAATCGGGCTGTGATTATATAGATGTAAATTAGCACTACATATTTTTGTTAATCATTCCAACTTCACATCACATTTTTCAAATTATTATTTCATTTACACCAATTAATGAGAAATGGGAGCCATCTTTCAGGAAATTAATGAAATTAATTAATCATAGAAAATGTGAAAATTATGAAGGTATATAAATACTTCTACTTCAGATTTTTATTTAATTAACTCGAAAATGTCAACCTTTGCAGGTCACATTCATACGCTCTTTACTCATATACTATATGGAAAACTCGCCAATATATAAATTATTGAGACCTATTTTCCTCCTTTCTCCTTTCTTTCTTTTTTTGGCACAGATCTGTTTTATATGAAAATAATTTACTTACAACTGACAAAATTTTACTTGAATTTTACCATAGAATATTTTACCATCACAAAAACAATATTTGAATCTGTTCTGTTCCCTTCTACTAGAACTGGAGAAACGGCGACGAACAACAATGACAGAGTTGATAATTGAATACAATAAATGAGAACATCTGATACTGAGAGAGTATTCGGAGAACCCAACCACAAAATAAAATACCAATTTGTGATCTTAGACAAACAGGTTCATGAACTAAATGTGAATGGTTCAAATGCAAACGTAGTTCCAGAGTATATTGGAATTGAGCTGAAATCACCGACTTAAGATGGTTAAACTGGATTAAGCATTGTCTGGATGCAGTTTGAAACACCGTCACAAGTTGCGTAAAAATTATGTCGAACTTAATGATAGGAGACAACGCGTCAGAAGAACTCCGAAGTGTATTTATGGCCAAATGTTACAACTGCGAAAAGGCATGTCATATGGCACGATACTACACTGAATATAGCGATAAGCATTGGTTCCCATAAACGGCTCGTGGGAAAGACAATCTGGTCAGTGACAATTGGTATCACAACAGCCAAATATGAGTTAATAGCTGCTGATGTTGTCGACGAGGGAATCTATGTCAGGAAATGTTCCCAGTACTATTTCCTTCCTCTCCTACATGCATGCTGTCTAGGATGCAGTGATGTATGATCCAAAACATGGGTTCTGATATAATTATCACATTGGGAACTCAGTATTTACAAGAAGCACATCATTTCCCCCTTGAGTAGGTTACAATGTTTCACAATAATTCCTGAAACTCGTTCGTTGGGCACTTCTAATAAGTATCGTAATTATAACTAGTAAGAACATCCCAGTATTCTGACCATGTTCCAGTAAGCTGCGAACATCTGTCTTGAGACAAGATAGTTTATGGCTCCACCGAGGCAAATCCTTAAGGGATTTAGCTCTATTCACAGGCCAACTTGCTTCAAATGAATTTATTATTACTTTGTTGAGTTCTTCAACCACTATTTCTAACTGAAGTGTGTTCTGGATAGACCTACTCAGGTTTACCTGGTTAATATTGGTTTCTCGAGAAAGATTCCCAATTATTTTTCTTGAGGTTTCTAGTATTGCTAATCCTTGGTTGGATTTTCGGCCTTCTGTTCAAACATATATTATTCGATATTGTTCAATTATCAGAAAAGGTGGGTTCTAATTTAGTTCAATCATATAATTGGGACTAAATCACCTGTATGTCTTTCCCAGTGAAGCCAGTTATTCGACCCTTGGTTCTTGTACTAGCACCAGCCAAAGTTGATTCTTGGTAAAGCACCTCGCTATGAGCGCGGATGAGGGCTGCCTTCAAAATAGATGCCGGGATCACTGCCAGTTTGATAGTCTTAATGGCACTAGCATTACTGGTACTAGACCTCTTGGCTGCTGAATTAGCGCTTGGAGTTCATTTGTCCTCCTTCGCTTGCTTTGTCTCATTGTTTACCAACGGAGATACTTTGAAGCACATTCTATTCTGCGCTTATGCAGGAGGTTTAGCCTTTACAGTATCCATGAGTCATTTATTTGCCGGTTCTGGTGTGAACCCCACTTTTATGTACATGAGGTACTTTCTAGCTCCGGTCCCACTTACAACCGTCGACTTGCTGATGTCACCAAACCGCACAGTATTAGACGGTGCAAGGACTCCCTTAAATGTGGTTCCTTCTGCTCTGTCCAGTGGTCAGACTAGACTTTCTGTTCCCCTCATAGTGGGTGCGTCATGTTTTATCTTGGGTTCAGGTTTGGGGCTTCGAAAATGTTTTTAGTTAAAATTTTATATGTGCGCATATTCCCGAATAGTAACTTGGAAATTTAAGGGATACAGAGATTCGGCGTTGACATTCTCCACACCTTGAAAGTTCCTAGTTTTAACAATATACAATTTTTAATACCATAATGCAACTAAGGCATATTTATACAATATTAATAATGAATTTTTTATTTTCGCTCAACTTATATTAATTGCCGTTTATTGGCAGAGGACAAAGTTTATGTATGTTTCTTTTAAGAACGCCCGCTATTGACCGCAGCAACACTACTCGAATCCGCTCATCGTTGCCCTTGACTATTTCAATTCACTCTTCCAAGTACTCACTGACGTGGCGGCAGATTGTCTTCCATGAGGATCTTTAATGTCCTGTAGGTTGTAACGTTTTTGTAGGTTGTTGACCATTTTACACTCTCTTGTAGTAAGGTAAGGTGGTCTCGAGACCACCTTTTGCAAAACGATAGTTGGATGAATTTGATCCTTTCCCATCTATGAGCATGAGAAATGTTTAGTTCAACGGTCGGCCAGTTAAAAAGTGGCCGAGTGTTAAGCTTTCCAAATTATTTGGGTCTGCCGATGCACCACAAAACGAACGCGAATTCATAATAGCTTCTATTTCCGCTGTAACTGTTGACAACTCGTCAAAAGTGAGCGATGCGTTACGTAGATGGTGAGATAGCAACGACTTTTCGATTTTGACAGAATTCTCCCATAGGACACCAAAATGAGGAGAACGGGCAGGAATGAAATGAAAATTCACTCCCCGAGAGCTGCATTCGTTCATAATATTATGCCTTGTTGTTTCATCGAAAAAATGCGATGTTAATTGCTTCAATTCCAGCACCGCACCCTCAACTTTAGTAGAGTTGCCGCAAAATAAGTCGGAGCTAAGTCCTCTCCTTGCGAAGAATCGTCTAAGAGCGGATATAAAGGCGTCTGTTGTCAAGTACGAGACAACTTCCCAGTGACATGCTTTAGTGACAAAGGCAACTGCTGGGTATGCCTTTATTGGTCGCTTACCGCGGATTTTAAAATGAATCGAAATAGCACCTGCAAAATCCATACCTGATCGCTGGAATGGATACGCGTTTCCGACTACTCTATGACTTGGTAAGTCTCCCATCAACTGACATATTACCTTTGGTTTGAATCTGAAGCAAGCTATACAAGAACGGACAGCTCTACGAGCAATTGCTCAGGCATTTATGATCCAAAATCGTTGTCGTGTGAATGCTGTATGAGCTTGAGGCCCTGCATGAGAATTAATTTTGTGCACATGAGTAGCGATTGATATTGTAACCTCATGTTGGCAATTCTATGGGGTGTTTGACTGAATATGGTATATGAATGCCTACTTATTCCAATAAAAATGGATTCAACTTTTGCAACTTTGTTGAATTAAGCATAAGACTGCCTTCTTGTACAAAATTTAATTAAGTCCTCCACTTAATTCTGTTTCAGTGAGAGGCGTATTTCGTGAATTTTTATTGCGAACCCTAGATACCTATCGAGCAAGCTAGCCGAATACTCTATTTGTTTTTAAAAAGTTATTATTAAATGCAGCCTTTTACTAAGTCGACAGTTGACTCCACACTGGAAACCAGTGAAAATACAATCCTGCGTTCTTCAAGTTCGTCGTTGATCTCTGTCACTTCATGCTTTGGCCACTGAGTTGAATCCCTACTAAGAAAGTCGGGTCCACAACTCCATAAGACTGACGATATCAATTCATTGGGACACATACCACGGGAGACAATATCCACTGGGCTATGCTTTGTATCTACTTTTATCTAATGAGCGTTTTTCGACAATTCTTGAATTTGTGCGACTCTGTTCGATACGAATGTTGACCACCTAGATGGATGCGAAGTTAATCAGTTAAAACAGCAGTCGAATCTGTCCAACAGCTTATATTACTAAACTTAACAGATATATTGATTGCAATTCTTTGAGTAAGCCTTGCTAACAGTAAGGCTCCTTGCAGTTCAAGGCGAGGTAATGATTATGTTTTCAATTGGGCCACACGCGATTTTGATGTTAGAAGGGTGACCGAAATATTTCCTAATGAATCCACTACGCGAATGTAAATAGCACACCCCCATGTTCGATTAAATGCATCGCCAAAGCCATGAAGCTTACCCTCGATGCATCCCATATTCTTCCAATTGATCTAGTGAAATGAAATTCTGAAATCAACTTAAGCTGTCTACGATATTTTTGTCAGCTGTTGTGTAAACTTTGCGGCAAAGACTCGTCCCAGTCCAATTTAAGAAGCCAAAGTTCTTGCACAAATTTCTTTCCGAGCACAACTATTGGGTTAAGTAACCCTAAAGGATCATACAATTTAGCCACTTCTGACAGAGCAATTCGCTTATTAGTTTTTTCAGCCGGTTCTAAAACGTATGTGTACGAAAACACATCTTGTGCTGAATTCCAAAGAACACCTAAGATTTTAGCGCAATCTTCAGTTTTTAAATGAAGTGATACATCCTTGTCCTCTGCAGTAGAGTCGCAGTGAATGTTAATATTATCACAATTTGTGCGCCATTTATGTATAACTCGAATTTCGCCCTACCTAACAGTTTTTTTAAATTTCTGACTTAAGAACCATTAATTCGTTTCTTGACATCTTACTGGCTACTGGATAACTATCACTATACTATAGCAACGAACAGCTAGGAATGGGGCTGAGCTAGTGCCATATGTCAAAGTCTTAAGTCTCAGCATTTGAATCTCTTCCGGCTGATTTGTTCTCCATAATATATACCCTGCCATTTGCGATCATCCTCATGAACTAAAATTTGTCGATACATTTTGGACAAGTCAGCGGTGAGTGCATACCGATATGTGCGGAACCGAATTAATATGTCAAACAATTCTGTCTGAATTTAACAAATTATCATTAAGTGCAAACATATTGCTGCCCTTGCAAGACGCATCAAATACTACCCGCAGTTTAGTAGAAGCATCACCTGGGCGCAACACGGCATGGTGCGGCATGAAATATTTTAACCATTTGTTCCCGTGGAACCTCCTCTAAATGATTCAACACTTGATATTCTTTTATAAATTCTCTATAATCATTCTTTAATTGCATATCTCGATCTAATCTTTTTTCTAAATTAAGAAATCGTTTTAAAGCAATTGCCGCCACAGACGAGTGATCAAAATCGAATATCATCATTTTTTCGTAGTCGTCGTTGAGTGAGGTTGTCATGTCTCTGTCGGATGACGAAGTTTTGTGTGCGCTACCGCTTGTACTGTGCAAGGAAAAATTGTAAAAAAAATAAAAAAACGATTTTGGATGAAAGAAAGGCACAAAAAAAATAGTACAATAGCATTCAAGGGACTCCAGCAGAAACGCATTTTTATTATTTTTATCCGCACACATCTTCACACGTTGGCAGTCAAATTCAAATGAGCAAAATGTGCATGTAAATTGCCCACAAACGACGATCATCCATACATCAGTATCAACATCGTAATAAAATTTCCCCTCAAAATCTAAATGATTTAGATTTTCGACGATCAGTCAGTAATCACAGCGCGATCATGTCTATGTGACACATACCTGCATACTTTCTCTCTTTTCCACACATACTATTAAATATGAGTATGATCATGATGTATCGTCTATGGGCCGCATAGTACAGTACTTCGATTGCCTAGAAACTTTGAAAGAATTTGCCATGAAGGTAATTCGTTGCAATCAAAAAATTCTTCCCACCTTTTATTTGTTTCTTTGTCTAACTTGAGACGCACTAAATAATATAACAGCACGTTAGTTATATCCTCCGCCTTCCCTAGCGACTCTATCGCTTGAATATGTGAATTGGTTTTATCGACTAACTCACGCAAACTGATAGAGCACTGCGTATTAACTTATCATAGTATATTAAATAATTCTTTATGTGGGCTTGAAATATAGGGTGTTTTTTTTTAACGTGTGGTTTTCAGTCTGGCAATACATTTTTCGGAGTTGGTCTTTTTGACAGCTGTCACTTGATTTATACTCAGTTTGGTTTGCCATTTCACAGAATTGAAGCCGAACGACCATCAAGCGCGTCGCACGTTAGGTGAATGGGCCTAAAACGAGATGGCCACCGATCTCGATTTTCACCAGAAAATTTTGTTCAGCGATGAAGCTCACTTTTGGTTGGATGGGTAAGTTAATAAGCAAAATTGTCGCATTTGGAGTGACGATAATCCACAAGCCATTGTTGAGACGCCATTACATCCTTAAAAAGTCACTGTTTGGTGCGCTCTATGGGCAGAGGGAGTCATGGGTCCATATTTCTTCAAAAATGAAGCCGGCCATACTGTTACAGTCAATGGGGAGCGCTATAGAGCCATGATTAATGACTTTCTCGTTCCTGAATTGGAGGATGTTGATGTGGACTACTTTTGGTTCCAAATAGACGGCGCTACATGCCATATAGCCAACGAAACAATCAATTTATTGAAGGAAACTTTTGGTGAGCGCATTATTTCGGGTCGTGGGCCTGTGGCGTGGCCTCCAAGATCGTGCGATTTTACACCGCTGGACTATTTTTTGTGGGGTAATGTGAAGTCGCTTGTCTACGCAGATAAGCCCGACACGATTGACGCCTTGGAAGTGAATATTCGGCGCGTTATTGCTGACATACGGCCCCAATTGCTGCAAAAAGTGGTCGAAATTGGGCCTCCCGGCTGGAATTTATTCGAGGCAGCCGCGGCAGCTACTTGCCCGAAATCATTTTCAAAACATAATGGCAAACCCTGTTCTTTATAATAAAGCTAAATTCTTGGCCATAACATTAAATTATATGCGTTTTATTTATGTTTGAAAACCACACGTCTAAAAAAACACCCTATATAATACAACGATTGTCATATCGTTCCCGTAGCAGGCATAGCGCCTTTGAATAATTTTCCCTAGTCGCTTCTAATGATTCTACAATTCGCAATGCACTTTGCCCTAAAGCTGACCGCAAATGTACAAACTTCGATAAATAGTCTAATTCATTATCTGAATCAATAATGGTGACAAATGTATTATGCCAATATGTCCACTCTGTGTACTTCCCGGAAAATATTGGAATTTTAATTTTTGGTGAATTTACACAACGAGCAGCCGGCAACACATTCTTATTTAATTGTGTAGATTGTAATTCAACATTTCCACGCTGCTTGTTTCGTGCAATGGCACTCAATATTGTCGCTTTTATCTCGCAATATAATTCTTCAATTTCGTGCCGCTTATGGGTTTCTGGCTCTTCATTAGACGCATCAATTTCATCTCGCATAGTGGTTAACTGTGCAAAACTGGATTCCACTAAACTCAGGCGTGTTTCCAACTCCGAAGTAGTCATGCTTTTAGCATTTTCTTCGAAAACTAATTTAATTCGTTCAAGAGAGCAAGTTCGACTATCCCTAGCTGGGTAAAGGTCACTTTTTTTTAGGAGCCATCGCTACTCATATGCTCAAAAGTATTCTATTACTAAATACACGACACTATTCACTCTTTTTTTAATATTTTTCCGACAGACAGCCACTGATTGGACTAATTTATCTAAATTTACCTATATGCAACTACTAGCAGTTTTCAATGCCTTTTCTGTGCTGCTCCTTGTGTGAAGGCATGTCAATAGTTCCCGTTTGCAGTCACGCAGATTAAACCAGTATACTTTCTGATAGGATTGGATGATGACCGTTGCTAGCCTCAGTACTTTTAGCTGCTATGAGGACTACACGATTATCCTCTGCTTGCCGATCAACGAAAGTTTCCTTTGTATGAGTGGCCAAAATACTTAATAGAAATAAGACTTTATTTTATTTATTATTATTATTATACAACAAAACTTTTAAAATCATAACAAATATGAGCACCAATAATTGCATTTTAACAAAAATTTGTAAAAAATAAAATCAAATAAATTCTAAATTTCTTAATCACCCATATTCATGTACGTATAAAATTGAGAAAGTATTTGATTCCATAAAATAGTTTTTGTTTCTGATATGAAATGTGGCAATCAAGCGCAAATTGTCAAACTAAAAATGTTAAAAATTTGTAAAAATACAAAAAATATTTGGTTCTACACCATATAAGATTGTTTGACCAATATTAATAAATGTGTACATTTTTACATACATATTGTTACGAAATTGCCCTCCTGACAATTAACTGTAACTCTCAATACTCGGATTCATACCACTGGATTGTGTAGTAATCAAACAGTCGCTGGTTAAATTAAAATAACGAACTTTATTTAATTATTGCAATTTACACACTTAATTTACTTTATTACAAACTGCACTTTATTTAATAATTCATTTGATCACTTTATTACTTCTTAATACTGTAACTGCTACAAGTGAAATGCCCTATGTACACACTGTTACGATTAAAATTCAACTGCGTCTCTACTTTAATTGTGTGGTTGCATATATACCTTTCTTATGGTTGAAGTAGAACATTCCAGAAAATTCCCTATACTTCGGTAGAAGTTCGAGAACAATCTCGAATCCCATCCACACCTCGAAAGAGGGTTCTTGAATAAGCTTCTTTCCGAATTAGTTGTGTCTTGACTTATATACACCTCTCTCGTAGTAACTGAATTTAATAGAGGCATCCTAAAAGTATGGAAGGAAGTTTTTATCTGCATGGTTTGTGTCTTGGTTTAAATACAAAGAGTGGTACACTCATTCTCAAACTCCAAATGGGATCCTAAAAGTATGCAATCATTTATGTTTCAATATGTGTTCAGTAATCAAAAGCCTACACACCATTGACAATACCAAATAAAAAGTGTGCGTTTCTATGTATATAGTGTAAGCTCTACAAATATGTCTGTCGTTAAATAATTGGATTCTTCCATTCTTTTGGTGTTCTATATCCGAGACGGAGCGATGCGCATCTCGCCGCATCAAAGAACAACGAAAGACAAAATAAAGAAGTGACAAATTCGTTCCACTTTATTAATTTGCAATGCAATATCTTCATTTTGCCCAACATTGCAAAAAGGTATATGCAATGTATTATCAATGCATATTTATATGGTATAAAATAGAAATGAAAACCAAATATGTGTTTCTGTGATCTATGGGTAAGCTGTCAGCAATAGAATCCTGTGGTAGGTTCGATTCCTTAACAAAAAAATTTAATTTTTATTTTTGAATGAATATTTGTTGTGATTTTTTGCCAAAAAGCTTACAACGGCAAATATATCATCATTTATATTTCTGCTGTATGTATGCTTATTCGATTTTATTACCCTAGTGGTTGTTACCCATATGAAAACATTTCAAAATAAAACTTTTTATGTAATCAGCGCAATCTCATTAAATTAATTGTTTTATATAAAAATGTAGAGAAACTAAACATAGATTAGAAACACTTCGTGTATGCAAAACAAGTTGAGCCAACTTTGCGTCTTTAAATTCCAAAAAGTTTTCCTCCCTGCGATTTTTGTATACAAGCCTAACAGAGGGAAATTTGATGTCTCTATCGAAGTATGAATGTGTGTGAGTGTGTGAATGGATCGAGCGCCTATGTGGGGTGAACGCACGAATTTAAAAAGGTTATTTGTTTGACCCTCGTAGCTCGGCTGTTGCTAAGTTAGGTGCTGGTTGGTTGAACAAAGATGAAAGATTAGTGTTTGGTAGCAAAGGGCAAGTAGGGAGCTGGAGAAGATGCAACGGTGGAGAGTTTTTAAGGAAGTTTGGGTTTTAAGTAATGTAAGGATAGGAAAGGTTTGGTAATTTTGCTGTGAAGTGGTAAGTCCCTCTTTTTGTATTTGGTGCATCGTTGTAACTTTACTGGGAAGCATTTGTTCGTTTTTTCAACATTTGGTAATAAGTTTTTACTGTGAAGCATTAATTCGGTTTTTTTTCAATTTGGTGAAATCAACAATCAACCTCCAATTAAGTTTTTAAAAAAACTTAATTCAGCGGTCATCCGGGAGTGAGCCGATCCCAAAACCCAGCCATTCCGATCAGATAAGTCGGTAGTTTTAAGGTCATATATGTAGTATTTGTATATATATTTTAATAATTATAATAAATTTAATATATTTAAACTTATTTTTAGTATAATTTTAATAAATGTATGGTGAATAAGTCATAGTTTTAGTCTGACGCTTATTACAAAGTTTGTGGTTTTCGTAGCAACCTTTATGCATACATAGAAATCAGGCGCTAATTGCTCTGTGAATATCATGTAGTATTTATACCCTTACCTTTAAAAAAGGTTAAAAGGGTATACCAATTTTATGCTTTTGAGAATGCAAATCCACGCCTACTTCCCATATAAGGAACCTGTTTCACCTTTTTTAAAATGGCTATAACTTCGTTCCAATTGATAGAGTAGTTATGTAGATGTGAGTCGTTCTAAACACTATGCAAAAAGTGGGCGTTATATATTAACTGCCACGCCCACTATTACCAAATATTCATAACTTAAGATTTAGTAGAGATTTATTGACAACATTTTATGAGAAGCAACATGTGGACATTATAAGACTAACTTCAAGAAATGAGGTTGATCGGAGAAAGGACACGCCCACTTTTTATATAAGGAACTTTCGGGTCTCAAATTAAAATTAGCCTACCTATCCTCGTATTTATGTTATTGGTATAAAACATAGTAGAAATGTACATGTGGTCTATAATAGTTTCTATGTTATGGGGATCATAATACTATTGCCATTCCCACAATTAACCAAAAATAATTATTGTGTTCCTATTAAAGATTGAGCAACGACATTTCAACGGAAGGTTGCGGGTACTAACATTAAACACCAGACAAAATTTGGCGGGATCTTTTTACAGACATGCCCACTATAGACATATTTTTATAACTAAAAATAAATACTCGTATATATATAAAAAAATAAAATAATATTTTTGGGGCAAAATTTATATTGGTATGTACATATATTGACGCTACAATGCCAAACTCAAGAAATGGGGTCGATCAGGTAGAGGCCACGCCTCCCTTTAATATAAACAATTGAAGGTACTCTACCGAGAATTACCGTAGATATGCTCCTAATGATGATTTATGAAGAAAACATCTCCATTGTTGATCTCGCACGCACAAGGAAAGGTAAAGGGTATTTCGAAGTCGGTCTATCCCGACTTCAGACTTCCTTCTCGTTTAGAATAGTATAATCAGTTTGTCTAATACATTGACTATTGAGTATAAAATCCCCATTTTACTTATCCAAGAATTGTGTTCATTACTAAATCCCAACCATTTCACAAAAACTTTATTTCCAATTGTTTTCAATATTTTTTCCACACGATGTGAATTGGGATATTTGGTTTTCATTATTTCCTTTTCATAGAATCCTCCTTTGATGCTTTGTCCCTGATAATCTTCAAAAATATATGTAACAGGGTTGTATTTTCTATTTGTTTAACTTTGAAAATTTCAATTGTTCAATTGGATGTAGAAACTTTTTCGAAAACATGCATATATTTACTTATTCGCACATAAGCACCAACTTTAAAATGTCATTTATCAAGAATTTTGAAATTATTATAGACTGTTTCTAATAGTTGCTTCTCGTTGGAAGAGTTCACTTCATTGCATTTTATTTTTATTGTTCTATTGACTTTTTTGTTGTGTTCATCAAGTAAACTCTTATACATATTAATCCATTTATATATATCATTGTAACAGAATTTTTTCCGCATCATTCCCTTTAGTGTTCTATTAAAACGTGCAACAATTGATGCTTCTAACGGACATAGGTGGAATAATAATAAACCGATACTTGATCATCAAATTTTTACATTAGTCGCATTTTTCGTTTTAAGAGCCACATTTTGAGAATGTGTCGATGATTGTAAACACATATTGATAGTTTCTATTATATGCATCAATTCTATCATTTCCACCAAATAAGCTTGCAAATGTTCATCAAAACCATCAATGATAACTCTATGTCGGTTAAAATTTTTCCGAGCCTGTTTGTGAAATTCATTTACTAGTTTCTGTTTAGCCGTCGTTAGATGTTAAGTATTTAATTTTTTCTAATTTTTTAACTTTTTCAACATTCGACAAGCATTCTCAAATGTAGGAATCTAAGTTATTTAGTTTGTTTTCAATGTCATTGAGACATTCTAGTACATGTTCTCTTTGCTTATCCAAATTGAAATCAACGAATAATTTGAGTACGTTTTCCGAATTTGCAATGGCTCTGCTCAATCGCTGACTGTCTTCGATAATCTGCTCTTCAAATAATATTTTCAATTTTGTTTGTTGAGTAAATAAATCTTGTGTGGTTTGATTAATTAATGACTGCACAAAGAATTTTGTAGCGGCATCGCTTTCTTTTATTGGTTCTTTTAAATTTTTCAATAGTTTGTTATTAAAGTTGAAATTCATATCATCATCTAAATGGAATCCGTACACTTTGGAATGTCTTTGTATAAAATATCTTGAGTGACGCCCAAACATATCTACACTCATTATTATAGTGAATATGCTTAATTCATTATATTGATGAGTATGCCGTTTTTATATAATAATATCGCCTTCTCTCAACTCTTCAATAATTGAGACTGTTTAGATTCATTATCATGACTAGTATGACCAGCTGATTGTGATGAAATTAAAAGCCGTAAACGATCTACTAGTTCCTTTGGATCATCCCAATATACATAATTTGGTTTTTCTTTTTTTAATGCCATTAAACCGTTACCAACATGCGTATTATAGATTGAATCAACATCAAACAATTCTTTAATAATATACGTATATTGCTTTAACCCCTTTTGTTGTTCGTGTGCGTTATTATTACGTGTATGAGCATTAGACGTTTTTAGAATTCCTTTATATGATTTTAGATCACATTGTGTATAGTTTTTTGGTTTCTTTAAAAAAATCAACTCATATAATTCTGCAGTCAATGGCCTACTATAATCTAACTAACTATAATCATCTGAGCTAATTATGTTTGTATCAGTGTTAATTGTCAAATTTCCAAGTGTCCATGTATTGCTTCTTGATTGTTTTTTCGGTCCGTACACTTTATCAAATGTACTATGTGTACTATGTTGTATTCGTGTTTTTTTCTGAAAGTTGAGATATCGCTGAAGCGTAGCTTCCATTAGCATAATACCTAATGTATCATTTTCAATTTCATATTATTTCTACTTGTAAATTTAGTTTTTTTTAACTTGTGGATATTCCATCATCATCACCTTATTTTTGCTTCGAACATTCTGCACACATTTTCACAAAATCTTTAAATGACATATCTGGGTTCACATGGTCATTGTATAAGTTAGCAACATACGTGTTGCATGTCGTTGGCGCCGTGCCCTTGCGCAGCGGCACAAAGGATGGTACGAAATATGCTGCCATCCGCTGCGCAGGGGCACGGTAGACAGTGCTGGTTCTCGGTACGCGAAAAAGTACACGACAGAGAGCATTGGCGCCATGCGTTAGCGCAGCGGTACAAAGCATTATACGAACTACGCTGCAACAGCGTCTGCTGCCATCCGCTGCGCGGGGGCGCGGTAGACGGTGCTGGTTCTCGGTACGTGAGAAAACACAAGACGGAGAGCATTGGCGCCATGCGCTAGCGCAGCGGTACAAAGCATTGTACGAAATACGATGCAACAGCATCTGCTGCCATCCGCTGCCATCCGCTGCGCAGGGGCACGGTAGACGGTGCTGGTTCTCGGTGCCGGAGGAATTGGCAAGACATGTGTTGTATGTCGTTGGCGCCAAGCCCAGCCGTGAAACGCCGTCGCGCAATGCCGCCTCGAAGCGCTGTCACCATGCGCTTGTCGATGGCGTATAGGACGGGAATTACTGAATGGTGAAAAGATATAAAAAGAACCAGCCCGCATCTTTTAATTGAAAGGAGCTCAAAGGAGAAGGACCTTAATAATAATAAAATAATATTAAAACAAACAAATTAAATATTTTTATAGTTTTAGATAGATGCAGGATATACTTAACTTATATAATAATGATGAGATTAATCCTCTCTTTTCGAAGGCAATTTTATTAATAAAAATAGAAAAATACATACTTGAAACTAAGTACATAATGAAGAGCTTAAGAATTAGCAATGGAATGTAACAAAAGGAATGTAAAGATAAAGAGTTCAAAATAGAACAGGTCAAATGGTTAAAGAGCAATTAAAGAAAGGAGGGATGGGAGAGGAAAAGTTACTTTATGAGAGTTAGAATAGGTATTGCAGGTAGTGGGAATTTTGATATGTTACTATATGTGTTTCATATTGAGTTCATCCTGTTTAAACACGAAGATCATATTAGCATTATCACGCACTAAATGTTTTGGTATACGTTTGACATAAATAAAAACTGTCAATACTTTTATGTCGCACATAGAAAAATATGAACGAATATTGTGTTGCTTTTCGCAAGATACATCATCGAATTTGAATATAGAATTTCATTTGGCTTCATCTGGTGGAATAACATCATCGTTTGAAGTAGCCCATTCCTTATATTCTGCTTATTAACTTTTTCAAGTTATCATATTTTGGCTTATATGAAGCCTTTGAATATAAATAAATATTACTAAAATTTAAACCTTTTGGACTTTTCAGTAGACCAATCATAACATTTGTTTTACAGCAGTTTGATGGACCGACAATTAAAGCTCGTATTGAGTTGGGTAGTAAAATGCTATGTCTTCTTTTAGATGAAGATTTATAGAAATTATCTTCATTTCTTACAATAATATTATGTTGTTTAATTTATCGCATTTTTTGAACTGATGAAGTTCTATAAATAAATATCTCTATTATAAATTTTCATTAAGTACACATTTGTATGTTGAATCATAACAATAACAGCATTTTTACTTTCAAATGAAACATATCTATAATAAACCAATTAGTCGCAAACAAAACGCCATTGGGAAAGGACTTCTAAATAATTTAATAAATAATCTTCCCATTGAACTTCATTTACCTGGTTATCAGTTTTGTGGACCTTGTACAAAATTGAAGAAAAGGCTCGCTAGAGGAGACATTGGTATTAATGCATTAGGCAATGCTTGTAGAGAACACGATATATCCTACTCTCAAAATAAAGATTTAACCAATAGACATATTGCTGATCAGATATTAGCGGAAAAGGCGTGGAAAAGAGTTAAGTCTGAAGATGCTACTATTGGTGAACGCACAAATGATTTTGTTCGTAACAAACGCTATGGAGACAAAAACAACATTTTGTATGGGTAATGTTTCCAGCTAGTGCGATAACCCTAATAAAAATAACAAATTATTTAAAAAAGCAATACAAAATGCTAATAAATCTATTAAAAAGCTTAAGCCAACTGATGTTAAGGATGCTATAAAAATTTCGGCAAAAGCAATACGTAGCATATTAAAATATAAAAGAAATGCTGTTGAAATACCGCGAGTTATACTTGTTCCGAAAATTTGAGGATTTCTTCCATTAATACCATTGTTTTCAGCGCTTGGTGCATTAGGCAAAGTCCTGAACTTCGTCTCCGAGGTCATTGAGAGTTTGTAAGATATCGTCAATAACAAACCATAGGAGTGGCGATAGGACGCCTCCCTGGGGACATCCTTTGGTTGACCTGACAATTAACCTTTCTGCCCCTGTTTCAAAGATTATTGTTCTGTTTTTCAGCATATAAGGGAACCCATGTTATGATCAGTCTTTGTATACCTTTCCTGTTCATCCCCTCCTCAATTGATCTGAAAGTAGCATTATCAAAAGCCCCCGTAATGTGAACCGATGTACAGAGAGCTATTTCTTTACCTTCAAACGCCTTTTCAATTTTGCTCGTTAAGCTATGTACGGCTGTCTCAGTCGATTTGCTTGATTGGTAAGCATATTGTTTAATATGAAGAGGCGAGTCTTTAAGATAAGTTTCCCTGATATATTGATCCAGAATTTTTTCCATAACTTTTGGCAGGAATGAAGTTAGGCTAATGGCTTAATAGGCTTTTGGCGTGTGGTCCGCTTTGTTGCCTGCTTTCGGTATGAAAGCCACCCTAGCCTTCGTCCAAAGTTCAGGCACTACAGCTATTTCCAGGCTTATCATGAAAATGTTTGTTGACGCAGGTGCTAACACCTTGCCGAATTAGGCACGGTTGTATATTATCGACACCTGGGTATTTGAATGGTCTAAAAGTGAAGGTAGCCTATTTAGTTTTGTTGACGGTAAAGATTCTGCGAGCCAGTTAGAGTGTAGGCATCAACAAACGAGTATTCTCGATGGTTTCACTGTCCTCTCGACTAGTGGCACAGCCTGGAAAGTGAGTGTCCAACAAAAGCTGTCCCCTCTCTTCCAGGCTCTTCGTAAAATTTCCGTCAGCCTTCTTCAGTGTAGAAAGGCCATTTAAGTGATCTGTATTGAGTGATTTCTAGAGTCGGGTAGCTGCTGGGAGCGTTTCAATCTCCTCACAGTACTTTTTCCATGAGTCTCTCTTAGATCTTCTCAACTCATTATTATAGGCCGTTAAGGCACTTCTATAGGATGCCCAGTTGAGTTGACGGGCTTTTTTGCGCAAAATGTTTAGCTGCCCACTCCACCAGGGTACGTTCCTAGAACGATTCTTCACAACTAGATTGCAACAAACGCCTCAATTATTATATTATTTAATTTCTTAACTTCCAGATCTAGTTCCTGAGAGTTACTTATTTTTTCACTAAGACACGCAATATTTTCCTCTAAGTAAAAGTTAACTATCGACCATTTGGTCTTCCTAACATTTCTTATTTCGAAGGTGCTTTCAATTTCAATGGTTTTTTTAATTCTTCCACTTTGGTTTTCAGCTAATCATTAATATCTACATAGTTTCCTATTTATATTTTTATAACAATAGTAAGCAAATAGCTTTCAAGCTTTTGTGAAAAAAATGGAATATTTTGTATAACTAAAATAAAACGAATTTTTTTGTTTCATTTTACTGTTTATTTATATATTAATTTAAACTGATATATCGTTAGCATCATCATTAATTTCGTAATGACCCCAAGTATAAGTATTTATATCATCGGGTTTTATAAACCTCTTAATATCATAAGGACTTGAAATATTTTTATTTCATTGTTCTGTGTATATTGTTCTGCGTGTGATCTAAATGCATACATATCTCCATAATAAATTTTTCTTGATAAGAAACACATTCTGTAGTCATCTATACTTAAATTTTTAAAGTATTCTCTAGCATATTTTGATTTTTTAGTTTATTTTGTATCGTTTATGTCTAAAGAATACATTTTAGATTAATAGATAATTTTACCTTTGACTTCATCTTTCATCATACCTAAAACTTTATTATTTTTAACGGAATATTAAAAATATTGGAAATAGGATATTTAGATGTATGAAATTGTGAATCAATGTGAGGCAATATATGCTTATACACATAATCAGTTTTTATGGTGTAAACAAAACAATCTGTGTCCATATAATTTAAAGTTAGGTTATCTCCAAATTTAGGTTTCATATAATTATAATTAAAATCGTACATTTTCCACTTTGAAATTTCTATAACG
The DNA here is from genome assembly GCA_920105625.2 of Clusia tigrina. Taxonomy (NCBI): domain Eukaryota; kingdom Metazoa; phylum Arthropoda; class Insecta; order Diptera; family Clusiidae; genus Clusia; species Clusia tigrina. The sequence goes on along the minus strand of OV050032.1, from coordinate 43,670,515 downwards.
GTTTATTAATCCTAAATAAATAGCTGGAAATTGTATGAACTCGTATCATACTGTAACGAAATTGCCCTCCTGACAATTTACTCTAACTCTCAGTACTCGGATTCGTACCACTGGATTGTGTAGTAATAAAACAATCGCTGGTTAAATTAAAAAACCAACTTTATTTAATTATTGCTATTCACACACTTAATAATAGGCTTAAAGTTTACTTGGTTACAATTTGCACTTTATTTAATAATTCATTTAATCACTTTATTACTTCTTAATACTGTAACTGCTACAAGTGAAATGTACGATGTACACACTGCTACGATTAAAATTCAACTACCTCGACTTTGAATTCTGTGGTGGCTTATATACCTTTCTTATGGTTGAAGTAGATTATTCTAAAACATTCCCTACACTTCGGTAGAAATTCGAGAATATTCTCGAATTTTACCTACAATTCGAAAGAGGGTCTTGAGTAAGCTTTTTCTTCGAATACATTGTGTCTTGACTTATATACACCACTCTCGTAGTAACTGAACTTAAACTCAGCTTTAAATGGGATCCTAAAAGTATGCAATCATTTATGTTTCAATATGAAGTTATATATGTTTGTTGAACATAAACAAAAAAAGAAATTTATAAAGATTGAAATATGTACATAAAAATACAAATTGAATTCAATGTTTATATGCTACTTCATTTTCATTTCACCATTTCAATGTGTTTCATGTCACAATTTACTGATTAACTACTTGAACGTGTTGAGGAAGCTAATTTAACTACCTTACCATCTTGACGTGGTCTTAATTCCATAGCTGGAAAGTTTTGTTCCAGGTGACCTGAGGAACCCTCTTCTCCCTCTTCAGCTGTAATTAAGGAGTCAAATGTAGAAAATAATGGCTCTATGGTTTTATTAAAAGAAAGTTGAGATTCTTGCTCATGCGAATTTGAATCTAAGTGGTGTTTAATTAAACGGTTATTGTGTGTGTACACGCAGCGATATGATCTAGGTCCAAATTTTTTCTGTACTGTTGCCGAAGACCATGGAGGTTTTTTCGGATTTGTGTAATCGCGAATAAAAACTTTTCGGCCGTTTGCAAAATGTGCTTTGCGTCTTCCTTTGTCAAACAAATGACTCTTATACTGTGATTCTAATATTTTATCTTTTATCAATCAATGGAGGGCGAAGCAAATTGAAACGAGTTGACGAGTGATCTACCGAAAAATATTTTAGCCACCACAAGTTGTGCACCTGTCCAGAAGGAGGCGCACTACTTTCTGGACTCTTTGGGAGATTAAAAAAAAAAAAAGATTAGCTCCATCAACTGCTTCATTAAAAGCTCCAAATGGCTAAACCTTTGAAAGTGTTGGGACCTGATGTCTCATGCGGTATCACAAAGGGTCAATGTTGGCCTAAGTGCGCCCTTCAGGCGGCCTACCTACCAAGATTTGAAAAAATAGATTTTTTAATTGTTTTTACAAAGATCTCCGCCTGACCATTCGTTGAAGGATGACCAGGTGCGGTTAATATGTGTTTGATATCTGCGAAATTTTTAACATATTTTTAATAATAATTTCCAACACCTCTAAATGCTCGTAGCTCAGACACATGTTTCGGTACAGATGCTTCTAAAATGCTTTTGATTTTATCTTTACTTTTTTCAAGACCTGTTTTATCAATCGTGAAACGTAGATAAGTGATTTCATATTGAAAGAAAGAACATTTATCTACGTTAAGTCTTAATCACGAGGACTTCAGTTTATTGAGTACAGCTTTTAAGGTTTCTATGTGTTGTTTTAAATTATTTCCGGTCATAGTTATGTCGTATTGATGAACACCTATATATGGTTGGTATTCCTGTTATTAAACTTTCAATTGTTTTTTGAAATATAGCCCCAGCCGGCTTTACACCAAATGGTAAACGCTTCATTTATAAAGTTCCTATGGGCGTACTCCATGTAGTGATGAGCGATCCTGTGATTTTTGAGTATCGCCGTTACCAGTGATTGCTATTTTTCAATCACCGAGATTTGAAACAGTGACTGCGATCGCTGTTTCCATTGCGTTCATACATGTACATACGAGTATGTATGTATGCAATCAGCCAAACTGTTATCAAATATGCAAAGTAACAGCGAAAGCGCGATTTTTAACAGACAGCTGTAATCCACAGTGATTGAAAATCGCTACTTTTCATAAAAGCGTGAAATAACAGCGAATAGTGATTTCACTACTTTGGAAACGAATGAATATATCAATCACTGTTTTTATCATGTTAATTAAGTAAATTTATGTATGTATGTATTGTTGCAGTTAAATTATCCCATTGCTGGAGAGAGTGACAATTTATCCAAAGTTTGAATATTCATAAGTATTGCTTTATATTTTATCATTTTTTCATAGATAAGTTGATAGATATTTGGAAGATGACTTAATTCCGCGAAATTCCGATCCTTTATTATGGTGGCGGAACAATAAAACAAAGTATCCAAAGGTTTCGATAGTAGCGCAAGAAAATCTTTGAACATTCATCTTCCTGTACCATGCGAACGCCTTTTTTCGCATGCTGGACAGATATTAAGCGAGCGGCGATATCGTTTAGGGGATGAAAATGTTAAAATGTTATTATTTTTAAATTGTAACTATAAATACTGTACTTAAATTTTATTTATTAATATTTTCTATTATTTATAAATATTAGATTATTAATAATAAAATGTATTTTTCCAGCTGAATATCATAATTTAATTATTAGACGATAAGATAGTAAAACGACTAGCAATGCACCAATCGTTCAATTGATTAGTTTTAATTTACATTTTAAGAAGAGTGTGTTCAATTTATACAATGCCAATATATGAAATTTACTTATTCAATCAAATAAATTTTAAAATAACATAGCTTAAAATATCCACTACAATGTATAACATCATTCAGAAATTCCATTATAGTTAGATACCCTGTATAATTAATTTCAAAACTTTACTAATTAATTTAAAAAATTCAAATGAAAAATTTCCTTTGCATTAAATTCATACATTAAAAGTAACAGCAATCAAGAAACAAACAGTGATATTACACAGTATGCTCTTTTTCGTTGTATTTTAAAATGACTCCTAAAATAATAGCAAACTGTCCCTCTCTGTTGATTTATATAGACATAAACTTTCTTTAATGTTAAATGTGTAATGCTATGTTCCCACCAACAGGGTTAGCTCTAATTTTGGGTTTAACCGAGTTAGAGAGTTAACCTTATGTAAACCATGGCAAAGAGTATTTACGTATAGAGGTTCCGTCGCTCTCTTTGGCAAAGGAGAGGAATGGAATTGAATGGCAATCGCCCTGAAACCGTTAACAGATGTTAAACATAACATTATTCCGCTAAAAACGATTCATAACAGATTCATAGTAAATTTTATATGAGCTTAAGAAGGAATGGTTTTTATTGTCATAATAGGAAAATTAAGAAATGCAGATTTAATTGTCTTATTATATATTAATTATTAGTAAATTGATAACATAAAAAATAATACAATTTAGATTAATAAGACATTAATATTCAAATCTAACCAATACTATTTGTTCATGGCTATCGCTAGTCAGCTAGTCAGTGAAAAAATGTTAAAGTGAACATTTCCAATGCTAAAACGACGCATATTCATAGTAAATTTAATTTGAAATTTCTATTTCAAACAAAAATTTATGAAAATTACAAAAAAAATTTAATTAATATTAAAATTAATGCACTTTAAAATATAAAAAATTTAAAAAAAAATATTTTAAATATTTCTACTACTATATGTAAGTTAATTACATTTGAATAATTTCATTTACGTAGGTAGGCATGTATAATTCTATAACTAATTATGGGAATATTGTAAATTAGTAAAAGAAAATGCCAAAATTGGTGTATAAAATTAATAAATAATAATATGTATTTATTTAATTTATTTTTTTATCCCCAAAAATGTCACCATCGAATTGCACAGCAAATCTTCATGGCTGCACCAGCAGAAAACTAAAAGTTATTTGTTGTGTACAGAATTATAGAAATTTTAGTTAATTCGGAATTGCACCAGCAAATACTTTGACTCTCTAATATACTCCAAAATGCACAAAGATGATATGGGTGTCTTTAGCTCAATGGTTTCCGCGTTGGACTGTGGTTTTTGAGCCCCACCAGAATGCTTTATTTATCAAATTATTTTTTTAAAATTAATAATCATTTTTATAAATAATAATAAAAGTATTTTACTATTTTCCATAAATTAACCAGTATTAACATTTTAATGGACCAAATCTATAGCAGAATTATTTCATGTCTGATAAAGAAGAAAACTGCAAACGGTCGAATGGTATGAAATTCAATCTTGACAAATCATATACATACATACATACATATGTACAAATTTGTGTTTTCATCATTTTGCAGGTAGCGAATTGTGCCATAAGAAACATGAAATTAAAATAAAGCGTCTCGATTGGAGTTTTTGTTTTATTTTGGGCTTCTTTAAATATAAAGTGAAGCAGAATTCAATTTGTCATGAAATTTTGGATATGTCAATAGTTTCAGTATGGACAAATATTAGCACAATTTACTCTTTCGATCTTATATTTCATATTTTCGCTTTAGCAGCATGTGATCAAACATTTTTTGAGTCTATCCGAAGAAAAAATTATTATGCACATAAGACCAATTTTGTTCAAATTAATGATAATCTTTTAATATTCATATGTTCGTCTGTTGCCTATTCACGTTGCCTATTTACGTATCATAGTTCATGTTTGAAGTAAATTTTATGAACTTCAATATCTAGTAATAAATGCATACATACGAGTATGTTCTTGTTATGCATTGATATACAAAGTTTTGTAAATAAAACCGTATATAATCCAATAACCTATATATATATAAACATTTATTTCCTATGGAAAAATGTAGTTCAACCATGATTGTGTTCCAACGCATAATAAACCACTTCATAATCGAAAATTATTATAATCAAAAATCTATAAAAAATAATTTCAAGTATTTAAAAATCCAAGAAATTTTAAATTTATATTAGGATCAATAAAGTTTAGTAAAACATATTTTAATATAAGGTGCATCTTTTTGTCCATTTCATTTGACATTTTCTTAAAAAAATGTCGACATGATGTGTGCAGGGTTTACCCAAGTCGACTTGCTGGCATGTTTTTGCACAAACGCCTTTCGAAATACTACAACCGGCCACTCAATACTGAAACTCGCCTTGACGTGGAGACTTGAGTTATGAAAACTAATAAAAATGTTCAAAAGCTTCTTACTGCTTCGTGCTTCTTTGTGCGTGTGAAGTTGTCTTTGGATCTGTATCCACTTATATAGGAAATACTTTTAATGAAATTATCTTTTTTTGCCTACATTTGTGAATAATATTTGGGATTTCTTTTCAGTTTTATTTTTTAATTATTTGCTGTCTAAATTCTTCTATGCAACTGCATGTTTTTTTATATTTTATAATAATATAAATTTAATTATATTAATTTAAGTTAATTTTTATTTTGTAAATAATGTATTATAAAATAAATAGAACAAATTTTAATTCATCTGCAAAATTCTTCCTTTACCATAGCAATAAAATCAATCTAACAATTTGCTTAATATAGTATATACGGAAATGCAACAACTTCCCAAAATTGCACATATTCATGAAAGAACGAAATATTTGATTGGATTCGATTTTGTGAAATTTATAAGCTCTTCAGACGAAATGCGCAGAAGCATCACAAAACAAACATCAATAAAGGTATTGAAATCGTACAAATCCTAACACAATTTCATGCGCACATGAATTTATGTATGCGAGTTAAGAATCGCCGTTATGACTATTTTTAGAAAATATAAACTTCATTGCTGCAGTGTTCTGCTATAGCAGCAGCAAATAAATGTGGCTCGGCAAAATCATTTAAAACTGAGTAATTTATGTTAAAATAGTAAATTATTTTTATTATTTTTTATAAAAACATATTAGTTTTCTTTAAAAAAAAGATTAACAATTAAAAATTATAAAAAAAAGTTCATTTCTCAGCGGCTTTGTAACCGGCATCATAAAGTTGATAGGCCAGCGCTTTACCCCTTGAGCTACCGATGCCTGCAAATATTTTGGCAATTTTGCGGCATTTTATGGAGTCAAACTGTTTTGAATTCATTAATCCAACAGCAGAGCGTTGTTGCTTTGGCCAAACATTGGCCACGATGCAGTTTCGTATATGGACATATTCAAAATACAATTAACGTAATAATAGTAATTTATTTATTAAAATATATATTGTAAATAGCGATAAATATTTAAAAATACATTTTAATAATTTAGAAATTTTTTGGCTGAAATTAAATTTTTTTCAAATTTGTTTTTAAATTCACTGTTAATATGCCGCTGTTATAATCATTTTTAGCAGAAAAATGTTACATTTTGACAGCAGGTCCACAGCGATGCCATGCGTTGCATGTCCCCTGTTTTCTAAAGAGCGATTTGCACAGTCTTGTTGTATATTGTCTTTGACCATGGTTTACGCCACTTTTTTGTATGGAATTTCCTGCTCTCAGTGAAAATAAACCACAGTTAAACCCGAAATTGAGACTGAGTTTATTTGTGGTTAAGAAAGCTCTTTTACTATTTGATGAGAGAGCTTTTTTTTGTTTACATTTTTATCGTTGCCAGGTCGATAAATTTTTAATAAATTATATTTGGAAATTTGAAAATTTTAAGGTTTTCATATTCAAACCTCTTTTAATAAAATTTATGCAAAATAAGTTAAATTTTATAATTGAAGAATGAAATTGTAGAGACTTTAGTGTAGTTTACGCAAACTTATTGCACTTTTTAATGGTTGTCTCAAAATTTTTTCTAAGGGAATTCTTGATGTGTCAACACTGCCCATTTGTTTATATTTTTAAAATTATTTTCATTCTGCGGACATTAAAAACCCAATTATGGATGGTGCTCCAATTACAAAAAAAATTTTGGACCGAAGGAAAGGAAGTACTATTCTTAAATTTATGGGAGGAGAAAATCCCAGATCTTCGTGGTATGCGCAAAAAACACGCAATTAAATTTAATAAAAATATCTTCCTCCGCATTAATTCCACACTTATTTTATTGATCTGCTCAATTTTCATAAAATTTTCTCTCAAAACTAAATATAGATCAATAAGATTAATAATAAATAAAAAAAAAACCAATGAGTGTTCGAACTCACGGGCGATGTGTTAACACCTTTTTGTTACACGGTACCTGTTCGATTTCTATGAACACATTAGTAAATGTTACATTGGATAATAAAAAAAAATAGTTTATTTTTGCATAGAATTTCCTATTACATACTTCTTTTTAACATAGAATATACCGGACAGGTTTTGCTATTTGCTCGTGCCGATGTCTGTGAAGGAAATATATCTCATGAATTTTTGAATTTTTGTTGTTGGGCTCGCTGATTCGAATCAATTCCAGACTTGATTCATAAAATCTTGATTCGCAGAAAATCTTCGTTTTCGCAGTCGCAGAAAAAATGACTCTGTGTGTTGTTTGCATGTATTGACTTTGTAGAGTCCCTACACGCCGCTATAGATGTTAACACATCAAAAATTTTTCCGACTTTATTCAACTATCTGTATCTTGTAATGTTTCGACAGTAAAGATTTTGGCTTAACTTGACCACAATTAAAGCTATTTTTCGGTGGGAACGATTGACAGATAGTCACGAGTTTCGCTCTCTCAAAAAATTGTTAACCACGGTAGAGCTTTAGGTGAGAACATAGCATAAGCAGTGATGATATTTCCGAATTTTCGAAAGTACTTTTTTACTCAACGCAAAGTACTTTTTCCGGCTCGAGAGTACTTTTTTTTCTAATAAATCATAAATGTAAAGCAAAAACAATTGGTGATGTATACGTTTGTCGTTTTACACTCACACACTCTCAATGTTTGACCGGCATTTGATGTGTCTGCAGTCAGCTTTAGAACATAACATAGGAATTTTGTGCATCGGAGAGTACTTTTTTTGGGTCGAAAGGACTTGGGGACTTCTTAAAATCGAAAGGAGGTAAAAAAGTACAATTCCACTACAAATATCATCACTGAGCATAACTGTACATGGAAGTCAAGAATGATAAAATAGAAGATTGCGCCAATACTGCTACGAAAATTTCCTCTCTCTGCGCAACTCGTCAATCGGCACATACGAAATGAGAGAACAACTAAAATGCATACATTTTGTATGAGAAATGTGAAGATTTGTGTTTAATATTAAATATTTTAATATTTATCGCATTTTATGATAATATTTATATAAATAAATATGTAATAATATATTTCAATTGATTTGGCATTCAAATTTTTGTTCTATTCAAAAATTTGTTGGTTAAATTTGTTGCGTGAACGTTGTTACTTATTATTTTCGTGCGATAATGGGAAAATAAAATGAAAAAATTATGGGAAATGAAATTCTAATATGTGTATATTTATTAAATATATGTATATTTATATGACATTAATATATTTATATATATTAAATCAGTACACAAATTCACTTTTTCTTTCTTGGAACATGGAAATCCGCTTAATCCGCTGCTTAAGTGATTTTTATTGGAACGAGTTTTTTAATAATTTGTACTCGCTTACTTGCAAGTGCATTTGTTAACTTATATATAATTCAAAATACTTAAAAAGCTTTCAATATACCAATTATTGCCTTAGTGTATGCATTTTTCATATCACAAAATATTTGAAAGTGCTTCCTGACGTCACAGCCAATCAGCTGTGCTGAGTTTTTGTCGAGAGAGGAATAGCGGACCTGCGCATGGCGCAATCTTCTATTTTATAATTCTTGCATGGAAGTAGCCAACATTCTCATAATACCATTCTCTCTCTCTCTCTCTGTATTCACTTAAAAAGCGCCACAGTAACAGTGATTTCTATCAAAACGAGAAATCAATCGCGGCAGTTATTTCACGCTTTTATTAAAAGTAGCGATTTTCAATCACTGTAAAAAAAGAACGGACTGTTAAAAATCACTCTTTTGATCAAATCGCTGTTACTTTGTATATTCGAAAACAGTTGCTACCAGCGATTTTTAAATAACAGCGAAAAAATCACCGGCAGTGAAATTTTGCTCATCTCTAACTCCATGTACACAAAATTGGTGACTTTTTATCCAGCACTAGATGGTTTTACGCACTGGAAAGGTCTAGTTTAGAGAAAAGTTCACTTTGTAATCATCACAAATTCGTACATCACCATTAGGCTTAAGTATCGGAACCAAAGGTGTTCTCCAATCGGAATTTTCAATTGGTTCTAAAACATCATTTTTTATTAGCTGGTAAAGCTGTTCTTCTATTTTCCTTTTCCAAGCAAGTGGCACTCTACGAGATTTAGAAAAGTTTTGCATTGTCAGTAATTGGTAATGATATTTCACAAACGTTATATTTTCCTAATTTATTCTCAAAAAGTTCAGAAAACTCGCTTTGATCGCCTCTATCACCGTTGATACATATTTCGGGTCATTAACAAAACTCACTTGTATTAGATCAAAATTAAAAATTCGTAAAAATGTTCGATCTAAAAGCGGCGGTGAATTGGTATCAGTAACAACGACTGGAATTGTTTTTTCAATATTGCGATACATAATTGCTGCGTCGTACTCATCCAACACCTTTATTTGTGCAACACTGTAGTCGACATATTCTATGTCACAATGTCGCAATGGTTGCTTTTACAGTTTGTCCTTTTACAGATTTACGGGAATCAGTGTCACAGACTATATCCGAAGGCTCTCCATCAATTACCATCGAGAGGGAGTATCGTTTCGTCGTTTCATCACTGGAGACACTATACACGGAAAAATTGAAATTTTCACTATCTTGTAAATTTTGTGAAGAGTTTGGAACATATTTGACTCTATTTTTATTTGTACGGCAAACCGAAGCTAAGTGTCCAATTTTTTGTCAAAGGTGTCATTTACTGTCCTTGAATCGGCATTGGTGTGACTCATGATTTTTCCATCCACAGTGTGGACAAACAATGTTTTTGTTGCTGTTGATATTGCGGTAATTCTTTTTGTCATTCCTTTTGCTGACTATTTGATGGTTAGCTCCATTGCTTAATTTGTTTTTGTTGTTGTTGTTACAGTGCGCTTTGTTGATCTTAAAATGTGAAGGTGATCGCTTAGCTTCATTTGCTTTTGCTTTAAGTTTAGTTTCTATTATGAGTGATTTTTTTTAGCGCAACTTCCAATGTAAGTTTTTCATCTTCTTCACAGATTTTTTTTCAAAAATTTCATTAGAAAGTCCCATGATGAATTGTTCAAGAACAAATAAGTTTAAATTATCTCCATATGTACAATTTAAAGCAAAGTTTTTAACTCTAGCAAACCATTCCGAAACGTTTTCTTCCTTAGATTTCCGTGCTAAATGAAATTGTTTAGGCTCTCGAAAATAATAATTGTACGGTGCGATACCAATCTATTTCAGTAAAATTGCCTTTTTAACGTTATAATTGTTGAAAGATTTCACTTGATTACTTTATTTTATTTGTTTGTTCCTTATTTTTTTATTATTATTATTTTCTTATTTTATTTTATTCTCATCGCCAATTATGTTATGTATTAAGTACATATGCACGGTTAGACGCTTGATCTTTGAATCTTCTATTGTATATGGTACATAGATATGCTTAGTCTAATAAAATAAAAATACTGCTTAATAAGAAAATGGTGGTTAGAAGAAAATAAAAAAAGAACAGAGTTTATGCTATGAGTTAGTTGATTAGAGTCACAATAACTAAAACCGATTGGTATATGCTTTTGTTCACATTTTGCATCTTCATTGAATTGGTATAATGGGCTACTTGGCATCTCATCAACCTGATTAAAAGAGAATTATATATATAACAATATGCAATAAGTCTACATTAAAAATATATCAAAGTTAATTTATTTGTGGTATGATATTTGTTAAGATTTAATTATATATATATATATATATATATATATATATATATATATATATATATATATATATATATCATACCACAAATAAATTAACTTTGATATATTTTTAATGTAGACTTATTGCATATTGTCTACGTCCTGGATCAACAACTTCGAAAGAAGTTTCTAGAAGGTTCTAGAGTAAGCTTTTTTCGAATAGATTATGTATTGGCTTATACACACCACTCACGTGGTGAAACGCAAGCAATAGAGGATCCTAAAAATATGCCATAATTTAATCTTCACTGCCCTCCACTTAATCTTGTTCGTCTCGAACAAGGATAGTACCACAACCTTTATAAGGAGATAGCCTCTCCAAATGAACGACTTTCAATTTGCTCCTGACATTTCTCGCCAACTGGATGCGGTATACTACATCGTTGATCCGCTCTATCACCTTATAAGGCCCTTCCCAGTGTGTTTGCAGTTTTGGCGATAATCCCTTTTTCCTTCGCGGATTATGAAGCATAACTAGCTGCCCTTCCTGAAATCCCTTAGAGTTTGCTTGTACATCATATCTGGCTTTCATATTATCACTCATCAGTTCTGTGCGCTTTCTGTTGTTTCCATGAATTTCATTCAACTGTTTTCGTTTGTCAGCTACATAACTGCTACATGAAACTTCCGTAGATGAGTAGACACCGATTCTCAGATCTGTAGGTAATCTTATGTCACAACCGAAAATAGCCTTAGCTGGTGTTGTAGATGTTGTATCGTGAGTTGCCGATCGGTATGCCATTAAGAAGAGGGGTATGTGTTGGTCCCAATCTTTCTGGTTTCTGTCCACGACTTTTCTTAGGTGTTCCTCAAACTTACGATTAAATCTTTCAACCATTCCATCGGATTGTGGGTGCAAAGGGGTTGTGCGAGTTTTGCGTATGCCCATCAATTCAATCATTTCCCTGAATATTGTTGACTCGAAATTTCTGCCTTGATCCGAGTGCAACTCGAGGGGAGCTCCGAATCTGCAGACCCAATTATTGATAAATGCATCTACAACGGTCTTAGCTTCTTGATCGGGAATGGGGTATACTTCTGGCCATTTACTAAAATAGTCGATTACGACGAGAACATATTTGTTGCCGGAATCACTAATTGGAAACGGACCTGCTATGTCCATTGCAATACGCTCAAATGGCGCTCCCACGTTGTATAAATGCATCTTCCCCTGGCTGCGACGGCTCGGTCCCTTGGCAGCTGTACACTTTTCACAAGCACTAATCCAGTCAACTACCGATTGCTGGCAACCAACCCAGTAAAATCGTGTTTTAATTGTCACGACTTTTTTTGTTATTCCCAAATGTCCTCGGCTTGGCCCACTATGGTATTCCTTGAGAATTTCGCTTATTCTTGCCTTGGGCACCACAATCAAGTTGTTCTTGGTTTTTCCATCTTCGCTCTTCCACAGGCGGAATGGTCATCCATCTTGCAACTTAAAGCTATTCCATTGAGCTCAATATGCCTTTAGTTACGGGACTTTCGGCTGAGATTTCATTCTATTCTGGCCGTTTTTCTTCTTTTTTACTTGACATGATTTTTGCCAATTCTGGGACATTTCGTTGTTTTCCTTTTATCTTTTCTGCTGTCCATTCTTTGCTGGTAAAATAACCCATTAAGTACACATCGACTACTCGTTCTTTCCCTTCAGCTTTACAACAGTGCTTACATCCCACATTGCAAGGACGTCGTGATAATGCATCAGCATTCCCGTGGCTTCCGCCTCTGCGATGTTCTATTGTGAAATCGTTGCTTTGGAGTCTCTCAATCCATCTCGCCACCTGAGCTTCGGGGTTTCTGAACTGTAATAGCCAGCGCAGAGCAGCGTGATCCGTTCTCAACAAGAACTTTTGTCCATACAAGTACTTGTTAAAGTGGTTCACGCACCGCTCCGTGTTACGCGCACATTTTCTCCGTGTTACACAGTAATTTCGCTCAGACTTTGATAAGATATTGCTGAAGTAGGCTATAACTCTTTCATGTCCGCCAATAACTTGCGACAGGACACCTCCAATCCCGAAGACACTTGTATTTGTGTCCAAAATAGATTTTTCGCCAGGAATTGGATACGCAAGTATCGGGGCTGTGCACAATAGTTCTTTCAGTCTGTTGAATGCCTTCTCCCGTTCGCATTTCCACTCCAAACGACATTTCTTCCTCGTTAATTTATGCAGACTAGCTGCCACGTCTGCGAAGCTTGGAACAAAGCGTCTTTAATAGGTGCAAAGACCCAAGAAGCTGCGTAACTTACGCAAACTAGTTGGTATTGGCCACTCCCTTACTGAGTCTATCTTATCTGGATCTTTGTGTACTCCTTCAGGTGTGACTTTATGTCCCAAGTAATTGACTTCTCTCTTGAATAACAAGCATTTCTTTGCGCTCACCTTCAACCCTGAAGCTTCTAATGGCATCAATACTTCCTCAAAATTCTTCAAATGGTCCTCGAAATGGCTCGATTCCCCGAACGAGATCCCTTCTAATTATGGAATGTGATGCTCCCGTATCCAATGGTGCCACGATTTTTCTTCTATTTATTATGCTCTCGACAGTTATGCTGTTGATTTTCCAAGCCATCTGAGAAATGAGATTCTGGGGCTACATGTTATGGGAGTCAGATCATGCCCCTCGAGACTGACTCCATCTAGTTTGTCAACGGCTTATCAACATTTTCTGATTCGCGTCTCTTTTGTCAAGGCGTTAGCTACTGTCTCCATGTACGAGGTGTGATCAAAAGATAACCGTTATTTTCATCTTTTCGTGAGTCGTATGTTCGACGTTCGCATTTTTTTTTTTTTTTATGTTGGTACACATGTCTGTTATATATGTTGGCAATACCAACCATTTTGGATTGTCAGTTTGTTTTTGACAGATAAAAAGGTTAGTCGTGTTTTGGTGTGCTCTTCGATTTTGTACTATTCGAAAAAATGGATCAAAGAAACTGTATTCAGTTTTGTGTAAAAAATGAAATTAAATGCGCAAGGACATTTGAAATGTAGACTGTGGCCTTTGACGAGTCTACTATGAGCAGAACACAAGTTCAATTGTGGTATAACCGGTTTAAGGAAGGCCGAGAAGATGTCAATGACGATGCTCGTCCTGGTCGCCCGAGCACATCAACAACCGATGAAAACATTGACACAGTGAAGAAAATGATTTTGGATATTCGTCGAATCACTATCAGAGAGGTTGCTGATGATGTTGGCATATCGTTCGGCTCATGCCAAGCAATTTTTACGGATGTTTTAGGCATGAAACGAAGATTGTTCCAAAATTGCTAAATTTTGAGCAAAAACAACGTCGCATGGACATCGCTCAGGAGCTGTTTTTGGCCAAAAACAAAACCGTTATCATGTCTCAACCACCGTATTCACCGGATTTGGCCCCCGCTGACTTTTTCCTCTTTCCAAAACTGAAGACACCGATGAAAGGAAAGCGTTTTGCTACGATTGAGGAGATAAAAGAAAAATCGAAACAGGAGCTGTAGGCGATACCAAAAAAAGCGTTTCAGAAGTGTTTCGAGGATTGGAAAAAACGCTGGCATAAGTGTATTATATCTGAGGGGAATTACTTTGAAGGGCACAAGATAGTTGTTGATGAATAAATAAATACTTTATTTTTTGATCATACAATAACGGTACTTTTTTGATCACACCTCGTATGTAGCTTGCGGATTTGTTATCGCTGATCGTTTTATCTCCGCATCGCGAATGCCATATACGAATGTGTCCATCATACACCTCTCAGTAATCTCTCCTGGGTAGGCAAGATGAGCCAACCGTTCCACTTCCGCCGCAAACTGTTGAAGAGACTCACCACTCTTCTGTACAGGTGTTCGTAGCTCTACTTGGTACATCTGCTTCCGATGCTCACTACCATACTTGCGCTGAACGGCATTCGTCAAGCTTTCATAGCAGTCTCGCTCACTTTCTGAAATAGTTTGAAGCACATCAGCGGCAGCACCTTTCAACGAAACGGTTAATGCAGCCACTTTTTCGCGAGCACTCCAACCATTTGCGCTAGCGGTAGTCTCAAACTGCATTCTGAAGACGCTAAATGTCGTGGTTCCATCATAGGTAGGAGGCTTCAGTTTTATTGAGGATAAAGCGGGCACAGGCAATGCACCTTCCTGTAGTAGGTGAATTCTTTGCTCTATTTGTTGCTTAAATTCGTTCTGCCTTTGTACTACAGATTTTTCGAACGATTCTTGCGTGTCTCAATTTCACAAACCTTCCTGTCTACCATCTCGGACATTTCTTTCATCTGCTGTGAGTTCTTTTCCACTAGTTGAGTAAGTCGTATTTCACTCTGCTGTAACTGTTCCTTGACATCCTCGTCTTGTCACAAACGTCTGCTACTCGTCACAACAGCTACTTTGTTGGCACAATTGTTATTTTTTAAAGAAATTAAAATTAAAATGACGGAATTTTCCAACAATTTAATCGCCGCTATGAGGGATGAGTTCGGAATTTATGTAAAAAACTATCCATCGATGCGTTTGATAGCGTCACATTTTGGGTTAAATGTTAAAATTGACCTAACGAGTGCAGACGTTCGTTCAATCGCTATCGTTACGTCTCGTCTATTTTGGTTCTACCTTTAATCGCCGTTGTGAGGGATGAGCTCAGAATTTATGTAAGAAGCCATCCATGATGCGTTTGATAGCGTCACATTTTGGGTAAAATTTCAAAATCGACGTAACGAGTGCAGACGTTCGATCAATCGCTATCGTTACGTCTCGTCTATTTTAGTTCTACCTATAGGTGCACGACGCCAACGAAATGTAAGAGACAATAGAACGCAAGCACAAATTGCGCAAATAAATGAAGAACACAGAATCAGCGCATTAGCGAGACGAACGCAAGAATGTACTGGAGATTCTCAAAGATCGCAACGAACGTTTACGGCAAAATGTTTTAAGAGCGAGAGCGGCGCGTCTAAACAATATAAGGTAGGACGAAAATAGGCGAGACGTAACGATAGCGATTGGACGAACGTCTGCACTCGTTACGTCGATTTTGACATTTAACCCAAAATGTACATTATTATACGACGTTCCACGCTTTTTATATGGAACAAATCAGGTAAGAAATGGGAGCCAAGTAAACAAGGCGAACCACATCCAACAATCGCAGGCGTATTCAAAGCCAAGACATTGGGATGACTTTACACAATACATCCAAAACAATGTGAATATTCCAACGTCCTTCGAATTTTTGCGAACAGTCAATGGACAAGTGTTCAATACATAACGAGATGCATGTCGGGAGTTGCAATTGCTGGAAGACGACAATCATTGGAATCTGACACTTGCTGATGCAGCAATGCATCCACGCCGTGTTTTGGCAATTGTATCGTCAGGCATTGCTGCCACTTTCTTAGATGGTGGACGAACGGCACACTCATCACTCAAGCTGCCATTAGATGTTTATATCAAACCGAAAGCAATAGGTAGCATTAAAAAAAGCGGAATGGCTGCAGTGTTACAAAAGAGTTCGATCATTACCGGGGATGAATGTTCAATGGCTCATAAACATTGACTCGAAGCATTGCATAGAACTATGCAAGTTTTAAACGGCCACGACCAACTATTCGGTGGTGCTATCTTACTACTCTCCGGTGATTTCCGACAGACATTGCCAGTTATTCCACGCTCAACTTATGCGGATGAGATTATCGCATGTTTAAAACAATCATTTTTATGGCGAAACGTTGAGAGAGTTCGATTGACTATCAACATGCGAGTACAATTGCAAAATGATCCGTCGGCACAAATATTTTCTAAACAGTTACTGGATATTAGAAACGGTAAAATAGAACTGCATCCAAACACACTGTACGAAAAGTAATTTTCGCAGGCACAACAATATCGTCAACCGCTACATACCAGCATGCGCCAAGTCAATTACCTTTGGTAGCAGTAGGTGAAACACCCGTATGATGGCGAGTCAGCAGAAATAATCATGCATATTGACAACAAATATAAAGTTGTATTGGCCTTGAGTCAACGCCAGTTCGTTACCCATAAGCCAATAGCCTTACTTTGCTGCATTTGCATTCTTTAATATTCTGTTGTGTATTCATTTTACCGTACCACTTAAGTTGTTGTTATTGTAATTAATTGTAGTTAGAATTGTATTTAAGGCCATAATTGGCTAATAAAATCGTGAATTATAACCAAGCTTACAACAAGTGAAGTTTATTTCATCCCTCAGCAAGTTGTTCAAGTTCAAGTGCTTGAAACAATTATTTCAATTTTCTACCTCCTACCCAGGTTAAAGTGCCTGTATAGGAACAAAACACACACAATGTATCAAAATTGCCAAACAATTTCTGCACCATCGGTAATTCAAAACGTGAATTAATTGAGAGTGCCTTCCCGGCAATTCTTACCAATTACTTGAACCATAATTGGCTCAGTGAACGTACTATTTTGGCAGCGAGAAATGTTGATGTTGACAAAATTAACTTTCAGATACAACAGTCGTTACCAACCGATCTAAAGTCTTTCAAATAACAAAAAAGTCTTTCAAATAACAAAAAATCGACATTGTCGTTGATGAAAACGAAGTATTAAATTATCCAACTGAATTTTTATATTCACAAGATATGACAGGAATACCTTCGATTAAAGATAGGTTCGCCTATAATTCTGCTTCGTAATTTAAACCCACCCAGATTATGCTACGACATACGTTTGGTCATCAAACGAAACGTGTATATATATATATATATATATATATATATATATATATATATATATATATATATATATATATATATATATATATATATATATATATATATATATATATATATATATATATATATATAATATATATATATATATATATAAATATATATATATATATGTATATATATATATATATATATATATATATATATATATATATATATATATGTATATGTATATATATATGTTAGGTTAGGTTAACCTGGCTGGCATAAAACCACGCAAAGACCAATCGCTAGTAAAATCGCGAAATCTTTTAAAGCACCGGCATCTCCGCAGCATCGCACCATTTACTGAGGCGTTTGTGCAGTTTTCATATGAAATATTTATTCTATTCAATATAGATACGTCTTTGTACTAGTAACCGAGTACCCAGAACTAATACTATTTCGGCTAAAAAAGACACCTAGCAAGTACAGAGACCCTTCCCCAGGATCTCAATTGAAGTTTTATGTAACAGATTTTGACTCGCATATACTTGAAGTTTATAGCTTTGGTTCAAAATAGATCACTGAATGTGCCCAGTCTGTACACGTTTAGCTTTGCCAACAAATTTATATGAAGAAGAACGCAGTATAGTAGCATGATATTTACCACGTAGGAGTCTGTGAAGGTTGTAATAATTGAACATTTGTAATAATCGATAAACTCTACGAACACTCTATATGTGCTATAGAAACTTTTGCGATTCCCGAAAAACATTTAAACAACGTTCTATTGCAGATCTAATTAATTGTATTAACTTGAAACCGTTCCACATTTGGTATTACATATAAAAATTAAGTCAGATAGTCCACATAATTGTATCTCTATTCATTTAGCTATCACATAGAAGTAATGCATTTGCAATACGAATTCCATTTAATTTCCAATCGAAACTACTTCGACTCTATTTTATTAACAATCTCAAGACTCTGTGTTGTACTCCAGTACAGATTCCCATTCATCAACAACAATATAGTTTGAAGAGA
Organism: Clusia tigrina; assembly: GCA_920105625.2. NCBI lineage: Eukaryota > Metazoa > Arthropoda > Insecta > Diptera > Clusiidae > Clusia > Clusia tigrina. Next base: position 43,651,782 of record OV050032.1, on the reverse strand, counting down.
ATATATTACAAATTAAGCACTCTGCATTAAATTTGTTAGACTTTTTCTCTATTTCACTGCAGGGATATGTTCTGGTGTGTACGAGTATGTGTGGGTAGTACTTCGCACAAAATCTACGATACATTTTCACTAAAGCGTGCATCATTAGTACAGAATATGCTCTGTAAGCTGTAGATTAAAATTTTCTCTATGCAATATGATATTCCTATCAGTACCAACATCACTAAGAGGATGTATTTCCATGGTACACAATTTTTTTATTACAATTTATATAATAGAAGTAGTTTAATTAAACAGCAACTCAGAATAAGTGGTAAACGGAAATAATATCACAACTTTTACTTTAAATGCTATATCCATCTTTCTGCTATGTAAAATTAAAGAACATAAACATAATAAGAAGTCTCATCAAGAAGAAGAACAAAATATTTGATTTTCTCTTTGTCATTGCGAGTTAAATCGAAGAACATAAACGTAATTACGTTTAAGTTCCTTTGTAATATTCACAGCTGCCCTTTCTGGTGTTTTTCGCTGTCTTTCTCTAATGTCACTTTCATTTTCGGAAGGTTCGTGAAGGTTAAAGAGGATTGTGCTGTTGCGCAAACGAGGTAGCATCGTAGTTTATGCCTTGTCATTAGACAGGAACACTCAAATTAACTTTAAATGGCTTTATATTATTAAAATCCGACCCACCAACACACATACTTTCTATACGCCTATTTCTCGTAAACAAACATATACGAGTAAGTTAGGTACTTTGGCTAAGATACTTTTTTTCATTTTCATGATCAGATTCAACAGATGATGAAACCTCAGTCGCTGCCTCATCGTATTGTGGTGTCGCGAATGTCGAACGAATGGCATTTTGTCCAGGATGCGTTTTATATACGAGAATAAGAGAAGCACTAACTATGAAATAAATATTTTTTCTGATAATACCCTGTTTACTTTCCAGTAAGGAAACTATTCTGTTCGTGAATAAAATCGAACAATTGATGGCCTTTAACCCTTCAGCACAGGCACCGAATCGGAACATCTACAACTGATCTAACTATAAGTGATCTAACTAAAGAAAGCTTTTAGCCCACTTTCTATGAACATAAAATGTTGTTGTACTCGTATAATTCACTTTTTCCGTAATAACCTTGTACCGTAGTGACTACATGAGGTTCTTACATTGAAACGTGGTGTATTTAACAGGTGCAATGCAGTTATTATTTTCTTCACATTGGTTTAGCATTTTATGAAAACAGTTTTAATTAACTTTAATTGCCAGTCATTGTTGCTACTCTGTGCCACTTTAAATAGAATATTATATTATACTCCTTGTCTTGCATTTGGCGCGTACACACACTGGCAGCTGCAAAATGCAAATAGTCTTTCGAATAAAAATTTTTGAGAAAAAGCTAAGGTGCACAAAAGCAATTTGGAAGGACTTTGCTAAGGCGAATTTACAATTTATACCAGGGCTGTCCGAACCACAATGCGTTTCTCATATATATTCAGTACGCGACAATTGTTGAATCTACCAAATAAGACGAAAAACTAAAACTCGTTTTATGGAAATAGAATAATTTACAAAAAATTACCATTACACAATTAATATCATTCTTTATTTATTTATTATACCTTATATCGCAATGCAAATATCTGCAAGGGTTTGAGAGAATCAATAGTAACAACTAAAGCCTTCGACTCTAAAAGAAAAGGGGTTTGAAAGAAACTTTTCGCGACCACACCCTGAGACGAAAGGGAAACCGGAATTTCACTACTACGTGCCTAGGATGTATCCCACTAGACCACGGAGGTCGACGACATTATTATTACCTCAAATTTCTGGCAGTTCATTTAGTTGTACCGTTTTATTTCTAGCTAGGGGGATTAACGGGATAACATAACTGAACTTTGTTTACAAACAAGCCTCAGGAATTCTGAAGAAGTATCCAATTTTTTAAGTGAACCCTTTTGTTTTGTGATGGTTAATATATTCATTATCTTTGACCCTTTACCTTAAAAAGGGAGAATATTGTATACTAAAATTGAGCGATGGAGTGGTTTTATAATTACCAATTTGAAGGCGTGGCAAGTATGGAATATACCTATATATATATATATATATATATATATATATATACATATATATATATATATATATATATATATATATATATATATATATATATATATATATATATTTATACTCTTTATACTATATAGATATATGTAAATAATATGCCCTAGGGGATATATCAGGAGCCTTCAACAACGTGACGAAGGATGCTATTTTGAATAGCATGGTAAAAATTAATGTAGAAACCGATGTTTATCTATGGATAAAGCAGCTTCTAGGTTGCAGAAAGATAAGAGCGGAATGGAACGAAGCTAAAGTGACCAAACAGGCAGGCAGAGGTACCCCACAAGGAGGAGTGCTATCGCAGCTTCTGTGGTTACTTGTAGTAAACGAACTACTTAGGGAATTTGATGGGAAGGCACCTAAACTAGTGGCATATGCAGATGACATAGCAATAGTAGTAGCGGGAAAGTACCTATATCAGTAACGTAATGAACAACACTCTTAAAACGATCCATCAGTGGGCGTCTCGGGCAGACTTGGAGGTAAGCGCGGATAAAACGGACATGATACTTTTTACCAGAAAGTACAAGGTCCCCGCGGGGAACTTTCCGAAGCTAGGTGACAGTGAACTTACTCTCAAAGAGCACACAAAGTAATTTTGGACAATAAGCTTATGTGGAGGCGCAATGTTAAAGAAAGGGTGAAGAAGGCCAATAACATACATGCAAAAGAATGCTAGGCATTACTTGGAGTCTTTCTCCATCGCTGATGCACTGGTGCTACACCGCAATAGTTAGACCAATCTTACTGTATGGTGCTTTAGTGTGGTTTTATTTCTAGCTAGGGGGATTAACGGGATAACATAACTGAACTTTGTTTACAAACATGCCTCAGGAATACTGAAGAAGTATCCATTGTATTCGTTATTGTCGGTTATTCCTATCTTGTGTGCATGTACCGCCAGTAAATTATGGCCTGGCATTGTACCTATAACAGTTCTGCAGTCTTTTCGTGAGGGCGCGGGTATAAATCGCGTTTGCTTCCTATCGTTGATCTTAACCAATTATTTTTGCAATTTTGCAAGTGTTTAAACTGTGCCACTTTGCTTTCACCTGCCTACTCATGTGTCCGTCCGTTTCATTGAATAGTTCTTCAAGAGGTTTCTGTATGTCGTTTTCTTGTTCAAGTGGTAAATAGACAGCGATGTTTGCAATCTCATCTACTATTTCATTCCCTTCTATGCCCTTATGACCGGGTACAAAATTGAAATGCAGTATTCTATTTGCGACTAACCTTTCTATGGCTTCCCTGCTATGTAGGACATTTTTGGATTTTATACTATATGAGTTAATCGCCTTTATCGCTGCTTAGCTGTGCACGTATGTATATGTTTATTTTTGAGTCATTTCCTGCCTTGGTGTAGGCTAGCTCTGCGGCTTTCCTAACAGCGAAGACTTCCGCTTGAAAGATACTGCTCTGGTCGGGCAGCTTTTTAGGCTGCCTAATTCCCAAATCTGAGCAGCAGATGCCCGCTCCCACACCATTCATCGTTTTAGAGCCGTCTGTGTAAAAGTTAAACGTCCTTCGGCTGGGCCTCATGCCCTTACTCCACCTTTCCTTTTCGATTGTAGTTCGGTACCTTCTTCGCAATTAAAACGTGGAGTCATGTAATCAGTGCTGCACAAACCCCTTCTGTCTATTGAGCTATGCCCGAAGGTTCTGTAGGCAAATTCTCCCGTAGCCGTCAGTCTCCCCGCGGTTTCGCTGCAAGATTCTCCGCCACAAGGTCGATAGACGGCATGTTGAGTACCATTTCGAGAGCAGCCGTTGAAGTGGTTCTCAGTGCGCCTGTTAAGCAAAGTGCAGGGAGCCGCTGGATTCTTCCCATTGGCATTATAAAGGGTGCTTTCCTTAGACGTGTGGTTTTCAAGCAGAAATAAAACGCATATAATTTAATGATATGGCCATGAATTTAGCTTTATTATAAAGATAAGGGTTTGCAATTATGTTTTAAAAATGATTTCGGGCAAGTGGCCTCGAATAAATTCCATCCAGGAGGCCCAATTTTCGACCACTTTTTGCAGCAATTGGGGCCGTATGTCAGCAATAACGCGCCGAATATTCTCTTCCAAGGCTTCAATCGTCTCGGGCTTACGAGCGACTTCACATAACCCTACAAAAAATAGTCCAGCGGTGTTAAATCGCACGATCTTGGAGGCCACTCCTCAGGCCCACGACGCGAGATAATGCGCTCACCAAAAGTTTCCTTCAATAAATTGATTGTCTCGTTGGCTGTATGGCATGTAGCGCCGTCTTGTTGGAACCAAAGGTCGTCCACATCAACATCCTCCAATTCAGGCAAGAAAAAGTCATTAATCATGGCTCTATAACGTTCCCCATTGACTGTAATATTTTTGAAGAAATATGGACCCATGACTCGCTCTGCCCATAGAGCGCACCAAACAGTGACTTTTTAAGGATGTAACGGCGTCTCAACAATGGCTTGTGGATTATCGTCACTCCAAATGCGACAATTTTGCTTATTAACTTACCCATTCAACCAAAATTGAGCTTCATCGCTGAACAAAATTTTCTGGTGAAAATCGGGATCGGTGGCCATCTTGTTTTAGGCCCATTCACCGAACGTGCGACGCGCTTGATAGTCGTTCGGCTTCAATTCTTGCACGAGTTGGATTTTGTAAGCCCGCAAACCAAGATCCTTCCGCAAAATCTTCCATTAAGTAAATGGGCACAGCTCCAATTGTTGCGCGCGATGGCGGATGGACTCATTCGGGTCTTCTTCGATACTTTGCTCCACAGCAGCAATAGCGTCTTCGGTGCGCACTGTACGGCGTCTCTGAGGATGCGCATTATCCACTAGAGTAAACGTTCTCTCTGCTGGGCGATTATGTCGACCGAATATTGGAGGCAACGCGCGATGCGTCGCGCGAACCGAACCATTATTTTGGTAATAAATTTGCACGATTTGCAAACGTTGTTCAGGAGTAAGTCTATTCATTATGAAATGGCAAACCAAACTGAGCATAAATCAAGTGACAGCTGTCAAAAAGACCAACTCCGAAAAATGTATTGCCAGATTGAACACCACACGTCTAAAAAAACACCCTTTATGTGTAGCCTTCTTTGTGTCAGTCCACCACACTAAAGCACCATACAGTAAGATTGGTCTAACTATTGCGGTGTAGCACCAGTGCATCAGCGATGGAGAAAGACTCCAAGTAATGCCTAGCATTCTTTTGCATGTATGTTATTGGCCTTCTTCACCCTTTCTTTAACATTGCGCCTCCACATAAGCTTATTGTCCAAAATTACTTTGTGTGCTCTTTGAGAGTAAGTTCACTGTCACCTAGCTTCGGAAAGTTCCCCGCGGGGACCTTGTACTTTCTGGTAAAAAGTATCATGTCCGTTTTATCCGCGCTTACCTCCAAGTCTGCCCGAGACGCCCACTGATGGATCGTTTTAAGAGTGTTGTTCATTACGTTACTGATATAGGTACTTTCCCGCTACTACTATTGCTATGTCATCTGCATATGCCACTAGTTTAGGTGCCTTCCCATCAAATTCCCTAAGTAGTTCGTTTACTACAAGTAACCACAGAAGCTGCGATAGCACTCCTCCTTGTGGGGTACCTCTGCCTGCCTGTTTGGTCACTTTAGCTTCGTTCCATTCCGCTCTTATCTTTCTGCAACCTAGAAGCTGATTTATCCATAGATAAACATCGGTTTCTACATTAATTTTTACCATGCTATTCAAAATAGCATCCTTCGTCACGTTGTTGAAGGCTCCTGATATATCCCCTAGGGCATATTATTTACATATATCTATATAGTATAAAGAGTATAAATATATATATATATATATATATATATATATATATATATATATGTATATATATATATATATATATATATATATATAGGTATATTCCACACTTGCCACGCCTTCAAATTGGTAATTATAAAACCACTCCATCGCTCAATTTTAGTATACAATATTCTCCCTTTTTAAGGTAAAGGGTCAAAGATAATGAATATATTAACCATCACAAAACAAAAGGGTTCACTTAAAAAATTGGATACTTCTTCAGTATTCCTGAGGCTTGTTTGTAAACAAAGTTCAGTTATGTTATCCCGTTAATCCCCCTAGCTAGAAATAAAACGGTACAACTAAATGAACTGCCAGAAATTTGAGGTAATAATAATGTCGTCGACCTCCGTGGTCTAGTGGGATACATCCTAGGCACGTAGTAGTGAAATTCCGGTTTCCCTTTCGTCTCAGGGTGTGGTCGCGAAAAGTTTCTTTCAAACCCCTTTTCTTTTAGAGTCGAAGGCTTTAGTTGTTACTATTGATTCTCTCAAACCCTTGCAGATATTTGCATTGCGATATAAGGTATAATAAATAAATAAAGAATGATATTAATTGTGTAATGGTAATTTTTTGTAAATTATTCTATTTCCATAAAACGAGTTTTAGTTTTTCGTCTTATTTGGTAGATTCAACAATTGTCGCGTACTGAATATATATGAGAAACGCATTGTGGTTCGACAGCCCTGGTATAAATTGTAAATTCGCCTTAGCAAAGTCCTTCCAAATTGCTTTTGTGCACCTTAGCTTTTTCTCAAAAATTTTTATTCGAAAGACTATTTGCATTTTGCAGCTGCCAGTGTGTGTACGCGCCAAATGCAAGACAAGGAGTATAATATAATATTCTATTTAAAGTGGCACATAGTAGCAACAATGACTGGCAATTAAAGTTAATTAAAACTGTTTTCATAAAATGCTAAACCAATGTGAAGAAAATAATAACTGCATTGCACCTGTTAAATACACCACGTTTCAATGTAAGAACCTCATGTAGTCACTACGGTACAAGGTTATTACGGAAAAAGTGAATTATACGAGTACAACAACATTTTATGTTCATAGAAAGTGGGCTAAAAGCTTTCTTTAGTTAGATCACTTATAGTTAGATCAGTTGTAGATGTTCCGATTCGGTGCCTGTGCTGAAGGGTTAAAGGCCATCAATTGTTCGATTTTATTCACGAACAGAATAGTTTCCTTACTGGAAAGTAAACAGGGTATTATCAGAAAAAATATTTATTTCATAGTTAGTGCTTCTCTTATTCTCGTATATAAAACGCATCCTGGACAAAATGCCATTCGTTCGACATTCGCGACACCACAATACGATGAGGCAGCGACTGAGGTTTCATCATCTGTTGAATCTGATCATGAAAATGAAAAAAAGTATCTTAGCCAAAGTACCTAACTTACTCGTATATGTTTGTTTACGAGAAATAGGCGTATAGAAAGTATGTGTGTTGGTGGGTCGGATTTTAATAATATAAAGCCATTTAAAGTTAATTTGAGTGTTCCTGTCTAATGACAAGGCATAAACTACGATGCTACCTCGTTTGCGCAACAGCACAATCCTCTTTAACCTTCACGAACCTTCCGAAAATGAAAGTGACATTAGAGAAAGACAGCGAAAAACACCAGAAAGGGCAGCTGTGAATATTACAAAGGAACTTAAACGTAATTACGTTTATGTTCTTCGATTTAACTCGCAATGACAAAGAGAAAATCAAATATTTTGTTCTTCTTCTTGATGAGACTTCTTATTATGTTTATGTTCTTTAATTTTACATAGCAGAAAGATGGATATAGCATTTAAAGTAAAAGTTGTGATATTATTTCCGTTTACCACTTATTCTGAGTTGCTGTTTAATTAAACTACTTCTATTATATAAATTGTAATAAAAAAATTGTGTACCATGGAAATACATCCTCTTAGTGATGTTGGTACTGATAGGAATATCATATTGCATAGAGAAAATTTTAATCTACAGCTTACAGAGCATATTCTGTACTAATGATGCACGCTTTAGTGAAAATGTATCGTAGATTTTGTGCGAAGTACTACCCACACATACTCGTACACACCAGAACATATCCCTGCAGTGAAATAGAGAAAAAGTCTAACAAATTTAATGCAGAGTGCTTAATTTGTAATATATTCTCTTCAAACTATATTGTTGTTGATGAATGGGAATCTGTACTGGAGTACAACACAGAGTCTTGAGATTGTTAATAAAATAGAGTCGAAGTAGTTTCGATTGGAAATTAAATGGAATTCGTATTGCAAATGCATTACTTCTATGTGATAGCTAAATGAATAGAGATACAATTATGTGGACTATCTGACTTAATTTTTATATGTAATACCAAATGTGGAACGGTTTCAAGTTAATACAATTAATTAGATCTGCAATAGAACGTTGTTTAAATGTTTTTCGGGAATCGCAAAAGTTTCTATAGCACATATAGAGTGTTCGTAGAGTTTATCGATTATTACAAATGTTCAATTATTACAACCTTCACAGACTCCTACGTGGTAAATATCATGCTACTATACTGCGTTCTTCTTCATATAAATTTGTTTGCAAAGCTAAATGTGTACAGACTGGGCACATTCAGTGATCTATTTTGAACCAAAGCTATAAACTTCAAGTATATGCGAGTCAAAATCTGTTACATAAAACTTCAATTGAGATCCTGGGTAAGGGTCTCTGTATCTTATATATCTTATGTATCTTTTTAAGCCGAAATAGTATTAGTTCTGGGTACTCGGCTATTAGTACGAAGACGTATCTATATTGAATAAAATAAATATTTCATATGAAAAGTGCACAAACGCCTCAGTAAATGGTGCGATGATGCGGAGATGCCACTGCTTTTAAAGATTTCGTGATTTTACTGCGTCGAATAAGACAGTTTTTCATTAGGGATACGCTCATGTCCTTAATGGCAAACTCTTTTGCAGGCGAATTCGCAGCTAGAGCCACGTCGTTCGCAAATCGCATTAAATCGCACAGTATGCATCCAGGCAGTATGGGGTTGCATGTATGTATGAGTTATGTAGCTCATGTCTAATGCATCGCGTTGTATATAGCGACGGACACATAAGCGAAAAGAGCGTGAGCGTCCGCCCTGCATATACAGTGAAGTACGCGAGTATAGCACTCAACTTCGACATTTTAGATACTGCAGGAGCAAATGAACAGGGAGAGATTTAGCGTGCGAAAGGTGGAGTGGGTAGAGTTTCAAAAAGCACGAGAAGGCTTTGCGAGAGGCTATGGACGATTGTTTTACGCAATTGCATGCTTCAGAGCAAAACTGAAAGAGGGAGTGTTTCCATGGAAAAGACTGAATTATTGGCAGCCCGTATACATGCGCTCGCACTAATACACACACAGACTCAGCCACGGAAAGCGCTCCTTATTAGGAGCACCAGGAAAGGTCTAGAAACATGCATGAATAGATAACAAAACAGTTTATCACCATTGCTTGGTTTGAGGTTTGAGGTGGGTGGTAGGAAGCAGGAGGCAAAAGCTTCGTTTTATTTTGCTCTGTAGTTTTTGGAGTCGTGTCCTGTCGAGTAGATGCTATGTAATTTGATTCGTTTCCTTTCGTCTCGTTGTTTGCTCTTTTATTTTTCGTTGCTTTGAATTTTATCCAAATTCGTTGTTGCTGGGTGTTTGGCGCTCTGTTCTCCCTAAAGTTAGTCGGGAGCATATGAAAGTAGTCGAATTTTGAAACGGTCCTTAGCCGAGCACTCCGTCTCTGTGGAGCGAGCCTGCTCGATGGGTATCGTTGGCCACTCGTATCGTATCCCATCGAATGCTCAGTTCGACTTGGGCACTGACAGAGGGCGCTGCAGAGACAATTTTCATGTAGCTCGCGTGTTCGTTTGTGTGTGTGTCGGTGTGTATGTGTGTGTGCGTGGCAGTGTGTGGGTTCCAGTAACGCGTGTCACTCATTCGGCACAACTGCAACGTATTATATATATTTTGTTTTGTGAGACTTTGTTGTTAGTGTTGTATGGTGACGTGGAGCTGTGGAGACGTGGAATTCTGGTGTTGTAGTGTTGTTGTCCTATGTGCGGTGCCGTGTGCAAAATTAAACGTTAAGGCCTATTGTGTCCTGCTGTTACGAGCTACTTTCTTGACTAGGCTCAGAAAACGCAATAGAGCAAAGCAAGGTGCATATCAACCAAACTCTACTCGAGCCGCTCGTCACGAGCGAGACATTATTGTACATTGTGCAGTTGGTCTGGCAAGTAATAACAACTACAACTCCCGAAGTCAAGAATCTCTATAGAAGCTTGAAACACCTCAACAGGTGTTTGTGTGTGATATTATTTTCTTTACATTGCAATCGAACTTTTGATTTCACTGCATTCTAATAAAAACGCTAGATAGCAAATCAAAAATAATACACGAATCATAAGTTTACGCCCTCGCCATCTCCAGCGCCATTTCCATCAACATCATCATCACCATCGCAATATCTTTGTGTTCTTTCACACAACATGGTTGAAGAGTTTCTCGAAAAACTACCTGAGATTGATACACGATACGAGGTGAGTTGCATCTCAATTGCTGCTGCTTACTTGTTGTTGTTATACTTTGTTGTTTGTTGTTATTGTTATTTTTTAGTTTCCTTTATGAGCTTTACAGCGTGGTACTCCTATTTCACAGTGCTCGCTCTCTTCCTTAATTCTCTCCTACTCCAACTCCCACTCCTGTATTCCTGGCAGGTGAGCACTGCTTCCTCACAAGTACACAATTTTTTCGCTTCTGTTATTTTTCCTAGCGTGAATCTTGTCAAGTGTAGATAATCTCTTATATACGAGAATGCGTATGTCTATATGGTAGGGTTGTATGAACTGTACTATTCGCGAATTTTTTTCTGATTCGCGGATATCCAGTGGATATATTCTTCAAATATATAAGTATATCCGTTACTTTTTATCCAGTTGAATTATTCGTTAGGATCAGTCAGACTGAAATGATCATTCGAATGCCCAGCTTTGTATAATCGCATACATCACTTCTTATTTAAATATACCATAATCTCCGATACGGGTTGCTAGAATTTGTGCATCGTGTGGTATTGTTTTGTTTCATAAACAGATTGTGGCCACTTCTACCAATAAATTCACAAATTGTTGTAGACATTTGAGGATGTCCTTGTTGCATGGTCTCTTGGAATTCTTCAAGAAAATATTGGACAAAAAGTATACCACTGGTATGTTGTGTGATGTGTGAAGATCTCGTCTGCACATTTTATGGGGCTGATGTTGGTATCCAGAAATGTGGGAAACGTTATGTAGAAACATAGCTGGCTAGCTGTTCATAGGTTTCCCAACTTTTGTGGACTTCCAGAAAATTATAAACTATTTGAATATCTTTATGAGAGACCGACACCGAACTTCGTGTACCAACCCTTCACCATCTTCGATATGAATGTAAACTCAAACCATTAATTTTAAAAAGCTGCATGCAAATCTCCTTCAAGAATAAATTCATCGAAAGTTTCACTAATCTGTCCACACATATTCCTGCATAATTAAGACAGTTTGCCCATAATTTTCTGAAGTAAAATTTGAATGACTAAAGCTAGCATTATGAATTTGAGTATTCCAACTTTTCCACAACAAAATATACTCGTATATATGAAAAAATATATGCACACAGAAGCAGACTCGGTTTATGTTCGCATTCATAAAATCCATAGTTATCCTTTTACTTCAGTAACTTTGTTTTCATAGTGGTGTGCTTGTTGCACCGTGGCATCTGCTTTCTCGAACTTTTCACCCAACTTCTCTCTCCATTTATTGCTGCTTACAAGTATATATGTACATATGTATCAATCTATGTGTTGCTGCGGTTTATTGGCAGCCAGCATATGAGAATAATACCATCAGGATCCAGTAACAAAGGTGTGGGTAGCAGTCAGACAGAAACAAATTCGCGCTCACCATCGCCATAACTGTCATTATTGAGAACTATCTCTCGATAGCGAGGCAATACTGAAGCAGAATAAAATTAGTTTGAGTTGGAAAATTGAAATCAAATCGGTTTCAAAAGCGATGTCACAATTGCGGGATTTGTAAACGGTATTTTTTTGCCCAGTTTTGACGTTGTTGACGGTATGGCGAAGTTCTCCGTCAGGCTGCTGTAGTAGTTAGTTTGTCCTGGATATAAAAAACTTACAAGTTGGTCCACCTCTGCATCATGCGCAGTATAAACAAACAGCATTATCTCTTAGCTCTTCTCAGCTCGCCGGTAGTCAACTGCCTTTTGGATTGAGTATAAGTGTCATTTCCACATTGAGTGCATGCAATATTGACACCTCTAATCTTTGATATTGCAAATGCATTCAATAGATGTTTATAATCAATTTGTAAGATTCATTATTTAAGAAAGAAAACTTGTTAGGCATAAATTAACTAATGAAGGTAGCTGAACTCGGCGTAGAGTGATAACGAAATTCCCTCCATTTACCAAGGAAAACGTACAAAGTAATTCTTATAAAACTAATTATGAGTGCGAAAGTAAATAAAATCGGTTTGTAAGAAATATTCTTGCAGATTTACACGTTAAGGTGGGCGTGGCAGTTGATGCTTACCATTCGCCTTATTTAGCACAATGTTATTATATAAGATCTTGTTGATGAATTTTATATAGATCTCGCGTTGTGAATACTCGTATATGTGAATCGTAGGCGGGGTAGTGAGCTTCCTCGACAATTTTTACTTTCAGTAACTTTAAATTAAGTCTCGGAAGTTGTATTTATGAGAGGGTAATGTGTCATTTGTGCGCATTTCTTCATATGGCAATTTGGTGCTATTCTATGATCTGGGAAATGTTTATGCAACATCTCTCGGAATAAAATCAACGGAATAAAAAATATTTCGCCATATAGGGTTGTACATAAAATTATGGCTGACTCGATTCAGGAAATGATGCTGATCAAGAATATACATCAATATGTCTATATCGGCCCTTCCTCCTCTTGTATGCTGGAAATATCGATTAGCTGCATAAACATATTATAGCATTTCTATCGGAAACATATGGAAATACCATGTAACATGGCTTTTTTTTTGTTCCAGGCATTAGAAAAGTGAATGCTACACCCAATTGTCAACACACCAATGCCTGGCTGGATAAAATTTTCGCGCTTTACTTTTCATTAAGAACAACAACATTTAAACATAATACCCTAAGTTTTTTTTTTTTTTGCATCCATCCTGACTGACTGTCCCTCGTCCAGTACAACGAGATAATTGCGTATCACAAATTTTGCTTTTAAGCTTGCTAGTGGTAGCTACTGGTACTTTTGTTATTGAGCCTTTCAAACCTAAAAAGTGTTATGACAAGCAATACTACTTCTCTAGCTAAGTCACTTGCTTCCAATCTTATCAGTCGGAACGGGGTTCTCTGTGCTGCTTTAATTTCTGAAACTTTCCGAGTGCTTGAATTTGAATGCAGTTTGGTTGTTTAAAAATTATTTTCCAATTCCACTACTCGTTTGCGTAGATTGCGTATCTCGTTGTCCGGAATTGTCAATAACAATATGAATGATGTGCACTAATAAGTGTTTTGTAGTGCACCGAAACTGACCTTTCGGTGAAACCAAAACAGTTAGGCCAATTAGTGCAGATACTCATTGTCCATGCGACGCAAACAAATATATTGATCATTTGACACAGCTTTTTGGGGTATTTGCGTTGTTATGACCTGATCCACCCCATTAATTTCAGTGTTGTCATATAATTGGAAAGCAGACATTATTGCATGCTGTTAAATAAATTGAATAAACTGCAAATATTGTTAACCTCAAGTTAGCAACTCATACGACGATGAAGCAATCGCAAGAAAATATTACTGAATTCCACCTCGCAACGCAATGGTGCTTCCTAAACATATGAGGAAGAATCAACAATCGGCCGGCGCTTTCAAATGCAGTGAGCAAAAAGCGACATAGCGGGGACTTAAAAGGGAAGTAAGAAATAATCAACATAGCTGAATGGTGCTTCTTCAGGAAGTGTAGAAGAATCATACATTTGTGTATGAGGTGCTTTTTTGGCGAACAATTCTATATTGAATATTTTTTGGTTAGTTGCTTCATTTAATATAAATATAATAAGATAAGTATGGACTCTATTTGGCCCCGCCATGAGACTAAATTCAATTAGTGCACTTTGCCACTCAAATAAAGTGTATTTGTAGAGGAACCTTAAATTTACCATACAGTTCCTTGTACTGAACATTACATTTTGTATAACTTTGTAGTTCACATATCGTTACAAAACACTAACCCTTTATGTCATTATTGTGCTGTTATGAGACTACGACTTTGCATACTGCCAATGCTGAAAGACATAATTTAGAGATGTCATGATTTTTTATGCTATCTAAGCTAAAAGCGTGTAGAGGTACGTGTCTAAGAGGCAATTTTATGGTGAATTTCGTAAAATATTGGTTCATTCTCCGGTTCTTTTAAACAGTCGTCTAATTGGTGTTCGCAGACTATTTAACTTGCTTCTTCACAATTCTCCTGCTGCAATGTTCTAAAACAAGGTACCAAACGAAACATTACTCTATTTCCATAATATATTTTTGAAGCACCCCTTGTCAACTCATGTATCATAATATTAGTATTTTGTATTACGAGTGCAACGTCGCTTAGTAAATAAATGACGTTTACCAAGTTCCATATTGTTATTCTCATTATTAATTTTTAGTGTTGCAAAGACACTTCATTAATTAAAGAAAATATTCAACCGAATAACTGAAGTTTATTAAAAGCAGAACCCTGAAAGCTTCGGTTACCGAACTGAGTGATTAGCTAAGAATTCTCTAGTATTCCCTTTGCAAGGAATTAGCAAATGTTTACTACAATGACACTTGTATTCAACTACGCCCACAGAACTTCAGTATGAAAGCGAGTACTCAATTGCCAAAACAATACGTAGTTGTTAAGTCCGTATTATCAAGATATATAAAATCGGATTGCAACTCGTAAAAAATACCGGCTTTCCATACAAAAGCAACATTTAGCGAGTTGGAATCGAAAGCGGCTACTATTGGAAAATCTCCAGTTGCGACATCTTTGAGCTATCTATACTGCAAATTTTTATTTGAAGCATGTCGTGCGCGCTGAGTTATTCCGCTCACAGACCATAGTAAGGACATTGTCCCTAAATTTTACCGTTTAGTAATTAATTGGAGGGAAGCTGCGGCGCAGCAATGAAAATATGGGAGGAGGATTTACAAATTGTATAGTTACGGATTTGTCTAATTTTGCAGACAATAATTATATAAGAAAGTATTGACGGATGGTGAAACGAGCAATGGTGGCTACAACATTCAATTGCTTGTCTATGTTAGTGCGTTATAAACTCGGTCACTAGTACAATTTCACCGTACCGTTTCTGGGGTCTACTCTTTCATTATCACAGTGAATGTATCTAGGTCTCTAATGTTTCTGAGGCAGTTAAATGAGAAATAAACGATCCGAAGCAGCACCAATATGAATAGTCTTATTAGTAGCGTCACTAGCTCTTCTCGTCCTTTCATTTGCTAGTCCGCTAATTAGCTCTTTGGAGAATATGAATGTTTTAATAGTGTTTATTTCACAAGTATACCCTTCGTCAGTGGCATGCACACATGACACTCACTTTAAACATGTGAACCTCTGCATGTGTCATTTCTAAGTTCACACAATCAAATGATCGATAAAAATTAAATATTTAAGTGCAATTTTGTAGCTCAATTATTCGCTCCATTATCTTTCCACATACAAAATGATGAAACAGGGCACCCCGGGAGGAAATATATACAGTTTGTCAAGAAAGTGTTTTGACAAAGTTAAAAAAATCGTGAATTTGATTTCTTCCCTACATAATATAGTACTCATTTATTGTTTTGATAAATTTTTTTGATTCATTTCTTTTAATCAATGTATTTACTAATGAACAGTAACAAAAAAATAAATAAATATTTAACTTAAGATACTAAAAACATAACAAAAACAAAAATTGTAAAAAAAATTTGCTGTCAAGAAAGTGTTTTTACAATTCGCTTTGGAACTAATTTAGCTGCGCAATACAATTACCGTTATGAGATTGATGCTTCACTATGCTTTGTGCGCATTTTAGACGCAAATTAATCAAAAATTGTTGTTCTTTGCAGCATTTTTAGCAAAATTATTCTGAATTTAAGATGCCTGGTAAAAGAACGTCATTTGATATGACTCAGTTCATTTACTATAGCCACCGCATCAGGAAAAGTGTCCAAGAATTGTCTGAGCTGTTTCCTTTGACCAGCTAACTATTTATAATCTTTTAAATCGCGTAAAAAAGAAAATAGTCTGGTACCAAAACCTTCGCATTTCCGTGCGCACGAAATATCAGATAGAACAGAACGCGTTTTGGTAATGTAAATAGTCGAAAATCCGCAGATTTCACGAGAACCCTTTGAAGTCAACTTAAAGAAGAGTGTGATCTTGCGGTTACCTACGAAACAGTAAGGCAGCTTTTGATAAAGTACCAGTATATGTAAAAAGTTGCACGAAAAAAACCAATACTTTGAACACAAAACATTGAAAAATGATTGTCATTCGCTAGAATGCACTTTGTCAAACCGAATGACTATTGGGATGACGGTATATTTTGCGATGATACCAAAATCATGCTTTACGATAATGGTGGGCCTAATAGATTCTGGTGATAACCGTTCAACGCATTGGAAAACAGAAATATTATATTATATTCCAATATCTAAATTTGGCAAACTTTCTGTCATGGGATCGGGGTGCATATCCAGTAAAGGAGTAGGAGAACTGGATTACATAGAGAATAAAATGGATGCAAAACAATATTTGTATATTTTCAAATGTTATTTGGCAAAAAGCGCAGATCATTGTGGGTTCAATATTGATGATAATTCGCAATTCAAATTTCATCAAGATAATGACCCAAAACATAAGGCGCATATGGTAAGGATACGGGTTCCTTATAATTAAAAAAAAGTGTTAATTACGGCAGCCCAGAGTCCACACTTGTACCCCATTGAAAATTTGTGGGAACTTTTAAGAAAAATGGCGGCTGACAGACAACCAAAATTAGGAGCAGAGCTCAAAACTGCAATACTCGAGGAATGAAATAAAATACCAAGCGAATATAATATGCAGAAGTTGATTAATTCCATGAGGAGAAAACTACAAGTCGTTACAGATGCTAAAGGGGGCCATACAAAATATGAAAACCTTTTATAGTGCTAATTTTCTTTTCTTTCTCTCAGTTTTATAAATTAGTTCCGATTTGTAAAAACACTTTCTTGACAGCAAATTTTCTGACTACTTTTGGTTTTTGTTATGTTTTTTGTTTCTTAATTTTAATATTAGTTTTTTGTTGTTACTGTTCATTAGTAAATACATTAATTAAATGAAAAGAATTAAAAAAATGAATCAAAACTATAAAGAAGTACTATATTATGTACGGAGAAATTTCTAATTGACGAATTTTTTACCTTGTCAATGCACTTTCTTGACAAACTGTAAATATGTACTAATTCAGGAAGGAAAGCACCAGTGCTAAAGTATCCCTTGCTTTTTGATTATACAAGTAAGAAGGTAGAGCTTCTTCACAGTTTCATTGTTTTGAGTTTTAAATTAATTGGAAAATTCTGGGAAAGGTTTTTTACACTAGCGCTAAATAGTGCTTAGATGGTAAAACGTACTTGGTCACGTACTCATTTCCCCCTGGGGTGTGCCTGGTACACTTCCGTTTGTGAATTTTTAAGTTGAACCTTTATTTACATGTGAAAGTAGTGACCGCCATGAAAATGTTGAAAATTGTACACAAATGTCACGACTCCTGCCATGCCACTGATGTGCAACAACGACAAAGGGCAAAAGGACAAACACGCAATAGTTGAATTAAGCCGTTGGGATTTTTCTCATGGAAAAGTAATTAATTTTCTTTCATTTGAGTTGTCATTCGACCTTGTGTGGAAAAGCTGTGATTTTTTAAAGTCTCCAGAATACTGGACCCTAATAATTTTACTTGACAGGGACTTGTTCCCTTTTCTAGAAGCTTTTAATACTTTTGAGTCATCGTTTGTGGGACATTCGCTTTCTCAAAATTTCATTCTGATGAGGAAAATATTTTGGACAAATTACGACAAAAAAATTATATTTGTGCAATCATATTTAGATATTTATAAGTAGATTGACAAGTCGAAACACTATATTAAATAATATATACGAGTAAATATATTAAAATTAGTCAAGAAGGCTAAAGTTCAGCTAGACTGTAAGATAATTTCTCAAACCACTTCCATAAAATTAAAGTGGGAGCTCGAGTTAAGTTTCTATTATTCGGACTTAACAAAAAAAAAATGGTAAAAATCCACCACAGCGGGACTATAGGCTCAAGAACGTTGTTTAATGTTTGACAAACGATTTATTTGTCGCTTTTACTGCTGGCAGTTTTCAATAATGGTTCTTACATTTATGTCTATCATGTGTTTTCTCATGATAATAATTTATTATTATATTTATTTATTATTATATTTATTTTGGCGTTCTTTGGAATTGGTGTGTTGCAACGCTTCCTGTCTGTTGCATTTGCGAATATTGCTCCAATTACCGTATGTTGGATCCTGTCACTTGTACTTCTGTTGATCATGCACGCATGAACTGTGGGAACATAATTATTAGTTGGGAGCAGTTGTTGTTGTTATTGTGGAAGGCAAGTGCGGGCAACCTAAACTCCTCCCCCTCGGTGTACAGTTAAGGCCAAAGAGATTTCAAAGGGGCCGTGGCGTCTATACGAATCTCATTAAGGACATGTTTGTATTTTGATTTCCTGAATGCTATTGTTGCTTCTGTGAAGATGAGTATGCCAAATGATAGGATCGCAATATAATAGCAATTTTGCTCTTTTATATTGAGATGTAGGGTATGTATTTCCATGGAATTTTTAAAGTTGAGTTCGGATAGTTTCTTCAAACTTGCGGTGTCGATAAGTGTTCACATATGAATTTCAGACAAGGATGTTGGCGCTACGTAAATATCATCCCAATGTGCTTTGGTGGTGTCTTCAAAAGTAGAGTTTTTATGATAACTTCACATCGTTTGTAACGCCATAAGAAGGTTCCGCTTATTGTTTTTTTCTTTACTGTACATTCGATTGTTTTTGTATGTATATTTGTTAAAAGGATTGAGTTTGGTAGATAGATTCCATTTCGCCAATATCATTTAAGTTATAGTGTGCTTCTTTATTAGTAATTAATTTATTAATACAAGTTGAGTTTCTCATATTTTCAAAGTACATAGTTTTTTTACAAAAATATATCTGTTCGATCTTGGAACATGCTTACACATTAGCTCATTATTATTATAAATTATGTATGGTTTCATTATAATTATCTTTGTTTTGTTTATAAGTAAAGGAGTTATATGGTAGTATTCGTAGGATTTTGGGTGGAAAATTGGAATGAGAATATTGAGAGTGATAGCTTCCTCTGATTCGATATGCACAGTTTGATTTTTTAAGTATGACTCTGTTTCCAGTAATTCTTTGTTGTTCATTATGAGTTTTGGAATTATGTTTTGTTTTGCCAGTATAGTTGCGTCTATAATGTCTTTGATATGGTTGATAATAAACCACTGTCATATTTTGTTTGATTTAGATATAAAGTTTCTACAATAAAAGTGTATGTATTTCTAGCTAAGATGTAAGGTATTTTTCTATTGATTATTGTTCTGTATTAATGTGTGGGTGGGGATGTTGAGAGATCGGTCTGTGAGACTATGATTATATCCACTCATTGTTTAAATTAAATCTTGGATTGACTGCATTTTTTCTATATAGGTTGTGAGCATCTTCTGCATCCATATTTCTCATTATATAGTATTACAGATCCTAAACCAATTATAACTCCTCTTATATTACGTCTTGGTGGTTTTTTCTCTAGTTCATGTAATTTAAGTGTAGTCAATTTAATCGATATTGTTAAAAGGCTATCTGGTTCGAACAGGTGCATCGAGTTGCTTATATTATCAATGCTTCCTTGGTAAGCATTTAGATCAGCAAGATGGATGAATTTATTAAATCATATTATTTTCCTTCCTTTGCCTAGCTTCAATTGTAAGATTCCTTGATTATCGGAAGGGTTTCTTCTTTCCAAAAATTGCGCTGAGGCTAAAACAAATTTAAAGAAGATTTTATGGATTTAATTAATTTCCTTTTTAGGTTCTATTCTTGCTTTATGTATTTTTTCTATTTTGTGTAGTAATGATAGTTAATCTATTAATTCTTAAAATGCGATGTTTAGAAAATCTAGCTGTTAATTTATTTCGCCCACATTCGTTTCTAAAGACTTCTTCACCTATTGATCTAGTTTCAGGTTCTTCCCTATCTTTATTTAATTTGTTTATATTTGAATGTGTCAGTTTTTAAACTTTTACTTTAATCGGAGGGAAATTCATTTAATTTTTTTGTTTATTTGTTTGAAATTCATTTAATTTTTTTATTTATTTTAATTCGACTCAGCGCATCCGCGTTGGTATTTTGTTTTCCCTTTTTATAGATGATTTCGTATTCGTATTATTCTAGTTTAAGTGTCCAGCATATTAATTTGGAATAAGGATCCTGAGACTCATAAGTGGCCTATGACCTGTTGCGATTTACAATTTTCAACCATATAAGTAGGGTCTGAAATATTTTGTAGCCCAGACAATGGTCAATAGCTCCTTTTCTATGGTAGAATAATTTATTTCGGTTTGACTCAACGTGCGACTAGCGCAACCAAGGGGGTCTGTCGCTTCCAATGGGGCCTTGGGAGAGTATCGCACCAAGTCTTGTCGTAAGGGCAAGAGATTCGAGAAGTCCGGATATTGGGGTATCGGATCATTTGCTAAAATATTTCTGCAAAACTCAAATGCTTTTACATATTTGTGGCTGAATTCTATTTTCTTTCTTTTCTGCAAATACTCTGTTAGGGGTTTTACTAATTTAGCAAAATCCTTAACGAATTTACGATAGCAGCCTAACAGTCCTAAGAAAGATTTGATTTATTTTTAGGTAAGGGGAATTCTTCAATAACACTGATCTTTGCAAGATTGGACTTTATGCCTTCTGTTGAGACAATATGTCCTAAGGAAGCGATCTCTTTTTGTAACAATTCGGGCTTGTCTAATTGTAGTTAGAAGTTTCATTATCTTAATTTGTTAAAAACAGCTTTTAAATTGAGAATATGTTCGTCAAAGGTCACGATTATGAGATCATCTAGATAAACGAGCAAATTTTTAAAACAATGTCTCTAAGGACATTATCCATGACGCGTTGGGAGGTCGAGGGGGCATTTTTCAGACCAAACGGCATGCGAATATATTCATAATGGCCCCCAACGACTGTGAAAACTGTCTTGGAAATGTCTCTTTTATGCATTTCAGTCTGGTGAAAGCGAAGTTCAAGAGTTGAGAAATACATGCATTTGCAAAGTTTGTCTAGGATTTCATTGATATTCGGAAGAAGGTATCTATCTGATGATTTTTTCCTTTACATCCTTCCTCTTTGGAACTATCCAAACTGAATAACTCCAGAGTGAGTAACTTGGTCTTATGATTCCTTGGTTAAGCATGCTTGAAATTTGGTTTTGAATTTTTATCGTCTTGTTTGGCAAGTCGATGGTTTATTTCATTAGTGAAGCTTAAAGGCTGGTTTTGTCTGTGAAATATATCATTGTAATTTTTTGATTGAAATCTGTGAAGTGAGTAATAGTAGTTCCTTTGTTATCTCAAACTTGTTCAGAAACGTACTAATATTGATTGGTTTATAGCTGATTTGTCCCTTCAGGCATACTGCTAATGCGGTTTACCAATTTGTCAGGAAGCATTGCTCTTACTTTAAACCCGTAAGATATGTGTTAAGACATATCTGTGCAAATAAATCTTTTTTAGATTCAAAAATGGTTTGATCCTTTTCGTTTAAAAGGTTGTTATTTAAAAGAGCACATTGAATTTCTATGATATGCCGATGAAATTGTTCTATTGTTTTTCCAGAATATTTTATGTTGTGTAGAACTCTAATTAATGTAGCCTCGTTTTTTTTATGATAAGATTTGATTTTGTTTTATTGTGTCTCAATTTCCTGTTATTTTATTCGGAATTGTATGGAAAGGTAACTGTCCGTAAGGTGTGTCGTCCATTCCTCTTATCAACATGGGAATTTCTTCAATATTGTTAATAAAAGCATAAAAAAGGCGTGGGTTTCCGTCAAAGGTTAGGAGGTCATTAAATATGTCGACAATTTTAAGGGAGTCATGTGATCACTTTGCTGCATTTGAGTATTTATTCTTGATTTATTACACAAGCGAACAAAAAAAAAATGTTTTCTGCGACATTAGTTTATGAATTCAATTTAGATAAATATGATAATGAAGTACTCAGCCTATAAATTATTTTGTTTGAATTGACTCTGGTTCTCAGATAATCAGAGTAAAAGCAATAGTGAAAGTGAATTCGAAGGATGCAGCCCTATACATTGAAGGTTTTTCTCAGGGCGAGCTAAACGCCTTGTATCGAGATTTTAATTTGTCTAAGAAATCAGCTGAGCTTCTTGCGTCAAGACTAACAGAAAAACATTGTCTTCAGTCTGACGTATCAATAACATCTTATCGAAATAGAGAGCGCGACATTCTTCCATATTTTAACAAGACGGATGATATCGTATATTGAAGTGATATTTCAATATCAATTATATCACTATGTTTGTTTGAAATCATTTGGTAATTTTTAATATATATATATATACTCGTATACATATATATATATATAAATATATTCTGGCGTGGTGAACTCCACTGTATAGAGGGTATCCTAAAAGTATCCAATAATTTCTGTTTCAATATGTATAAACATGTCCATACCTGACACTCTTATTTGTGAGTGATACGAAACCACTCAACCGCACAAAATTCTGTAAAGCATTTAAGAGTCATTACATCAGCGCACATTACGAGTAAGTATGAATTTATTCACAACTTTTATCTTTATTGTCGTGGAACTACAACAAATTGTCCAACAGACTTTTCCTTCTGTGGGTGGTACCGAAATGCAATTACCAAGAGATATATTGGTATATAGAAAATACCGGCAGTTGTGTAATGGGTATTTGGTCAATACTTCACGCTTCGTAACTGAATATTTTTTTTTATTTTTTTTTATTTTTTTATTACAAGAATTTATTATTTATTGAATTTTCTTAAATTAAGCCTAACAATAAGTATATCAAATCTTAAAACTAGTCACTAAAAAATAATTTTAACCCAAATTGTATTTGGCCATCAAAATTTCGGTTCTGTTTCGCTCTTCACAAGGCCGGAAGGTCTCTTCTCTGCAGGCGGGATCGGCTTATCGGTTTTGCGAGGGATTTAGCTAGTGGATTCGGGTGATTTTCCAGTTTTGCTATGTATTTCTGCTTTCTAGACTTTATTTCTGTGATAACTGTTGGTATTTTCAGGTCTTTGTGAATATTATCGTTACGCATGTACCATGGAGCACCTGTTATTAACCTAAGTATCTTCGACTGAAACCTTTGAATTATGGCAATGTTAGAAGCGGATGCATTACCCCACAGTTGAATCCCGTACAACCATATCGGCTTAATAACTGCATTGTATAGGAGGATTTTGTATTCCATACTTAAGGTAGATTTGTGGTTAATTAGCCAATGCAGCTGGGCGATCTTCAACTTCATATGTAAAATTTTAGCTGCAATGTGCGTATGCCCAGCTAAGCGCCTGTCTAAATGAATGCCAAGATAAGTGACTTCATTAGCTTGTGGAATCTCGATATTATTGAGCCGAATAGCTGGACACGTACCAGGCTTGAAAGAGAATCTTACGTGCTAGCTTTTTTGCTCATTGACCTTTATACGCCACATTCCTAGCCATTCTTCTACCCTAAATGAGTGCTCTTGTAGTGCCCTCGACGCCTTTATCGAACATTTATTGCAACTAAGTATGGCAGTATCATCCACAAATGTTGAAACTAGCGTGCTTTCCCTTATAGGAGTATCAGATGTGAATATTACATATAATGTAGGGCCTAGACCGCTACCTCGGGGCACACCGGCTGAAATTGAAAAATCTTCGGAAATAAATTCGTTTACTTTTACACTGAAACGTCTATTGGATAAGTAAGACTCAAGAATTTTATGATAGCTTCTTGGAAGAAACTTTTTGAAAATCAGTCCTTGATGCCATACCTCATCAAATGCTTGAGCCACGTAAAGGAATATTACAGAGCAAAACTCCCCAAGTTCAAATGCTTTTCTTATTTCATTTGAAATTCGATTTACTTGCTCTAAAATGCTGTGCTTTTCGCGAAAACCGAATTGGTGTTGCGGTATTACGCTATGTTCATGAAGAAAAGCAGATAGTTTATTTAGTAGTAGTTTCTCAAACAATTTGGAAAGGCCAGGCAACAGGCTGATAGGTCTATTTGATGACGGTAGCGTTGCGTCTTTTCCAGGTTTAGCTATCATACATATTTGAGACTTCTTCCATGCATTCGGATAGTAACCGATGCTCAAAATTGAGTTAAATAGCTTACAGAGAAATGCTGATGCAGAACCTGGTAACGGTTTTAGCATTTTCGGGGTAATATTATCGAATCCAGGTGATTTTTTTGGATTCAGTTGTTGAATATATTTGGCTATTTCAGGAAGGGAAATTTTAATAGGCTGAGAAGTATCAGTACTGCAAGGTAGGGCAGGCAATGCAAGGTTTTACACCATCCATTGGATGCTTAAAGTTTTTCGATGCCTTCCAAAGGGAATACCTTTCGGTAGAATTTGGGGTTACCTTCTTCAGGTACTCTTTTAGGTTTTTATCCTCCTCCTTTGTAAGAGCATCTTTAAGCGCCCTTTCGGCTGCTTTAAGATTGTATTTAGAGATGGGTGAGCGATGTTTCTGCCATTATCGGCGCAGCCGTCGTTTCTGTGCTACAAGTTTTTCAATTTGGCTATTTGTACAGGCATACTTGCACTTTCTAGAAGTATTTTTTGGCGTTGCCACTACGGCTGCAGTCGCTAGCATGGAGTTGAAAATATCAATATTATTATCTATATCATCTGCAAGTTTTACCTCAACTCTTGTAGAGATAATATACTTTTTGTATTTTAACCAATCGGTTTGGTTGGGCCCTAGGCGAAACAGTGGACTTGTATATTCTGGCTATTCATAAAGGTTGATTATTACTATTTATAGACACAGGTTTCCGCTGATACTAAAGACCTATCTATATTTTTAGAAATAGCAAAATCAATAAGATCAGGAATTTTCTTTGGGTCTGTTGGCCAATAAGTGGGCTGTCCTGGTGAGACAAAATCGTATTTACTATTTCTGTTAGTTATTGCATTGTACAATTGTCGGCCTTTTGGATTAATTAGGCGAGAGCCCCAGTGTTTAAGTTTCGCATTATAATCACCGCCAGCTAGAAATCTATCACCAAGGGAATCAAAAAGTTCTTTAAATTGAGTTTCTGTTACAGTAAAACGGGGTGGGTAGTATATAGCTGAAAGCGTCAGGTCTTTGCCACGATTTTTAATAGATACTGATGTAGCTTGCATCCATTGCATCGAATGCGATTGCATAAGATGATGCTTAAGCCGATTTCTGATTAGAATATCCGTACCGCCATGTGCCTTACCATCAGGATGATTTGTGTTATAAAATTTGAAGCCTGAGAGATGAAAGTTGTATTTGTTTGTGAGATGTGTTTCAGACAAAAGCATAACATCAATTTCGTGGTCATGTAGAAACTTATTAAGGTCTAGTTTATGCTGGTTAACACCGTTTGCGTTCCATAAACATATTTTTAACAAACTCATTTTTTACAAGAGTTTGGATCATCTGATTTTGAGCTTTAATTAAATCTTGTAGCATATTTTGCACTGTAGACATGAATTGAGTCATACACTGAGTAAGATTTAGGATCATGGCTTCTGCTCCACTATTACATGCATTGTTATTGTTAACTTGCCGTACGTTACCCTGCAGAACACTTGCGTAGGTTGCTTGACCAGAATAAGGTTTTTGCATATTAGGGTCACCTATCTGAGGATTTGAGGTGGCAGGCTGCATATAAATAGGATTTGGGGATAAGTTACGTTTTAATTGTATACTCTGCGACAGTTTTGATTTTAGATCTTTATATACCGGGCAACCTCTGTAATTTGCCGTGTGGCTACCACCACAGTTACTACATTTCTTTGCGGATGTGTCAGTTTTAGCTAAGGTGCAAGTACTTGTAGGGTGGAGATCACCGCAAACTACACAAACACTGCGCAGAGTGCAGTACGATTTAGAGTGGCCGAATTCTTGACAATTCATACATTGTATTGGGCCGTTACGTTTGTGCGGTTCTTCAACCGTAATTCTGCGGTGTAGAAGATATCTTAGGTTATATATTGGGTGCGTCTCGTTCTTTTTAAGCTGGGTTGAGTTGGGGAGCAGTTCAACTTTAAATATAGGTTGTGGAACCTTATTTCTATTCACAATATTTATCACAACCTTAACGGGGAACCCTTGCTCTTCAAGAGCCTCTTTAATATCGCCAGAATCTACTGTGGCTTCGATTCCTTTTAAAACAATAACAAGGCCTTTTGAGCTCTTTAGCTGATAGGAATAATAATTTTTCTTGTTCCCCGTTAAAAAATTTATAATATCACGATAGTGCTTTTCACTATATGCCTGTATCTTTGTCTCCTCAATACTACCTTTTCTAAGAGGCACAATGTGAAAATTATTTGTGCCTATAATATTTGCGATGTTCAATACTAATTGATTAGAACTACGCTCGCGCAGGTAAATTGGTGGCGGTCTGGCGTTACTGACTACCGGTTCACCTTTCGATTTATTAGTAGAATTTTCTACACTAAGAAGTGCAAATCTGTTATTCTCCAAAGGAGCACCTGAGTTTGTTGTGTTTGCCCTTTTGGCGACGCCCATTACCTTTTGTGGACTTATCTTTCTTTTAATATTAATGTTTATGTAGCGGTCAATACCAGTCTGCACTACCGCCACTTTTTTATTTTCTTTACCTCACCGTTTATTACCGCCTGCAGAGGCATTGTTGCTGTACTCCTTAATGCTGCTGAGTTTGGTGACGGCGCTATGCTGGGCTGCCTTGCCTTCGTTGTTGTTTCGAAAGTCATCGCGCTCTTTCCTGTAGCGACAGTTACTGGGATCGACTTTTCTGTTGAGGTCGCTTCTGTTGCCGACGCACAGTGCTTTGTCCCAGTACATAGATGGGACAAAAATAGAAGGAGACGTCTTAGGGTAATAAAATTTAGCATGAGTCCCTAATATAGTATAATTAAGAAAATTTCAAAGTATCGATAAAATTGACCACGCCCATCGCACACCGCCCATACAAACCTTAACTATTTTTGGCTGTAGAAATTGAACTATTGCGTCAAATTTCATGAAAATTGATTGGTCATTATCAATGAAGTAAAGTATGAATAAAAACTTATTTATTTTATTGATATAGCTATTTCTTTGGTTAAAAGTAAGCGTCATCACTACAGGAGCCATCCTAATTTTTGCTCAGCGAAGAACCTAAGTCATCCTGTTCAAATATGTCATCTTCAAAATCAATATTTTCCCTGTGAATATATTTTTCAATACCGGCCAAATCAAATGTTTTTTTTTTTATGTTCCTCTTTGATGATAACACAGGATCTGATTGCAATAGCATATAGGTCATCAAATCCCTGTTTGTATCTTCTCGTGAAGTTTTTCTTGTGTGAGATAAGCGCAATCTTCTAACGTTTTTATGGTTCGCTTCTATTGCTTCTTCCGACATACATCCTGGGTAAAAAGATCAATAAATATAAATTTATAATTCAGAAGTTTTTGATTCACATGCATACCTATTGGTAAATTGAAGAACTCAATAACATCAGATCCATGAACTAAAATTTTATGGACAGTGCTTGGCATATAATACCATCCATAATGTATTAAATATGTATTACGAGTGACTCTTAACAGCTCCTTAAAGCTGTTTACATTCACGGGCGATCCACAAGATAAAACCCTTAGTATTATGCTAAAGTTATCAATAAGCCCCTTATCAATGCCTGTTATTTCGGCCGCAACGTCACTGTTGGAAAAAAATCTTCGAGCAGTGTTTCCGTCATTTGTGTTTCCGAATCCAGGTTTTACTTGGTCAATTATTAGACCTGTTCTTGCGTTGAATTCATTTTGAATTTTTTTTTTATTTTCCATAAATTGATCTCTATTTTCTTTACCGACTCGCCAAACCTTAAAGGATAGCCGGTAAGCAATATGTATCAAGCATTCAAAAAATTTTATCCAGCAGTGAAGGGTTGAAAGCCCATATTTGTAGTTTTCGGGATTTGGATTTTTTGATAAATGTAAAATATTCATTTCAGTGGGGCTTGCATTACAAATGAAACATCTACTTGCTGCATTTGTGTCAGTTAAAATATTTGCCACTGCACCGTCAATCATAGTACAATGCATTTCGTAACTTACTTCCAGAATTGCACCTTTTCTTTCTAAAACATCATAATCTAAATTTGCAATGCTTTCCTCAATTTCACGGTAAGCATTCCGAACAAGGACTGGATTCTCCTTTTCTAAAAGAAATTTAATAGGCCTACAGAATAACGTAGAACCTGGAGTCCTATTAACCCATAGAACTTCCTTGGATGTTAAGTTTACCAGTCTGTAACGAAAAAATTTATGTTAAAAATAATAAAAGTTTGAACATAATTAGTTACCTACTCAAGTGGCACAAATGCAATAAAAAATAAGAATTCATCTGTGTGACTTTCATTTGCAAATGTTTGTTTATAACGACTATGGCCAGAGCTACCATCCATTCCCCACTTGCAAATCAACGAAAGCTTGCATGTTTTATCGTCAACGTCACAAAGTTCACAAATTCTTTCTGCTGTTTTACGCATTAATGATTTTAAGTCCACTTCAGCTGAAATTTCTGTTACTCTTACAGGTGGAATCAATGTTTTCTTTTCGGCTTGCAACGCATACAATGATGGCAAACAATTAGGATACAATTCGTTGATTGCTTGACGCAGAACTATGTATTTTCTTTCCGAAAGATCTAAATCCATATAAAGAGCTAAAGTTTTTGCTATTGGCAAGCACTTTTGGTTAGAGTCCTGGCTTTCGGAAAAAGAATATGAGTTTCGCTTCATTTTGCTTACAGCGAATACTAACTCCTCAAGTGAATATTTTTTAACTAAATCTGCAACTCTGCGATTTTTAGTCTTGCTTGTAGTATGCTCAAATCTTTTGGTTGGTCTGCCGCGCTTTTTTGTGGTGGCCGGGGCTGCAATTTCTACATCAATTCCTCCAGAGACTGAATCCATTGATACGTCTACATCTGCTGTGTTTGCTGTAATGTTACCATCACCAACATTTTCATGGCTTGTGCTCGGGCCCTTAATGTGTTTATTTTGTTATTTTAATATTTTTAATTTAAATGTAAAAGTTAAATAAAACTTACATCATCCAGGTGAAAAAATGTTTTAGTTAACCACTTAGAATGCCTAATTTCAAAAATGTTTCTATTGGATTTAGTTTCTCGCCACAACTTTTTCACTACACTATTAAAAAACGAAATTTTTTTTAATAATTGTTTTTTGTCATAATTTGAGTTCCCAATTTGTTGTTCAACATAATTCAACAACGCCGATATTTTATTTTTTGAAGATGCTGTTAACCAACAATCAATAACATCTGAATTTTTTAAAATAATTGCCATCGTCACAGTTTAAATGCAAACAACAAAGAGAACATTACGAAGCAAGAATATTAGACATAACAATAAGTAAAATAAAATGTTACAATAACAACAAAGAGAACATTACGCGGTTGTTATGTTAACCCACAGACGATCATCGGGTGAAATTTCACCCATTTGAAGCTTTAAAACTTATCTTAAGCTCGTTTAAATAATTTTTTAGGTATTTATTTTTTATTGTTTTCTTATTAATTATTATAATAATTATTTTATTGAATATTCTTTAAACGGTCATTAAAAAATTAAATAAAAACTCCTTGAATAAAGCAAAATTATATTTTCATTCAAAAAGTAAAGAAACTTTACTTTTTTTACTTTTGTGTGGGTACTAAACAAGCTGAAACTTTGAAATTGAAAATAAGTTGATTTATTAATTTTTAAGAGTTTGTTGAAATCAGCGCCAAAGTAGCGATAATTCAACCAGCCAACGGTGATTAAAAATGTGAATTTAAACATTTTTTAAAACTTTTTTTTTTTTAAGTTGCGGTAAAAAGTGGGCATAAATTACTTTTTATACCTTTAAAAAACACTATTAACTAAATAAAAAATAAATAAAAAAATGTATGTTCAGCTTTATTTTTTTTTAAAGTTCCATCAAACTTTTGTAATTTTTGAAGTTTTGTAGAAAAAATATATTTTTTGCGAGATATTAAAAATAATTTAAGTTAACATATTCAAAAAGAATTTTATTTTTGCCAAATTTTAAATAAATTGAACAACGCAAAAATCAAAATTTCAACCTATTTTTTTAAAAAATGAATTTTTGAGAATTTTTTTCTTAAAGCAGTACAATTCATTTTTTCAATTCATTATTTTTTGCTTCAATTTCACTGACTTTAGCGCCCTCTGCTGAAGTGTAGGAGAGTCAAACGAAACCAATTCTTTCAAATTTATTTGAGTTGTGTTGTTATCTGTCGATCGCTATAACTTACATTACATTTTGAGACAATTTTTTTATTTTTATTTATGTCTATGAGACAAAGCACTGTGCGACGCTGCTACTGACACAGAATATGACTCTGCTAGTGGCATTGTTGTTGCCGATAATATTCCGTATTGTATTGTTGTAGTGTTCTTGCTTGGTGCAACGGGTATATGTATGCACCGAGTGCCGACGCTCTCTATGAGGAGAGTGAGCGACACTCATAGCTTTATGTATATGTTTATGTATATATTTTTAGTGTTTACTTTTTGAATTATATTTCATATAGGTATTTAATTTGTTAAACGAACTGTTAAATTTTCCCGAGATTATTTTGATTTAATTGATAATATTAATACAACAAAATAATATTTGAGAAATATGTAAATCAAACACTGAGCGTACAAAAACACGTCCGAACAGTATAGAAATATACAACTGAATATTAAATTTGAGTAGATTTTCATTCACTTGATAATAGTAAAAGAAACTAGGACAGAAATCTGGAGTCTGGATGGATCAACTTCCAGATATCCTTTCAGCCTTACATGTGCGTGGAAGCTAATCCAACGCGATGAACATTACTACCGAAATCTCTTTGTCTGTGGACATTTTTTCACACCATTAGCGATATCTTAGTGAAAGTTTCCAAAAGTATAGCCTGGACCTTAAGAGAGACACAGGTAGTTATATGAAAAAGTTTGGACAAATACCACGCCTACCTCCCATATATGTAACAGTGGGCACCCTTTTTAAAATGACTATAACTTGTGTCCAATTAATGGTGCTGTGACGGAAATTTACATTTATGTGAAGATGGTTTTACCATGCTATATATTTATTGCCACGCCCTATATTAAAAAAATGTCATTCTTTTAAATCTATAACAAATTTAAAGAGGATATTTTTTACTAAGAAGCATTTGGACATTACAAATCAATCTGCAGGAACTGATGTTGTGCATATAAAGGACGTGGAAAGTCATAAGCAACTTTTGGGACTAAAATTAAAATTAGCGTAGCTATATTAATGATATCTGCATATTTAGCAGTAATTTATATTGACTCCATAGTAGTCCGTTCGCAAAATATTAGCAGATTACCACTACTGCCACCCCCACAATTAACCAAAAATCATTACTGGGTTCCTAAAGAAGAATCATCAACGATTTCATACGTGGGTTCAGAAGACTAGTATTAAACATCTCACAAAAAATGAGTGGGTTATTTTCACAGCCACGCCCACTAATGACATATGTTTAAAACTTAGGACCTATGCAGAATATGCGGACCAAATTTTCTGTCAATAAATAATTATATTGACAAAGCCATCAGAAAATAAATACGTAAGCGGCTTTCGGGTGCAGCGAAAGCTGAAAATGCAAACTATCGGGGATACGTAATGAAGCTGCACGCCTTGTCCAATAATTCTAATCGATGCATAGTATCCCTCCCGAATACCATATTTCATGTAATACCGTACAGTTAAAATTATGGTGAAATGAGTGGAAATGGCAGTTTGCCAGA
The DNA here is from genome assembly GCA_920105625.2 of Clusia tigrina. Taxonomy (NCBI): domain Eukaryota; kingdom Metazoa; phylum Arthropoda; class Insecta; order Diptera; family Clusiidae; genus Clusia; species Clusia tigrina. The sequence goes on along the minus strand of OV050032.1, from coordinate 43,619,516 downwards.
CGTCCCTTGAGTTTTTTAATAAAATACTTATTTCAAAAATAACCAAAATCAAAGAAAAAATGTATTATACATATTCTTAAAAACATTAAATTTATTTTTAGAAATGTTACATATTAAAACATAAATGATTGCATACTTTTAGGATCCCATTTGGAGTTTGAGAATGAGTGCAGATAAAAACTTCCTTCGATACTTTTCGGATACCTCTGTTAAGTGCAGTTCACAACGAGAGAGTTGTATATACATAAGTCAAGACACGATCTATTCGAAGTAAAAAAACTTACCAGTAACCCTCTTGAAACTTGTTAATTGTGTAGATAATATTCGATAAGTGTAGAGAAGATTTGAGAAGGTTCCAGAAACTTCTTTTATAGTTTAGGGAATATTCTAGATTTTTCTACTTCAACCATTCAAAAGGTATATAAGCCACCACACAATTAAAGTAGAGACGCAGTCGAATAGCAATCGTAACAGTGTGTATATCGTGCATTTTACTTGTAGCAGTTACATTATTTAGAAGTAATAAAGTGATTAATGAATTATTAAATAAAGTGCAATTTGTAATAAAGTAAACTTTAAGCCTAATGTTAAGTGTGTAAATAGCAATAATTCAATAAAGTTAATTATTTTAATTTAACCAGCGACTGTTTGATTAGTACACAATCCAGTGGTACGATTCCCAGAATTGAGAGTTAGAGTAAATTGTCAGGAGAGCAATTTCGTAACAATATATATTAAAAATTTTGAATTTATTAATATTTTTATTTGAGGGCTTGCATTTTCATAAGAAAGACATTTAAAGCGTTCCACTAACAAGTGAACACTTTGTCGAAATTACTTTTAATTTGAGTAACTGGTTAATTGTACGAAATATTAGAATATGTCACATACACACTCTTGGCCTCTTATTCGGGGTTGGATTTTCACAGTAAGATTGGCGGATGGACGGCATGTCACCTCTATTACACTCATAGTTATCTAAGCTTAGAACAAATATTTTTCTTTTAAGAATATGCTGGAATTTTATTGTGAAAGATAAAATTTCATTGTGCATCCCATCCCATGAAAATTGTCCGATTACGATGGCATTAAGAAGAGCCATTATTACCTTACTTCACTGTTAGGTTGTTCTATGGGTACATTGTGCAAAGATCTCTTGGTTCTGTAAACTGATCAAGTTCGATAATTCTATATGAATGTCCATATGCAGCGGCAGAGAAAATTCAGTAATCGCAAATGTCTTCATCGAATATTCGCATACCTTACATCACTTGTGCTCTAATTATTCAGTATAAGCATTGCTTCAATTGAAGTACCAAATATCATATTTTAAGGAAGTGAATCATGGACAATGCTGCCCTATATCAGTCGCTCAAAAGGAGAAATAAATTAATAAACTGTGAGGAACCAAAATGCTGAAAATCCTCGTATTTTGGTCTCACAACATGGGCACGCACGCGCGTATGTGAGTTGCCCATATCTAAAAACGATCACCGCCATCTAGCGGCCACTAGGGTTACACAATTGCAACATTGAACGTAGCACACTTGGTGACCATATGGTAACGCGCTCGAACACCACACACCACAAACAGCTGAGCAGGGATTATATAAACGCGAACAGAGCGTAACTCAGCCTTCTTCTTCGGCAAGCCAGCAGAGTGACAACACTAGTACAGGTAACTATCCTAGGACACTGACGCATAGTTACACTGAGAAATTCGGGATTCGTCTGCTTTTCTCAGTGCTAACATATACATAGGATACTCGCTTGAGATTCTGACTTTTTGCAAGACTGAGAATTTCGGGATTCGTCTGCCTTTCTCAGCTCTTATTCAAAGCACCACCTAGGTTAGGTTAGGTTAATGTGGCAGCCAGTTCAAGGACCAGCTCACTCAGACCACCATGGGTCCATTGTGATACCACCGCGCCACAACGCACCTCCGATTCACTCGTCGAACCATTTTGAAGCCCTAATAAAGCGCAGGATTTGTTTGATCTTCGCGCTAGACACCTCTGTAAGAGAGCTAAAAGCGTATTTGCCTAAAGAGCCCGCTCTGCTTCTGGCCAGAGCGGGGCAACTGCAGAAGAGATGCTCCACAGTCTCCTCCTTCTCCTCATCCCCACAGCTTCTGCAGTATTCATGAGAGAATACTCCCAGCCTGAGAGCACGTCTGCCGAAAAGCCAGTGACCAGTTATACATGCCACGACCTTAGAGATATTCTCTCTCGGCAGGGCAAGTAAGTCTCTAGTTTTCCTTCTATTAAGTTCCGGCCACATTAGCCTAGTCGTTAAGCAAGTGCCCTCTTGTACCCAAGAACCATTGGTCTCACGCACGACCCTATCCTTCAGGCTCAGCTTACAGGTGGCAATAGGTATTCCAATCTCACATCTGTCCATGCCTAAAGGAAGGTTGGTACCCCGTCTGGCTAAGTCATCAGCCCTACAGTTTCCCGCAATATCTCTATGCCCCGGAACCCATTTAAGGCGTACCTTGAAAGCGGTACTGATATCATTTAGGGCTGCTCGGCAGTCCTGAGCTACCTTTGATTTCAGTGCCACCGAATTCATTGACAAGATGGCCGCCTGGCTATCCGAGTAGATATTTATAATATTTCTCGTTACGGCATGTCTATTTAAGTAGACGGCTACCTCCTTTATGGCTAGGACCTCTGCTTGATAAAGACTGCAGTGGTCGGGGAGACGGAAAGAAAGTTCCAGTCCCAATTCTTGTGAGAAAACTCCAAAACCGACTCTATCGTCAAGTTTGGATCCGTCAGTGTAGAAATTCAGTTCCCCCCTTCTCCATGGCATTGGTGTTTGCCACTCTCTTCTAGACGGAATATATGTCTGGAAGTGCCTATCGAAGTTGAGATTAGGTATAGAGTGGTCAATGTGTTGGACAGAACTACTCCAGGTATGCGCAATAGTCGAGTGACCAATCTGCCGATCATGCCATAACGCCGCACATTTCAGCCTTAGTGCTGATGTGGCGGCCACTTGTTTCCCTACCAGCTCTAATGTAGGTAGGTTGAGTATTACTTCTAAAGCTTTAGTAGGCGTGGTCCTTAAGGCACCAGAGATACATAAAAAAGCCGTTCTTTGGACCTTGCTCAGAAGCTTCAAATAGCTTTGTTTCTGAGTGGCTGGCCATCATACCAGTATTCCATATAGCAATATGGGTCTGACCACCGAAATGTATAGCCAGTGCATAATTCGTGGGGATAGCCCCCACCTGATTCCGACCGCTTTTTTACATGTGTACAAAGCAATATTGGCCTTCCTGACTCTTTCTTCAATATTGGGTTTCCAGGTAAGTTTTCTATCTAGTACTAGTCCCAAATATCTAACTGTCTCCTTCATCGGAATTTCCACACCTTTGTATATTAGCGGGGAGACCTCAGGAGATCTATTTTTCTTAGAAAAGAGGATTAATTCCATTCCAAAGCAGCACCTAGCGAGTATTCACTGAACACTGACGCTTTCGTTACACTGAGAAATTCGTCTGCCTTTCTCAGTGCTAACCAGGACGTAGGATACTCGCTTGAGACTCTGGCTTTTTTTGCGCGACTGAGAATTTCAGGATTCGTCTGCCTTTCTCAGCTCTTGTTCAAAGCAGCGCCTAGCGATTTTCAAGGAGATTTTGACGCTTCAGTTTCACCGAGAATTCCGGGATTCGTCTGCCTTTCTCGGTGCTAACCCATACGCTCGTGACCTAAAGTACAGGAAATAAGTCAACACCACGGACAATTTCGCCGCAACGTGGGATTCCTCGCCACCGCACGTAAATATAGTGAATTATTATATAATTGTAAAAGCTACGGTCTGGTAATATATTGTAAACCACGGCCGTACTTCAGGAAAACACATTGTATTAGAATTAAGTATGTATCGATGTTAGATAGGTTAAGTTTTCTAATAATAAAATATAATTATAAATCAACCCTGCAAATAAATAAATTTTGTATGAGCGTCACCTCAGCACAAGCGTAGGCAGGAAGGTTCCTTACATTGCATTATGCATTATGTAACAAACGATGAGTCTTCAAGGGTACTATATTTTTCTACCTATTGGATTTAGTTATGGAAACTGTTGCAATCGCAATGATCTTGAAAGCAGCCGAAAGAGACAAAACATGCTGCACTGAGATAGAAATCAATCAATTCTGAATTGAAACTCAAAATCGGTAAAACAAAGATAAAAGTACGACTAAAACTTGTAGTGCATTACACTTAGTCAACCATTTCTTAAATTAAACTACTTTAATTAAAGCTTACCTACAATGTTATTTCTCAGCTCAGATCTGTAGCATATGACAGGACTGTGAAATTGTAAAGAGCTGTTCAGTACACAAAAGTATCCCACCTAAGTTATATGTAAGCAAGAGAGAATGTCTTGTGCTAAGCGTTGTTTTTCCCTGGGTTAAAAGTAAAAAATACCCTTGGGGGAGATAATTTAACTGATTGTCAACTCTTCCCTTTCATTTTCCGTATCTCTTATGCTATAGGACTGCACTCAAAAAAATAATTTGCCGCGACCAAAGGGACAAGCAAACTCACTCTTAATAACTTTATAATATGACCTTTTTTTATTTCACAACTTAATAAACTAAAGTCCAGAATCAGACTGATTAATTTCCTAAAACTAAGCTTAAAACTAAGTCTACTCGCCGAGCCATACCTCACAGCCCATATTGCATCGGATACGCGTGCAGGTAGCCAGATGAATCATCAGAAGTTCTTATTGCGAAACATTTTTTGTTAGTACACTGGATTTGAATGCGCACACAATACAATCAGATGAAAGTGGAGCACAGTCAGTATGATCACAAAGTTTGTAGATAAGCAAACTAGAACATTTTTTTCTTCTCAGACTTAAATTAAATTTGCCGAATAGTGCACAGTTACCAATGAAGTTCGGATAGAATTTCCAATTGGGTTTGGCATGTCGAGTAAATGTTTGGGTGCATTCACGATTCCCACACGATCACGTATATAGAAGGAATCCCAAATTACACACTAAGTCTTATATTCCAACGATATAAATCGAGTACAAATTAAACTAATTCGAATTGTATTTGATTTTCTCTAAATATTGTATTTTGGAACTAACAAAACTGAACTTACAGTCATATATAATATATTATATAAATCACATTTAAAATTTCCTTTTGTGAGGTAGTTATTTCAAATGGAATAATTGTAAGAAATGGGGATCAAGGTTACGCAAAATGTGAAGTGGTTTCAAATCGAACCAATAATATAAAATCTTATAATTATTATTATAATTAAACACCATTGATGCAAATTGTCACAAACGACTTCAAAAAACATCCCAAACGACTTCAAAAATCATATTCGAATCGAAATATCAATGTAACGGGAGTATTTTATAGATACTAATTGTGGTCAATATACTCAAGCAAATCATTATTGGAAGACTTACATTGCAACACTGGTTCAAATAGTTGAAATTATATCCAAAATCGATGAAGATAAGAGGAATTCTATAGAGCGGTTAGGCCGTTAAATAGTTCTGACAAGTGAAATCGCAATTCCTCATATTATTGATACATACTTTTTGCTGTCCATTCTTTATATTCTGTCCTTAGTTTCTAAATCAGCTGCAAGTGGATTCTTTTACGGCAAAATGTGAATAAATCAAGTAATCGATTGGTAAATGTCCGATTGATTTCGACGAATTCAAATATAACTGGCCGACTTCGAGATACCCTTTATCCTTGCATGTGAATGCAAGTTAAACTACATTACTACCGAAAGAAATTCATATACCATCATTAGCAGCATAGCTATGGAGTCCCCAGATTTGATAATATAGGATGGAAGCGTGCCCTTTATCTGATCGATCCCATTTATTGTGTATGGCCTTGTAGCGTCTATATAAATATTCAGATCAAATTTCATCCACAAATTTGGTACAGGCTGTAAGGTTTCAAAGGCCACAATGGGCCTTGAACAGGCCTAAGTGAGTCTAAGGAGAACCATTCAACCTAACCTAAGGTTTGAAAATGTGTCAATAGTGGGCGTGGCTGTGAAAAATTCCCGGCCATTTTTTGTGTGAAACATCGTTGCTGAATCTTGTATTTGAATTTGGAAATGATTTTTTCTTAATTTATGGGCGTGTCCATATTTTACACTCGCACTAGTTTTTATTCATTTACCATCAAAAGGAGCACATCTAGAGTAATTTTCAATGGAGTCCCGAAAGTTTCTTCTAAAGTTGTCGTGTGTTTTATTTGATCAACCCTATATCCAAATGGCTTTATAAAATTTCGTCCATAAATCTCTTAAAAAAATAAATCTTATGTTATGAATATGAAATAGTGGTCGTGGCAGTAAATATATACTGCCCTCATTTTGCATAGATTAGGATCCACATCTAAATACCTGTCGTAAATTTCGCCCCATACCAGCAATTATACCGAATATAAAATCAAATCATTTTAAAAAAGGTGCCTACAGTTGCAAGCAGGTAGGTGTGGTCTTTATCCAAATGGGTTCATATAGCTTAAAGGTTGTATCTCAAGGTTCAGGCTATACTTTTGCAAAGTCTCATTAAGATATCTCTATATATATATATTTAAATTAAGTCGAAAGGTAATATACGTAGCTTATGACTAAATTATTATTATTATTGACTTTGTTATTCTGGACAAATCATTATGCTGAAATTCACATACCTCGAATAGAACATCAAAGAGGTTGGGCTTAAATATTTGTGTGAAGTTACTATTGCTGTTATTGTACTTATTGTCATTGGAAATCTTCATATTATTCTAGTATTGGTTAATTCTTTTGTATTATGTATTATGGTGTGCATTTCGTCTGTTTTATTGATTTTATGTAATATTTGATATTTTTTGTAGACTATCATAGCAATAATTTTTACATTTTCTGTGCTCTATAGCTGCTGAACTTCTATCCGAAGTGATGTTTATTTTTGAAGTTTTTTTTTGTTATTGTATTGACTTATATTTTGTTGGTTTACATCTACAAGATATGTCGTCTTTAGTTTTTTACCTAAGCATAGAATATCTGCTCAATGGCTCATTATCCGTTATGCCTCTACTGCCGAGAATATTTTGTAGTAGCTACTAGTACGATGTTGTTTCAGATTCATTCATTCCATATTTGAAAGTCCTTTAAAAAGTATTGAAGATCAGAAAATGAAAAACTGAGCACGCACTTTTACTTGAAAGATAAATTGCTTGAGAGCAAGCCACCTAGTCACTGCGGCCACCTTTGGACTTATTGTGACAAGCTCTGTAGTTACAAAATAACCCAGAGTTTAGAGATCATCACGAATTCTGAAATCTTCTTTGGGGATTTGTCTGCAATTTTTGGCGGTTCTAGGTAATAATTTCCTAAGACACGAAGTCTGGTCCAGATTAGACAGTTACGTTGACACAACAGATGTTCAGATGTTTCCTCTTCTTTGTTACATAACCTACAATATTCATTTGAGCTTCATGTTATATAGGTGTTTGTTTACACTACAATGTCCAGTTAGAAAGCCTGAGACACTGCGAGTACCTGTTATCGATAAACCTAGACTTAGAAAGTTCTTTTACGGGATCTTTTTGGCATGAAGATTGTTGCGGACTCATATATTTTGTTCCCATCCAATATTGATGTGATTTTACCTCTAGCCATTGATTTAGGTTGTACGTAGTGCAATTCCATGGCAGCCAACAGAATAGTTCCAGTCCAATAAAACTACTGGCAGCCCCTTTCCTAACGAGTCCAGCACTATTACTATATATGGTATTTAGTTGTACGTCTAAAGCGATTCAATGGGTACATAACAAAATATATTTCTGGCTTGTCGCATGGTGTAATAATTCGAAGTTTTGGAACCATAATCGATGGGCCGATAATTAATTTTTTTCATGAATTTCATGCTTCATAATTCCAATTTAACTGGGACTGGGTACTTTGTAAGTGTGACCCAACGTCCTTACTTCCAGAAATTGGAATAAGTCGACTGTGTTATATTTTTATAGAGTCTAATTTATATTTTAAAATTGAAACTCATCCTATGAAAAGCATAAATTGTGTAACCATTTTTTATAAATTAATGATTTGAAAAAGCAATGAAATAAGGTTAGTTAAAATTTGGAAATTTATGTATTATTCCACTTCTCTGATGCATGTTTACTACATATTTTAGAGTACCTTACGTTTGGAAAACTGGAATGAAGGAGACTTTGACAGAAGTGCCACAATATGAAGGGTGCTATTGAAGAGCAGCAGGCAGGGCATAAAATTCCTGAAAATACGTCATCTCATTGATATCTGATAGACGAAATCCGAACATAGTCAATATGGAGCCTACTGAAATCTGAATCTTGCTTAGAAATATAAAGGAACTCTAATGAAGGTCGCCTCCAGCCACACCCGTTGATTTTTCACTATTTACTAGACCCAGTAAATAATATTTTCAGAGGAAGGTTCTGGGACAACCACCAACAGAAGAGCATCTATTTCCATGCATCCCAAGTATATTCACAAAACTAAACGGAAAAAAACATAAAATTCTGCACTTCCAAAACAACGATTGGAGGAAATAATGTTAAAGACAAGAATTGTTCGAATCGAAAGAGTGGAAATTGCAACTATAAATTCAGAACAGATGATTAAAATTTCTTGTTTCATATAGAAACATTGCTGTCGTGTGCAATTGGTTGTGCTCTATATGAATTGTGTCAGTATTATTTTATTATAAGCATAGTCTCCACTGCCAAGTGATACTCCATTCCTCTATTACCATTCGTTTTCGTCTTACGAAGGATACTACACGATGCGACACAATAACCATTATTTTCTTATTATTATACCTTACACCAAAGTTCTTTATGGCTGAAGTATTAGCAACGAAGGCTTTGGACTTGGAGAGATTTAGAAAGAAACATTTGAAGACCATTCTGTGAGTAGGTTTCGAATCCGTGGAAAATGGAAAAAAGTGAATTTCGTGAATTAAACACAGGTTTTTGCGCGAAACAACCATCACTTAAACCAAACAAAAGCTTGAAATGTATTATGGGGACTCTTCACCGTCGATTGGAGCCATCCAATGGTTTACTCAATTTCGGTGCGGTTGTAATAGCACAAATGACACCGAATGTTTTGGTCGCCAAATTGAGGTCACCGCACCAGAAATGTTCGATAAAATCCACTATATAATATTGGATGATCGGCGAGTGAAGGTGCGCGAAGATTCATCACAACACACCAGAGACAAGGAAGCAGTCGAGACTCCTGGTGAATCGATGCCGAAGATGACCAAGGTGGGTCTGTCGCCCAAAAAAGTTATTGCAACAGTTTTTTGGGATGCACGCGGTGTTATTTACATCGACTGCCTTGAAGGGTAAAACGATCTCCGGCGCATATTGTGCAGAGCTGTTGGATCGATTCGCATTTGGCGAGAAAATAAGTTCTATTCCACCAAGACAATGAATCGGCGCACAAGTCCGCAGTTGCATTACCAAAATTGCGTGAATTACATGAATCGCTCCATCATCCAGTATATTCTCCGCACTTAACCCCCTGTGACTATTTCCTCTTTCTAAATATGAAGATATGGCTTGGCGGTAAGACCAGTTGCATGAATTGTATCGTGCTAAAAGGAGACTATGTTGCAAAATAAAACTTTTTTGCCGAATAGAGTGTTACTTATTTGAATTTTCCGGATTTTAATTGACCCACCCTTGTACATACATATATGTAAGAAGTAACATGAAATGCTCATTAATGTGTTTTGTTTCAGTTAGTTAATTTACAAATTGATTGAAAGATATTAAATACAATATCATCAAAAAGGCTTAAAAATGAATTCTGCAGCGGCTTGAACAATCTTCAACTTAGGCAACTTCAGTAACTTTACGACGGAAAAATATTTTGGCTACTTAATAACGTGCACGACGATTCGACCACACCAACTGATTCACGACTATTTGACAACTGCCCCGATGCACGATGACTCCCCAACTTCAACTTATCCACGATGATTTCTCTCTTGCTACAAGTTCGGCGTTGCCTACTTCACCTTTACATTCGGCCATCTGACTTCTCATCGTCTGCCCCAGACGATAATAAATCATCGTTATTTTTGACGTATTTCCATAATTGTTGTTATATTCGGACCTTCTACCTGCGCTACCTTCCTTACATCATAGCGGACGTTCCTTTTTACCTTGATCACCTCCTATGAGCCAAGAAATGGACTAGCTAACTTCTTTCCGGAAACAAACTGCGTGCGTTTCACAGGAACCATTGTAGATGTCTTTACGCTTCTTGTCATAATTCTTTTTGTAAAGGTCTTGAGCTTGTTGTATTTGCTTTTTTGCTTCTTCGCAAGATTTCTGCCTCTCCGTGTCAAAGCTTTATGCTAATTCTTGCTCTAACATGCTCATAATTTTATCACTAATTTGGTTTTTCATTTGTACGCCGAACATCAACTCAAACGGCGACTTCTTGGTTGAGCTATGCATGTGTAAATTGATTGCTCGTTGGACTTGCGGAACAAATTTATACATTTTGAGGGATCTGCCGTGGACATCTCTGAAATTATAGACAAAATTGACCTGTTAACGCGTTCAATTTGACTGTTGCCCCTAGCAACACCAGTGGTCCAAACGTGTTCGATGGCATTCGACTTAATGTATTCCTCAAAATCAATGGAAGTGGAAGCTGTCACACGGTCGCTCACGATGCGAGAAGGCAGGCCGAAGACATTCGACCATTCTTCCACCTTTGTCGTAAATTACCAAACAAATTTTGAAAACCGTCGACCATAGAGAAAATGTATTTATATTGTTTAGTTGTTGCGTCCATTGGGGTCCTAAATGGTCAACATGCAGCGTATGTTCCCTTGTCGATGCAGCACATACTCGTATAACCATCTCTTTTCTGAGTTTCTTGTTATATAGCAAACACTTTACACAGACGTGCTACTTGTGCTACTTTACGCCCTAAGTGGGGAATCCAAAACTGCTGCTGTATGCTTTGCATCGTCTTTTGAATGGGAAAATGACTAACATTATGTGCCTCAGTTATAATTTCACGTTTCATCTCCTTGAGCAGGATGACTAAATTATTACCATTTACGCTTTTATATAAAATATCTCCCTTAACGTTGAACTCATCATAAGGACGACTTTTAAATATTTCTATATTTCGTTGTTGAAACTGTCTTTTCGCTGAGCACTTTTTAATCTCCGAGCCGATGGCCAACACATTCGGAAAGCGACTCAATCAATCTACGTGTTTAAACTTATTTGCAAGTTTAAGTCTTGTTGGTAAAGTTTAAGTCTTGTTGGTGTTCGAAAGTTTAAGTCTTGTTGGTACAAAATCCATCTGGCAACCTCTCGTGGTACGTCCTTCTTAATGATTTGCGTAAACCCGGAACAATCGGTGACGAGCATAGAGTTAACACCCAGGAGAAAAGTTCGGTATTTCTCGATCGCGAGGTAGGCTGCCTTCACCTCTAACACATAGCTGTGGCGATTAGCATCGCTAGGCGTTGTTTTCTTGCTCCAGTAAAGTATAGGATGTTAGCTTCCATTGAACTTTTGCAGCAGCGTCGCACCGAAACCGTCTTTCGAGGATTAGTATGTAATTCTGTAAGAGCGTTTGTACAATAAATTCTCAAAACTGGTTCAGCACATAATGCATTCTTCAACTGATTGATTGCTTTCAGTTCGCCAACTCCGACTTCAATCTTCAGCCTTTTTCAACAAGTTTGTTAGTGGCCGTGCTATCTGTGCATACCCATTTATAAACTTTCGGAAAAATCCGGTGTAGCGAAATTTCTAACAGCACTTGTTTTCTCTGGGCCTGGCCAAATTTTGCCACCTTCTATTGTATGGCCAAGAAAGTCGATATTGTTCTCCAAACAATGGCACTTCTTCAATTTGATGTTTAGGTTGGACTTGGACGCCACTGCCAATACTTGCTTCAGCTTAGTGATACATTTTTTAGACGTTTGTGCGTAGATGATAATGTCATCCACATAAATCTGCATCACATCTTGGGCAACGAGATTTTGGAAGACGTCATAAATCTTACAAACGCAGCAGGGGAATTGCAGAACCCAAACGGGGCTTTATTGAACTCATAAAGGCGCTGCTTTGTGATATGTGCTGTAAATTTGCGACTTGACTCGTCAATGGGTACATGGAAAAAGCTGTTTTCAAGATCCATGACGTGAACACTTTTGCTGCTTGAATCTTTTCGAGCACATCTTCAATAAGGGGTACTGGAAAACAGTCTTTAAGCACCATGCTGTTTAACAGCCGAAAATCGACACAAACTCTGTACAGTTATTATTAAACGGAACCAGTATATATTATGTGGTTGGAAGCATGCTGGTCTTAAAGTTGTAGGATGTAGGATTCGAACCCTACCAACGTATCCAACTTATTGCGACCAATCTATTGCAGATTTATTTATTTGTTTTTTTATAAATGAAAAATAATAATACAAAAATATAAAAAATAGCACTAGCTGCCATGACTTTCCGCTCTCATGCAGATGTAACTAATTATTGTATAAAGTAATAATGAAATAATACAATGATTTCTTGTCGAAATTAAAAATATATTTATTTTCACAATTTCCACCATAAAAAACTTCAGATAATATTTATCTCTACACACACTTTGCAGTGTCTTTTGCGTTTGTACCATAAAAAAGGCGTTTGTAACATCTAAAAGGAGGCGTAGCAGTTATGTATATTATTTATTTGATTTAGTTATATCCGTCCCGACCCAACAATCTGCGCCAACTACCGAGGTATCAGTCACATTTTCATCGCATTTAAGGTCCTGTCGAGCGTGCTGTGTGAAAAATTGAAGCCGCATACAAAAACACTGATTGGACTTTATCAGTGCGGCTTTCGACCTGGTAATTCCACCATAGACCAGATTTTCATACTACGCCAAATCCTGGAGAAGACCCACGAAAATCCAATCGACACCCATCATCTCTTTGCTGATTATAAAGCTGCGTTCGACAGCCCGATACGGAATTGCCTATACAAAAGAATGACTGAGTTCGGTATACCTGCAAAGTTGATAAGACTCTGCAGGATGACGTTGAGCAAAACGAGCAGGTCCGTCACGGTGGGAAATAACCTTTCCGAAACCTTTAATACTGAACGAGGTTTCAGACAAGGCGGCCCGTTATCCTGCGATTTCTTCAACTTCAGCATGGAGGGGATTCTACGAAAGGCCGGTGTGCATCGCAATGGGACCATTTTGTACAAAGATGTCCAGCTCCTAGCCTACGCTGATTATATCAATATGATCGGTCGGACCAAGAGAGATGTTTCTGCTGGTTTCAATGCTATTAAACGAGGGGAAAAAGATGTATATGCTGTCTGTAAACAATGGAGCGCGGCGTTCAAGCACTCATGTTTCAGCGGGCAACTACAACTTTGAAGTAGTCAAGGAATTTACATTCCTTGACAACGCCGTTAAAACCAATAATGATGTCAGCCTGGAGATAAAGCGAAGAATCACAATTGCTAATAGTTGCTACTATGGGCTCAATAAGGGGTTGCAGAGCCCTTTCTCGATCGACGAAGCTGACACTCTACCAGACGCTCATTCTACCTGTGCTTCCTAATGGCGCTGAGGCATGGGTGGTATCGCAAACAGATGCAACCGCTCTTGGGGTGTTCGAGAGGAAAGTTCTTCGCAAAATCTTTGGTCCTGTTCGAGTTGGCGACGACTATCGCATTCGAATGAGCCGACATTGACATAGTTCAGTGTTTAAACATTCAGCGACTATGCTGGCTGGGTCATGTCCATCGTATGGATGAAGCAGCTCCGGCGAAAAAGGCATTCGAAGCGAGAGCCGAACGTCGACGACGAAGAGGGAGATCGTGCCTCCGGTGGATAGACCAAGTTGAGGAAGCACTCACCATGCTTGGTGTAACTAATTGGAGAAGGCGTGCGCGAAGCAGAGGCGCCTGGCAAGAGGTGCTCAAATCGGCCGTAACCCGACCACGGGTTGTAATAGCCACCTAAGAAGAAGTTATATCCGTCTATTCATAACTCTGGTTTCAGTGTTTGTAAAAAGCCTAATAGAATAGACATATTTTGCTAAAAGTTCACATGAAAGTAGGGTTTAACAAACAAATTATATGTTTAGTTTTAGACATTTTGGACACTAACACGGCACTTTCAATACACCTATTTTTTTGAAGCGAACTCTTTTGAAGAATAAAAGGAGATAGGAGCATCACATATCTCCTTGCAGGAAGTATTTATTAAATGAATAGGCCTATGATGATATTTATGCTAAAGCTACTTAGTGCTTTTTTAATAGTCGGAACGACTTATTCTTATTTAAGAATATTGCTCACAAAATGATTTTCTTCCTCTTACTGAAATTTATTAAGTATATTTAATTTATATATTATATCTGACATTGCTACTGCTGTTTATGTTACATTCATTTTGTCACATACAACATAAACTTGGGTGCTTTCTATGAATTAAGTTAAATTTATTATATTTGCAATAATTGTTGGAATTAAAATTTAGCTTTTGATATTAAAAATGTTATAAATCACTTTAACTATTTTCATTATTGTTCGAGGTATCTGAAAACTTTCTTCATTGTACATTTGAGATATATATATACGAGATATATATAGTTTACGTGTCGATACATGACCGATAGAATATCGCGTCCAACTCATATGAGAATTGCTTTAAATTGTTTTATACTAAGCAAGTAATTTTAGTTTTACATATACTATATATCTGTATATACAAGTAGTCGTCATTCACGTAAATTACACACATTACCACTGGGATGTAAATAAAACGCATTTGAGTACATTTTTAAAGACATTATTTTCTCTAATTTTGGTGGCCATACAGACTGGTATGGATCGTTACGTACAAGTTAAGCGTGATTCCAGCCCTAAGCAAGCAAATATGAAAGTTGCAAAATTTAGGAAGCCGAATGAATCGGCCCATGAAAATCGCATCACCTTTATCCCTAAATCGATTTGCACTACTCACAAATATAGATGGTACAAATAATGAAAAACTCGAAAAGCAACCAAAACCTACACCAATTTATCTTCGAAAACGTAACTCCAACACTCTGCCAAAATCCCTAGTCTCTGCAATCGGTCCCAACAATTTCCATGTTATTCCAAAAACCATGAAACTAAAGTTCAAATTTACCACGAAAATGATTACCACAAAATTGTGGAATACCTCGATAAAAACAAAAACAAACCTACTTAAAAGTAGTAAAGGCCTGTCGGTAATTTTGAGGGGTATTGAATCTTATGTAGAAATCAACGAAATTCAGGAAGCACTGTCCCAAGAAGGATTTCAAATAAAATCCGTGTACAATATACACAACAAAAGTAAGATTCCACAATCACTCTTCCGGGTTGAACTACAACCAGACAATACGAGGCTCAAGAAAGGTGAAAAACATCCTATTTAAGTTACTTCGCTATCTTCTGCATAGAAAGATAACAGTTGAAGAACCCCGAAAGCGTTTTGCTCCAGTTCAATGCCAGAATTGCCAAGAATTTGGTCACACCAAAACATACTGCGCACTTCACACTGTGTGTGTTCTTTGTCGTGAACTGCACTCATCTCAAAACTGCCCGAAGGCAAAAGAAGAAACAAATGTTAAGAAATTCAGCAATTGAAAAAGCCATACAGCCAACTATCGAGGCCGCCCTGCATATACTATAACCGTTATTTTCATCTTTTCGGGAGTTACGTATGTTCGATGTTCGCATTTTTTTTCTGTTATGTTGGTACACATGTCTGTTATATATGTTGGCAATACCAACCATTTTGGATTGTCAGTTTGTTTTTGACAGATAAAAAGGTTAGTCGTGTTTTGGTGTGCACTTCGATTTTGTACTATTCGAAAAAATGGATCAAAGAAACTGTATTCAGTTTTGTGTAAAAAATGAAATTAAATGCGCAAGGACATTTGAAATGTTGACTGTGGCCTTTGGCGAGTCTACTATGAGCAGAACACAAGTTCAATTGTGGTATAACCGGTTTAAGGAAGGCCGAGAAGATGTCAATGACGATGCTCGTCCTGGTCGCCCGAGCACGTCAACAACCGATGAAAACATTGACGCAGTGAATTTTGGATAATCGTCGAATCACTATCAGAGAGGTTGCTGATGATGTTGGCATATCGTTCGGCTCATGCCAAGCAATTGTTACGGATGTTTAGGCATGAAACGTGCGGCAGCGAAGATTGTTCCAAAATTGCTAAATTTTGAGCAAAAAGAACGTCGCATGGACATCGCTCAGGAGCTGTTTTTGGCCAAAAACAAAACCGTTATCACGCCTGAACCACCGTATTCACCGGACTTGGCCCCCGCTGACTTTTTCCTCTTTCCAAAACTGAAGACACCGATGAAAGGAAAGCGTTTTGCTACGATTGAGGAGATAAAAGAAAAATCGAAACAGGAGCTGTTGGCGATACCAAAAAAAGCGTTTCAGAGGAATGGAGAAAACGCTGGCATAAGTGTATTATATCTGAGGGGAATTACTTCGAAGGTCGGTTATTTTTTGATCACACCTCGTATAAATATCCAAAAAAAACTCATGCCACAGCAAAGACAAATTAAAAAAGTAACTGCTGCAAAAATCAGTACTATTCCCATAAGCGAACAGGAACCGCGGCTAATATACTCAAAGGAAATCCTCCCCTAAACAATTAAAATGAGCAAAACCAATCGTTGGAAAAAGCATTGCAAACATTCATAGCATCTATGACACAAATCAAGTGCTCTATGCAAAATATGATGCAAGAAATGATGCGAAACCAAAACATGATATTACAATTTCTATTGTCAAATCCATAAACACCATAAAAATCGCACATTGGAACGCTAACGGTGTAACCCAGCACAAGTTTGAGCTCAAACATTTTCTAAATTCAAACTCTATTGATCTTATGCTAATTTAAATTAAAAATAGCTTAAATATACATAGATGGATATACCATCTATGATACCAAACACCTTAGTGGCAAAGCTCGCGGTTGCACAGCAATTTTAATTAAAAATAGAATAAAGAAATTTCAGCACTGATTATATTCAAGCAACAAGTATTATACTCGAAGAATATGTAAGTGGACTAATAATATCAGCAATCTACTGCCCCCCCCCCAGACACAATATAGGGGAAGACCAATATAAGCACTTTTTTGGTACTCTCGGTAATAAATTTATCACCGCTAGAGATTTCAATGCCAAACATACGCATTGGGGCTCTCGTCTAGGAACTCCAAAGGGGAGAAGGCTACTATCGTTTTATCTTGTGGCAGCCCAACATATTGGCCTACAGATAAAGGTAAGATACCAGACCTTATATACTTCGGAGTCGCTAAAGGTTTACATAACATTCACTCCCACGTACAATCATCGCCAGTTCTGCCTTCGGATCATACTCCGATAATAATGACACTCAAATCCCAAACATTGTCGAAACGAGACTACAAAAAGGCCCAAACAAACGGATTGGTTGAAATATAAAATGTACATCAGCTCGCATCTCAATCTGTCTGTATCCTTAAAAACATTCACAGAATTGTTATCCCAAGTGGCAAAGGTAGCTACCCCGTCGTATAAAGCTGTTACTTAGCAAGAATATACTCCGCAAGATATATAAACAGTTTTATTAGAAAAACGATCAATCAGACGCGAATGGCAAAAGCAGAGATCCCCAGCACTAAAAGGGCAATTACAACTTTGCACCAAAAACTTCAGAGGCTTCTGAAGGAAAAAGAGGAAAGTGACTTCTAGCAATATATTGAAAATCTAACCCCTACAACAGCAATTAGTTCTTCTATCTGGCGAGCAGCTAAAAACTTGCGAAGACAAATAATTGCTGAGTCACCAATTCGTCTCCCAAATGGTGACTGGGTACTCCAAACCTTGCTGTTCATGATTCCAAATTGCCTCAGGTCAGCGATAGCCCAAATATGCCAGGAATAGCAATAAAAAAAGAATTGGTAGCCGCTATTAACGAATTAGATGTAAAAAAGCTCCAGTGTGTGATTGAATAACAGGACAAGTGATAAAGGAATCTACAATAGTAACCATAGAACATCTCCTGCTTATTTTTAAGGGGATATTATGCACTGGCTCATTCCCCCAAATATGGAAAACATCTCAAATAACGGTGATTCCCAAGCCTGGCAAAGACCCGACAAATGTGGAATCTTATAGACCTATAAGCTTATTATCAATTTTTTGAAAGCTTTTCGAAAAGCTGATAGCAAAGAGGATTAAACCTGCCGTAGATGGGAAAATGTAATACCAGATCACCAGTTTGGCTTCCGCGAAAAGCACGGCACGGTTGAACAAGTTCACCATACTGTAAGCACTATCCAAAAGCTTATGAGCGTAAAGAATATCGTTCCGCTGTGTTCCTCGACATTACCCAAGCATTCGGCAAAGTTTGGCATACAAGTCTTTTACCAAAGCTAAAAAGCATACTGCCTTTAAATTTATATATGATACTAGCAAGCTACCCCTCGTGTAGAAAATTTGTTATAAAGCACAAAAGTTTCGTCTCAGCGGAATACGCCATTCAAGCAGGAGTTCTCCAAGGCAGTGTGTTGGGCCCGCTGCTCTACACGCTATATACTGCTGATATGCCAACCAATGAAAAAACCGTCACCTCAACATTTGCGGATGCCACTGCAATTTTATGTTCCCACTTGGACCCAAACACTGCATCCAAGCTGCACCAAGAACACTTGAATACTCTGCTGCACTGGATGGATTGTTGCAGAATCAAATTGTGTGTGTGTGTGAATGAAGATAAGTGCGTGTATTTAACATTTACATTATGTAAAAAATCTTGCGCCCCAGTACAGATGAGCTAACTGGCTTCATAATAGGCAATCCAGACTCAAACTGGATTACAAGGTCTTACTCTATAAAGCCATAATAAGGCCTATATGGACTTACTGATCCAACTCTGGGGTACAACGTGTCCATCAAATGTTGAGAAACTACAACGGGCTCAAACAAAAGTATTACGCACAATCACCAAAGCCCCTTGCTACTGAAAAACGCAAATATCGTCAAGGATTTAAATATTCCGACGATATCTAAAGAGATATCGAACTTAACTACAAGCTATAGTTTTAAACTTGGAAAGCACCCAAATATTTTAGCCAGATATTTATTTCAAAATTAAGGCTACATCCGTATTAGATGGAGGAGAATACAATTGCATTTAATTTGAGATAATTATATGAATATTCAGTATTATTAAGAATAAACTTGTAAACAAAAACTTTGAAACTAATTTCGCTTGAGGCAGTGGCATCGAATAACTAAACACTGTAAACTTTGTGTGTTTGTATATATGAACTTTATTTAAACTTTGTTAAATTATTGTTAGTTCTAAATTAAATTAGAAGATTCAATAAAGGAAAATATGAAAATATGAAAATATGGGTGCCCCACAGAAAAAACTTATTCTTTTTACACAACATAGAAACCTTATTCATTTATCAGTATTAATTTTAAATAGTGCATTCTTTAAGTTAATGTGAGGGTGTATAAAGTAGAACCACAGAAACTGAGAAAAAATCGTTGTCCTCTCTTAAGTTCGCTGTAAGTTAAATATTTATTTGTTAGCTTTTGGAAAAAATATATTAATATATGTCTATATTTACTGTTTTGTTCATACTTAAAATGAAACTAACTAGTTAATAAACTCAAACGAAGTCTCCACTTTCTATTTCTCTCTTGCGGCAGCAGCGTGGGTCTTGCAGATATTTGGGCTTAAATTTCCCTAGTATTGTCTTTTCCCATGCTTCCCGTGGGAATGAAAATAAAAAAAGTCTTCTAAAGATAACTTATATTTCGTTAAGTTATATAACTGTCATGATATCTTTTTATGTATTCTCTTTAATTATCGACGTTGAGTATTGTATGCTGGTATATGACCATGTTAATAGAAGTTACGCGGCAATTTGATATGTAGTCTGTGACACACCAAGTTTGTCTCATTACACATCTCGCTATGAATAATCTGAATGTTTGCTGGGAATATGATCAAATGTTTGGCTTGATTAGGCAATTTAAGAGATTCTTCATTGTGAGTTTCGATAGTGCTAGCCTACTGTGACGTAACGGTTGGTTTATTACTCCTCACATAAGAGGATATTCAATTTGGCTCATAATTTAAACACACCACGTTTTGGCTGGCGGTTTAAAAATCTTTAATAATTTGCGGTACAAATTCTTCTGTTCAAAATATAATTCTCAGCTTATACATGTCTCATATGTTGTTCACGTAGTATTGATCTACATCGCGATCTAGGTGTAGAAACAGTAGATAATATTATGGAAAGACAGAGAAACTAAAGCAGCACACGAATGATGAAATTGTTAAACTCGTTAATTGCGCTGATGCCGTGCGAAGACTGAAACGCACAAAACCTACCGACCTTACTAGGTAAACCAATAAACATTTGGAACCTTATAATAACTTAAATAAATAAATAATATTTAGCTAAATACAAAATGCTTGTTAGTTTATAGTTACTAGTTGCATTAGATTATTAACATACTTATATTATATATATGAAATTTGTAATATATTTTGTCATTATAAAAAAAAAATAAAAAAATATGTTGCTCACAATATGCAAAATGTGTTATTTCAGGGGCGCACGATGGAAAGTAACTATTTGTTTTGTTGGCTTTGAATTAAAAATAAATAGAGTATATTACGTTAGTGCTGTTATATTTAGACCACTACGTCCATTATTGAATTACATTTACATAACTTGAGATAGGATTTTGAATGAAATTTTATATAACAAATTATTATATCACTATAAGATAATCATAATACCACTATAAATGGAAGGGGAGGCCATATGGTGCGCCTACTCCCATATAAAGCACTCTTGAGACCCATTTAAAATCTCTCCTCTTGATGGTGATCTGTGTGCAAAGCATATTTCCATTACCACGCCCAAAATTCACACATAACTATATTATAATTATTATATTGTACACCATAATTAATTATATCTGCACGAGGGAGGGGGAACAGACTGCTGGCAACTGAGTAACAGACCTTCGACTCGAAGACGAACATATTTAGAAGGAAGCATTTCGAGACCACAGGCAGGGCAGGATTGGAACTCGCGACCCCACGACAGTGAGGCAGCATCCTTGCCACTAGACAACGGATACTAGCCTCCATATTTATAATTGGGCCGTATATTGCATTGATTAGAGAAATTATTTATGACGGCTTACATTGATACTATAAAATACTGAAGGGTGCTATTTCCGTACCGGTGATTTAATCACGACATTTACCCATTTTTTTCAGTAACCGTTCTTTTAATACACGCTTTTTTATTTCTCTTCTTTCAATATGTTCGTTTAGTTTCTTGTTTCGTTCTTTCATAACGATTGGTAGCTTTGATTATTGAGGAACTGTTTGTTTGTTCGTGGAGATTCCATAGAAGTTGTTTGTATATTGTTTTATTTTTGGATATATTTCGGATAATTTGGAAAACAAAAAGGACAAAAAGAAGCACAAGAAAAACTAGGAATATGTGTTCTAGTTTTAACGGTTCTATTCGGCAGACGTTTTTCAAAGGCAGAACATGTAGTCAGATCGTAGTTAAAATAGTCTAAATGATAAAAAAAACACTAAAATATAATTAAATAAAAATATATTCCATAAAGTACCAAAATATTGTATTAAATAACGTAATTTTGTGTGTTTTACTATTATAAAACTCAATTCTTCACATTGAGAACGTCGTTCCCAGAAAGAAAATCTATTATTTCATTAATCGAAACCGATATCACGGTAACGACTTCAAAGAACGGTTATCAAAAAAGAAGAAGTGAAGATAAAAAATTAGGGTGGGTGTGAAACTTGGTAATGAATGTGGGCGTAATATTTCAACTGCCACGCCCTTCACTATATATACATAATATGAAAAATTCAATTGTTCAATATTAAGATGTGTCGATAAAATACCATTATGGGCGTGGTTTGATAAATCACCACCTCAAGGCTATCTCTACTCGTCTTGTTTATGCAAGTAATGTGCCAGAAAGCCTTAGAGATAATTTAACATGCAAGTATTTGAAAGCGAGCGGTGTACACGTGACCACAGAAGTAAAGACATTTTTCGTTTATCCCCACTTAGAGCAGATGCTGATAAAATCGAACTTTATTTTAAACGAATTCAAAGTTATAATTGAAATAAGACATTGTGCCAAATTTAGTGTAGTTCAGATGGAACTTTAAGAATGTTGCAGGGCAAGTATATTTTATTTTTGTATTAAAGTATTTTAGGATAGAAAAGCTGAAAAAACATATCAAATAAATGTGATCAGTACATTTTGGGAAAAATCTTTATTATTTTTTCGAAAAGTCATTTACACGTATAACAACAAAACACAACGAACAGAAGAAGAAGAATTTTATGATTATTGTGTTAATTAAGTTCTACGGTCCCTCCGCCCTTTCCCTGATTCGCCCACACACTAAATTCCTTTTGCATGGTTTGTGTTCATGGGGAAAGTTGTAAGTATTCAATGGTGTCCGCAATACCATGTGAAGCGCCTCACACAGACGAGATGCAAAGGGACAAACCATGTGCTGGATGGAGTGTGGTTCGCTGGTTAGAAGCGATAAGTATTTAGTTAATGTTCTTGTTCTTGTAATACTATTTTTATGATGTTATTGTTGTTGTGCTATATTGTTGACATTGCATGTCCTTGACAAAAAAATTATATTATTAGCCGAAACTGTGATGAAGGAAATATGTGCTGTTGTTGTTCTTGGTGTAAGTTTTTATTCCTAATGTGATTCTATTACCCAGCAACCTCAGCCAAACTACAATTCAGTGGGTTTGTATTATTTTCTATATATTTGTTTATTTTCTTATGTATTTTATTTTCCTTTTTCTTTTTGGTGTGTTTTTTCTTCTTTGCTGTGTTTATTTCATTTATGTACATATCTCAAATTGCAAAATTGCCTGATTAAAATGCGACGTTGGGTTACGTCCTTAGTATAAGAGTAGCGAGTCAATAACTATGACGCTCTGCTTATTTTAAAAATTACATTTTAAAAATGTGTGTTTATAAATAGATGTAGATGAAAACATGTATTTCGTTGGCACTAACTAAGAAACAAAAATTTAACCGGGGTTAGTCTTTTTACTTTCTAGACTTATATTCCACACTTGTTATGAAGGAACGATTCAGTTTCGCATACTACTCCTCTTCACAAACTTGTTCTCAATATATAAAGAGTATAAATCTTTGACAACTGAGGTTGTCTTGCCCCTTATACTCTAAATTCGTATATTAAATTTTCCAGCTGAGGTGTGTTTGTAACCAAAATCAGCCCTAGGCATATGGACATAAATATATATTTTTGACCAGTGCTGTTTCCTGCGTCGATTTAGGCGTGTCTGTCCATGGTTGTTAAGGATATTTAAGACTGAACCAGATTTCTCTAAGAATACAATAGCTTCACAGATCAATATCTGATTTATTGATTCGTATATCATGTAGTAATTCTGGGTCACACTAGCTCAATTGAATAGGTATTCCGATATACTATACATATATATCTATATATATATATATATATATATATATATATATATATATTATATATATATATATATATATATATATATATATATATATATATATATATATATATATATATATATATATATTTAATAAACTCATGCTAGCACTGCCTCTATTCGACAGATTCATAACTTAAATTTTACACACGACAATTTCATGTCATATCCAATTCACAAATAAACAACTGTTCAGATTGTATTTAACTGAAGCAATTGTTCTATTGTTTATATAATTTGGCCGTAATGTATGTTTATTCATTTAGATTCAAATGCTAAAACCACAATTTATACAGTTTCATAAATGGATTTGTCACACCATAAAGATCTAAACAAAGAATCGGCGGGACAGGTTCAGCACGTTGGTCATTACGCAAAATCTAACAAATTTGCACTAATGGAGCATATTTCAGTTACAAAATTTAATTCTGATTGTTGTATTATTATATCAATTGATATGCTTCCTGTAGAATTTTCTAATGTGCAGAACATGGTCTAACATAGTTTGCGGTTTAATTTGAAAGTAAATTTATATGCACCGTCATCCTTTATTCGAGTGCCCACTTAAATTCGGTGGGCATATTTTGATAAATCCGTTTACGGTAAGGAGTATTGCGTAGTAGGCCTATTATTATTATTAACAGGCTAAAAGAACACCGCGACCTAAAAGATCTATTGTGCAGCCTCGTACCCAACTAAAACAGTCCTAGACTATTTATAAATCTCGTAACTGCTGTGTGCTTCATTTTAACAAGGTGATTTGGAGATATGAAACCAGTGCCTAGGTAATTATGTATGGCTGCGTCTTGCCTCCGCTGGGCAAGTACATAGAATATGTTCTGCCGTTTCCTGCTCCTCTTGACAGAGTCGACAGGAATCGTCTTCTACCACGCCTATTTTTTTCAGATGGTAATTTAGTCTACAGTGTTCTGTTAAAAGTTCAGTAAAGAGTTTGATGTCATTTCTGCTGAGGTTTGAAGAAGCATCTACCCTGATGTGTTCAGGATCAATAAGTAGTCTCGACTGCCGCATGCCTTTTTGGGATCTCCAGTAGTTTAGCAGACCTCGTTTTTCCTGTTCGCACAACAAGTTATTTGTGAAGCTACTGTTTTCCCCACAGAAGGGTTCTGAACCTATAAAGGCAGTGTCTGCACCCCTTTTTGCTAAAGAATCTGCCATTTCGTTGCCCTCATGTCCCTTATGTCCCGGTATCCACAATAGCGTAACAAAGTTTCTCGCTGCTAGGGTATTGAGAAGTTTACAACATTCCCAGACCAGCTTTGATTGGAATGAGAAGTTTATTAATGATTTCAGAGCTGCCTGGCTATCTGAGAGTATGCATATTTTGGTGTTGCGTGTACCCCTGCGTAGACATTCTCGAGCACATAACTGTAAAGCGTGGACCTCCGCCTGAAAAATGGAAGCTGTTTTTCCCATTGTAATTGCTTTTTGGAAATTTGGCCCTATAATTCCAGCTCCTGCACTGCCATCTTCCATTTTGGACCCATCTGTATACCACAACTGTGAGTCCTGTTTTATTATTATTTCCTTGTTTCTCCAAGCTGAACGGTCACTGATGACCACTTTGAATTGCTTTGAGAAGTCTAATTTTCTGTCCATTTTGTCGAAGACCATGAGGCACGGAGAATTCCAGACAGTGTCCAGAATCTTTGCGTGCCCCGAAAGGTTGCCTTCTTTAAGATGGGCTAGATTAGGTAGCCTTAGGGCCGCGCTGGCCGCCATCCATTTAACTACAAGGTGTAGAGGAGTCAGTCCAGTGATCACTCTCAAAGCTAGTGTGGGGCACGTTCTCTTTGCTCCCGTCACACTCAAACACGCTATACGGTGAATCTTGTTAAGAGTCATCTGAGCTCTTGTTTGGTTTACTTTTGGCCACCATACCAACGACGCGTAAGTAATCATTGTTACTATTATTGCTTTATATGACCACGCCATCATTTTTGGCCGTAGTCCCCATGTTTTACCGTACAACCTCTGGAAAGCATAGGATGCTCTTAAGGCTTTACTAGTTATGTATGATAAGTGGTTTTTCCAAGTTAGAGTTTTGTCTAGGATTACTCCCAGATATTTCATTTCATTGGACATTGTTAAGTTTGGTGGTCCCTAAACTTAAGGTCCCCAGATTCAGTTTCCTTCTTTTGGTGAAGGGTACCACATTTGTTTTATTCGGATTTATCGATAGCCCTTTCTCCTGACACCAGTTTTGAGTGATGTCAAGAGCTAGTTGCATGCGATGTGTTGTGGTAGAGTCAAACTTGCCTCTGACCATAATTACCAAATCATCCACAAAGCCCTGAACTTCGTATCCGAGGTCATTGAGAGTTTGTAAGAGCTCGTCGGTAACCAATAACCATAGGAGTGGTGATAGGACGCCCCCTGGGGACATTCTTTGGTTGACCTGACAATTAACCTTTCAGCCCCAGTTTCAAAGATTATTGTTCTGTTTTTCAGCATATTGAGAACCATGTTATGATCAGTCCTTGTATACCTTTCCTGTTCATCCCCTCCTCAATTGATCTGAAAGTAGCATTATCAAAAGCCCCCGTAATGTGAACCGATGTACAGAGAGCTATTTCTTTACCTTCAAACGCCTTTTAAATTTTGCTCGTTAAGCTATGTACGGCTGTCTCAGTCGATTTGCTTGATTGGTAAGCATATTGTTTAATATGAAGAGGCGAGTCTTTAAGATAAGTTTCCCTGATATATTGATCCAGAATTTTTTCCATAACTTTTGGCAGGAATGAAGTTAGGCTAATGGGCCGATAGGCTTTTGGCGTGTGGTCCGCTTTTTTGCCTGCTTTCGGTAAGAAAGCCACCCTAGCCTTCGTCCAAGGTATAGACACTATGCCTAGTTCCAGTCTTATCCTTAAAATGTTTGTTAGCACAGGCGCCAATACTTCAACGCCTTGCCGAATTAGGCACGGTTGTATATTATCGACACCTGGGTATTTGAATGGTCTAAAAGTGGAGGAAGCCTATTTAGTTTTGTTGACGGTAAAGATTCTGCGAGCCAGTTAGAGTGTAGGCATCAACAAACGAGTATTCTCGATGGTTTCACTGTCCTCTCGACTAGTGGCACAGCCTGGAAAGTGAGTGTCCAACAAAAGCTGTCCCCTCTCTTCCAGGCTCTCGTAAAATATCCGTCAGCCTTCTTGAGTGTAGAAAGGCCATTTAAGTGATCTTTATTGAGTGATTTCTAGAGTCGGGTAGCTGCTGGGAGCGTTTCAATCTCCTCAGAGTACTTTTTCCATGAGTCTCTCTTAGATCTTCTCAACTCGTTATTATAGGCCGTTAAGGCACTTCTATAGGATAGTAGGCCTAACCCGGCCTTGGCTTTCCTTACTGGTTTTTTCATCATTTGAAAAGGGTCGAGAATAAAATATTGCTTGTACTTAATTCGAACTACCTTAATATATATTGAAGAATGTTGATGTAAAAAATGCTAATATGTTTTTTTTTATATATTGTTGGTGTTTTTTTTTTGTATCTTTTTGTAGGATATTGTGCCAATGGAACAAGTGGGCTCAGTGGTCTCCAACGGCGGCGGCAGTGTCGCCATGCAACGTGATGACGAGTACCGAAACCGCATCATGAAAAGTAAGTATGTCACTCATCAACCCACTCAAGCCAGCCAACTAAAGACAGCTTGTGTGTGTTGCGTGCGAATTTATGCCCACCTCCCCGCTCCGGACACTCCCACTCCAACTGTACCTGTCAGCACACTTTCTAACACATACATCATCTATGCGCCACACATTTGCGAAGCTTCTCGTTTTCAGATATGTTGGCATAGCTCCTCACAAACACAAACCAGCATTTCAGCTAACAATTATTGTCCTTAAGCTACATAATCCCATCATTAGCGTTGTAGCCATACCAACATTTCCACTACTATAGTACGTGCTACAACCCCCGCAGTATTCCTTTATGTTATACCCTTACTTGCATTTATGCTTTTGCATAGATTTAATTTGATGAGCGTGTGTGTTTTATGTAGTTTATTTCTTAATTAATGCATGAGCATGTACTAAATTAATTGACGTGCTTTTTTCCTTCTTTTCTACAAAAAATGCGATAATTAAATGCTGCAAAAATTGGGAATATTTCAAACATCAACAAAATAAATGCCATAAACAACGACTACATAAAACCAATCCACCAATCCACGAATCCATTCTACCACACATCAAACCAACCATAACAAACTATCAACACCATCTACAATTTGGACTGCTTGTAGTACGTAGACTTGGTAAGTTCGAAACTAAATTTAAAACCAAACCGAAAATTCAGATTTGGAATTGAAGGTGGATTGATTTATCCTTTCCATATAAAATTTAAGACGATATGCGCGCTGCGTTGCTAGTGGCTCTCTTACATACAATATGCAATAATGCACATAAAATAGAACTAACACAGGTCAACTATTTTCATAGTTATTTTAGTATTTATAATTTTCTTTTTTCTGAACAATGAACTGGAATCAAGTGCTTCCACCATTATCTGAGTGTTCAATATAGGTAATAGGATATTATATAGCAATACCCAAAGTTTTCCTAATTAAAAAATCAATAGAGGTGAAATAAATATGGGAGGCTACTTGGTATCTAATAGAAGTCATGGCATATTTGGCTTGAACTGAGCAAGAATCACAAAAATTGTACTTTAAATAATCATAAATTATTTCTGCATTTCTACTCTGTCCTGCGCTCAGCAGGAAAAACAATATCTGGACAATTATTATTAAGAAAGCCGCATTGGTCCGTTTGAGATCCAGTTGAACTTAGAGCACTAAATAGTTCGGCAAGCATAAACAAATGCTGTGATACTCTGGTAGCACAATGGCCCTGGATTATAGCAGCCAGTTTCCTGCCCGGTAGTAGAAAGGACTCGAATTTGTATGCTTATTGTAACCATACTGAACTTCGCGTAAATACGGTAAATAGCTTTCGAAGACGATGTTGGTTGTTGACGTTAAAGTGGTTTTGCTGTTGTTGCAGTAAGAGAGCCACTTGCCGCTGCCATAAATTAGCGTAAGTAGTCAATATCCATTAACGGCTTAAAATTAGGATTCACATATTCTTTGTAGACATGTTTGCTTTTTACTAGTTTTAAGTGTTTTGCTTGTAAGAGTACCGATGCATGGTTCGTTTAAAGAGTAGTTCAAGTTATTTATGCTAATAGTTATAATATTATGCTGTTAAGAGGCTTATAAGTAGCGCTTGAGATGGCTTCTAGTGTTTTGTTCTCTAGTTTTCTGTTAAATCTGCCGTCAATAGAACGACTATTTAAATGTTGTTGGGTATGTAGAAATTATGCAAGAATACGAGTGAAACATATCTTTGGATTTAGGTCCAATAATAAGTGAAAAAATGCAAATCTCACGAAGTGAGGGAACAGCTGATTCGCACAAACTACTGCCGAGGAGCTCTCTCTCACCTAAAGAACCGTAAATAAGCGGAATATATAATATTTGTTAACCTCATGTTGGCAGTCCAGTTCAGGTAGCGATATTACCCATGTTAATTACATTTCCATTCGCCAATATTTGTACATTATTTACACATACTAATCAGCGTGAATGTCGGCCGAAGGATTTGCGGACATTTTCTGTTTAAAAGGTTCCTCATTCAATAATCACAACACAAAAATTCCACGTTTAACATTTCCAACCCAAATGTGCATCCAGCCAGAACGCTCATATTCCTTTAAAATTAATTATTAATCTTTATTCGTTTATTAGTTCGTTCGCATTCGTTCGATTGATTGTCTTTTACTATGATTTGGAACTTTTGCAAAATAATGTTCTGAACATGGTGAGCTCGGCTAACTGCGAAGAATTCCCTTCTACAACTGAGATGCAACCGCCTCTGACGATATTATTGAATACATAATGAATTGCCCTAGTGTAAATAGTAGTGTGAATAGTACTAGTAAATATGTATAACTTCTGCAATGCAACCCGAACAATCGGTTAATACTCCATTTCATTTGTTTTCCTCTTCTATCTTTAACATTAAGTTTACCTTCTAACATATTGACTTATTGTATATTTAAGTTGTAGCTAATAAACCTTTCAGACAATAAGTGGTGTGCATTATTGGCTATTACCAACAGGTTATGGGCCCAGGCGAGATTTGAAGCCTAAGTGTTGTGCAAATTAAAATAAATTTATAAATTTATTTTAAAAAGTAAAAAAGGAAGTGATTGCAATGAGCAACAATGTAATTGAGTGATTGTCTGAGAACAATTATGAGTTCTGGGCAATATAAATGCGAAGCCTTTTAATAGGCGCTAATTTGTGGTCTTGTGTGAGTATAAGGCCTGAAGACTCCAAAGAAGTTTCGAAGGGTGAAAAGTCGGAGAAAAAAGATGGCTCAAAGGATAAAGACACTTCATCGAAATGGGAGAGTATGGATGAAAAGGCATTGGCGCTAATTATTTTAAACGTGTCGTCATCGCAACTGTGCCACATAAAACATGCAAAAACTTCAAATGACGCTTGGAAGACGCTTAAGGATGTACATCAACCCAGTGGACCGGCAAGGAAAGTATCTTTATATAAAAAACTAATCAATATGAAAATGAAAGAAAGTGAGAAACTGGTAAATCACATTAAAGAATTTACAGAAATAGTTGAAAATATGACAGAATTGAAAATTAAAATATCTGAAGAACTATTAACATTGATTTTGCTTGCCAGTCTACACAAATCATTCGACAATTTTGTTATTGCTATAGAGATTAGGGATGAATTGCCTAAGCTTGCCGTTTTAAAGTCAAAATTAATAGAAGAAGGGGTCAGAAGAAGTGATCAGTCAAAGTCGAATGAAGGTGAAAATGATCCAACAGCATTTGCTGTGCATAAAGGCTTTAACGAACAAAGGAAAAGAAGAACATATAAAAGCAAAGTAATTACTTGTTTCAATTGCGGTAAAACCGGTCACTTTGCTGCTAACTGTAAAAAGCCAAAGCAAATTAGAAGAAAGGAAGAATTCTCTTTCGCTGTAACCAATGCTGCTAATAATAAAAGCACCAGTGAACAACATGATGAGCATATTGAGTGGTGCGTCGACAGCGGCGCGACGTCGCATCTTTGCGTCGACCGCGCGCTGTTCTCAACATATGAGAAAGTGAAAGAAAAAGTCCGCTTAGCAGACAACAATTATACAGAGGCAGTAGGCAGAGGCACGGTTAAAATCAACACTAATCGTTGTTCCTTTTTGTTGAATGATGTGCTGCACATTCCCAATTTAAAACACAATTTCTTGTCTGTGGGTAAAATTGTAAACAAAGGATTTTCTGTTATATTTAATATAAATTCGGCTACAATAAATGATAAAAGCAAGAAAGCCATTCTAAAAGCAGTGAAAAGAGATCACCTTTTTATAATCGAAGAAAAAATTGAGAATGCGTTTTTTAATGATTCTAATGAAAAAATTATCAAATGGCACAACAGGCTAGGCCACCTTAATTTCAAAAGCATGAGTGTATTGTGCACAAAGAACATGGCTAAAGGAATAGAGATAAATAGTGTCCCAAAAGATGTTAAATGTGAAATATGCATGAAATCAAAAATTCATATGCTACCATTTCCGCAACAAGCCACTAGAGCAGACGGTATTTCAGATTTGATACATAGTGATGTGTGCGGCCCCTTTAGAACTGCTTCGATTGGAGGTGCAAAATACTTCATCAGTTTTATTGATGACAAATCGAGAAGGGTTTTTGATAATTTTTTGAAATCCAAAGATGAATGCCTTGATAAGTTTAAAATTTTCAAAGAAATGGCTGAGCGGCAAACCGGCAGAAAAGTTAAAGTACTTAGAACAGATAATGACAAGGAGTTTTTAAATAAAGCATTTGATAAGTATCTAAATGAAAACGGAATTGTAAGGCAATTAACAGTTGCATATACACCGCAACAAAACGGAGTCGCCGAGAGATTCAATCGTACTGTGCAAGAAATGGCTAGAAGTATGCTTTGCCAGTCGAACTTAAGTGATTGTTTGTGGGCAGAAGCGATCTCCACTTCAGTTTATATTCGTAACAGGTGTCCAACGAAAGTATTAAGCTGTGTCACCCCTTTTGAAGCCTGGTCAGGACGTAAGCCAGAAGTTAGTCACTTGAGGGTTTTTGGATGCTTGGCAATAGGGCTTGATAAAACTTAAACGAATAAGCTTAAACCTAAGGGCCAAGAGTTTCGAATGGTAGGGTATTCCCTTACATCAAAAGCGTACCGTCTCTATGATAGAAACACACACAGAGTTGTTGAAAAGAGGGACGTGTTATTCGCGATGGAGAATGAATATAAATCGTTAATCCAAAACAACACATGGTCTATAACAGCACTTCCTGACAACCAGAAAGCAATCAAATGTAAATGGGTGTACAGCGTCAAACGAGGCAAAGATGGCAGTATTGAATGGTTCAAAACAAGACTTGTGGCTAAAGGCTGCAGTCAGGAGTATGGCCTGAATTACTATGAAACCTTTTCACCAGTTATACGCTACGCTACTATAAGGATGTTATTGGCCCTTGCAGCAAAGTACGAAATGCATCTGCATCAATTGGACATAACAACGGCATATCTTAACAGTACCTTAAACGAAGAGTGCTACATGCATCAGCCAGAAGGTTTTATTGATAAAAGGAATCCAAATCAAGTGTTGAAGCTAAATAAAGCCATTTATGGCCTTAAACAATCTGGACGAGAATGGCACTTAACTTTGGACTCTATCCTGAAGAAACTGGGTTTCGCTCCTTGCGATCACGAAAAATGTCTTTATAAAAAACAAGACAAAGGTACGTTAATATTAATCGCAGTTTATGTTGACGATATAATTATAGGTTGTTCATCATTGGCCGAGGTCGAGGCCATCAAAAGCTTGTTAGCTGCAGAGTTCCTGTTAGTTGACAAAGGCCCTCTGAAACACTTCCTTGGATGGGAGATTGACCGTGATGGTGAGGTTGGGGCGGTTTCTGTTTGCCAGACAAATTACATCAGAAGCCTGTTGCAACAATATAATATGGAGAACTGTCGTCAAGTTGCAACACCATTAGACCCTGGATTCAAAATTGCATGTGGCAGCAATAACTCTAAGCGAATTGACCAGACCCGTTACCAGAAACTAATTGGAGAACTGATGTATTTGGCAATATCAACCAGGCCTGATATTGCACATTCTGTAAGTAAGTTGGCTCAATGTAATGTGAGTCCTTACGAAGAACATGAGCAAGGCGCGAAGCACATTCTTCGGTACCTGTCAAAAACCATTGAATATAAATTACATTACCAACAAGGTGGCGCAGACGTCCATGGGTATGTCGACGCTGATTGGGGCGGTAATATTATAGACCGTAAATCATACTCTGGCTGCGTCTTCATGCTAAGCGGTGGTGCGATATCCTGGAAATCGCAGAAGCAAAGCGTGACTGCATTAAGTACGACTGAAGCTGAGTACATTGCACTATGTTCTGGTGCAAAAGAAGGTATTTATCTGAGAAGACTACTGCAGGAATTAGGTTTCCATCCCAGAAATAGACCAATGCTAATAAGAGGCGACAATCTCAGTTCACATCAACTGGCAAAGAACCACATCTACCACAGAAGAACGAAACACATAGACATAAGATATCATTTTATTAGAGATGCAATTCAGAATGATAGCTTAAAATTAGAATATGTTCCGTCTAACAATATGGTTGCAGATATCTTAACAAAAAATCTAGCAAAAATTAAACATCTCCAATTAACAAAAGCAATGGGAAGGATTGAATAATGAATTGAATGAAACTTTATTGTTGAGCTTAATTTTGAATTGTACAAAGTTATTGAATTAAGATTCGAGATTAAAAATAAAGATTTGTCCAATAATGTTCGGTTTGAGAGGGAGTATTGAATACATAATGAATTGCCCTAGTGTAAATAGTAGTGTGAATAGTACTAGTAAATATGTATAACTACTGCAATGCAACCCGAACAATCGGTTAATACTCCATTACATTTGTTTTCCTCTTCTATCTTTAACATTAAGTTTTCCTTCTAACATATTGACTTATTGTATATTTAAGTTGTAGCTAATAAACCTTTCAGACAATAAGTGGTGTGCATTATTGGCTATTACCAATAGATATAATAATCGTTTTTACCAGTCACAGATTCACAAGCACATTTGTTCCCATCATCATGATTACCACATCGCTAATTACTAGTTCAATATTTGAAATTTTTTAAAAATTTGTTTTGCAATTTTCATAATTACAAATTACCGGAAACTTAGCTTCTGGTATCTTTTGGAAAAGAAAAGTGTACAAAAGAAAAGTGCCACGGCTTGGCCCACCTCGAAATATCCTATAAGCAAGAACAGACTAAAGAATGCTTGTAAGATTAATTCAAATTGTGGCAATGTACGTAAAAATTAGTGGGTGAAATTGTCTCTGATTGCTATATATTGTCAGAATAATGCCAGCGGAGTCACTTTCTATAGTCAACAATTAGTAAAATAATCAGTAAAACTAGCCGACGAATGCAGCGAAGAGGAAACGTCGTAATATCATTCTAAGTGAACTTTTTACTATTCCATTATTTCATATAGAATGAGTAGAGTTTAGAAGTTGTCTCAGCATCGTGTGTTAGACAAACAAAGTACATTAGTATATCTACGTATTAGTTTTACCCCAGTATCTGGTCATTTGTGTGCTACATTTGTAGCTGTTTTTAAGGGAAAAGCCAGTCCCGTTACAGATAGACAAATATCTCTAAATCAATTTGGGAGTGATGTGTGGTTAGATACTCGTACATACCGTACTTGATAGTTTGTCCACGAGAATATGTAATTGTGGACTTGCCCTATGTAGCGTACTGAACACAATACAAAACAGGTAAAACAATACAAATTAATTGCAGCGCAAGCCGCTTTAATTTTGAAGAGCTGCACTTGCTTCTTAGTTAGCTGTGGTGTGCCCAATCTCAATTATTGCTTCTGATATTCAAAGTGGAGCGGAGGCACAGCCTCTGAATCCGAAACACAACTTGGCAAACACACAATCGACGGGTTTAGTGCACTCATTCAGAAATTCAACTTCCTCACCGTTGACCGCTTTTCGGGTATTGGTTTCTTGGCAGCTCGGTCGCATGGTCGGTTGGACAATGGCAATGGGCTGCAGTGCACCACTGGCACTGGCGTGGACTAAGGCAGGTAGCTGGAATGGTGTGAATAAAAGCCTTATTTCTTTTCACTTTATCTTCTTGCTTCGCATGCTGCTATACTTACTTCTGGAACCGTTGAGAAAGTTTTCCAGCGGAATTTTCACAACAAAAGACTTGCATCCGCTCAATGGTATGGCGCGCATCGAAGCAAGAAATCCCATTACCAAAGAATGCAGTCGTTAATGCGGGGTGGTTATGAATACATAAAGAAAATAACAGTCATTTTCCCTTCATATTTCGAATAAGATCCACGAAATCGAACCAATGGATGAATGTGCGAATGATTGGAAATGTGGGTGTTTTGGTGTTGTCGTTTTGTCTGCGAGCCAGAAGCTATGAAATTTAAACACATTCCGATAAACACAAAGGAATTTTAATCTTCCATCCAGCGAATGTAAAAATGCATTCCATGTTGAGGTTTTATGAAAGCGACTGAAATAGCTATGGAGATTCTTATTGATTCCCTTAGAAAAATGCGGTGTCAACGACGGCAGCCTGAAGCATATCTACAACATTTAGTTCGGTAGTCTTTTTGTAGAAAATACTTGCATACTGCTGCGAAAGTAACGCTGCTGACTACTGATTCCCGCTGTTGTGAGGGGTTTACACTTACCAATAAGCTTCTACAATCGTTTCATGTTTGTTTCTATTGGGTTTTAAAATGTAGTCCAGATCTAACCAGCAGAGGACATATTTGTTACTGCAGTGCGTTTTTTCCTTGGATTTGTGTAAATATATTGGTAATCGAGGCTGATTATAAGGAATAATTTAATCAGAACTTTCGGTGGATGCTTGTTTGATTCTGCTACGAGCGGTACTTCCCGTCTTTCTATATTCTCTGTTCTCCAATTGGTAGGAACACCAAAAAGAATATCAGCATAATGCATGAAAACAACAACGAAAACTACTGAGAAAGACAAAATCGAAATTACAATATCAACAGAGTTCATTTTGTACTATTTTAGTCACCCATTCAGAAGACAATTTATATCAGATAAATTAAATATATACAGACCAAATATCACTTGGCCCCTATTTGAAAATGATTCCATTCGTATGGACACAACGATACTTTTTGATGAAACTTTTAACTCGAAGAGACCCTATTTCGAAAGATGCATTACGAGACCATTCCCTGAACAGAATTCGAAAATACGGCCCCAGGACTGCGAGACTACGGAGGGCAGCTGCAGACAAAATTAATTGTGGACCACTTTTTCCGAGTATATCACAATCTTTTTTTTTTATATTACAATAATTTATTATATTCTGAATCTGCTTAAATTAAGCCTAACAATAAGTACATAACATCTTAAAACTAGTAAATAAAAATAAATATAATTTTAACCCAAATTGAATTTGGCCAAATTGAATTTCGATTCTGCTTCGCTCTTCACAAGGCCGGAAGGTCTCTTCTCTACAGGCGGGATCGGCTTATCGGTTTTGCGAGGGATTTAGCTAGTGGATTCGGGTGATTTTCCAGTTTTGCTATGTATTTCTGCTTTCTAGACTTTATTTCTGTGATAACTGTTGGTATTTTCAGGTCTTTGTGAATATTATCGTTACGCATGTACCATGGAGCACCTGTTATTAACCTAAGTATCTTCGACTGAAACCTTTGAATTATGGCAATGTTAGAAGCGGATGCATTACCCCACAGTTGAATCCCGTACAACCATATCGGCTTAATAACTGCATTGTATAGGAGGATTTTGTATTCCATACTTAAGGTAGATTTGTGGTTAATTAGCCAATGCAGCTGGGCGATCTTCAACTTCATATGTAAAATTTTAGCTGCAATGTGCGTATGCCCAGCTAAGCGCCTGTCTAAATGAATGCCAAGATAAGTGACTTCATTAGCTTGTGGAATCTCGATATTATTGAGCCGAATAGCTGGACACGTACCAGGCTTGAAAGAGAATCTTACGTGCTAGCTTTTTTGCTCATTGACCTTTATACGCCACATTCCTAGCCATTCTTCTACCCTAAATGAGTGCTCTTGTAGTGCCCTCGACGCCTTTATCGAACATTTATTGCAACTAAGTATGGCAGTATCATCCACAAATGTTGAAACTAGCGTGCTTTCCCTTATAGGAGTATCAGATGTGAATATTACATATAATGTAGGGCCTAGACCGCTACCTCGGGGCACACCGGCTGAAATTGAAAAATCTTCGGAAATAAATTCGTTTACTTTTACACTGAAACGTCTATTGGATAAGTAAGACTCAAGAATTTTATGATAGCTTCTTGGAAGAAACTTTTTGAAAATCAGTCCTTGATGCCATACCTCATCAAATGCTTGAGCCACGTAAAGGAATATTACAGAGCAAAACTCCCCAAGTTCAAATGCTTTTCTTATTTCATTTGAAATTCGATTTACTTGCTCTAAAATGCTGTGCTTTTCGCGAAAACCGAATTGGTGTTGCGGTATTACGCTATGTTCATGAAGAAAAGCAGATAGTTTATTTAGTAGTAGTTTCTCAAACAATTTGGAAAGGCCAGGCAACAGGCTGATAGGTCTATTTGATGACGGTAGCGTTGCGTCTTTTCCAGGTTTAGCTATCATACATATTTGAGACTTCTTCCATGCATTCGGATAGTAACCGATGCTCAAAATTGAGTTAAATAGCTTACAGAGAAATGCTGATGCAGAACCTGGTAACGGTTTTAGCATTTTCGGGGTAATATTATCGAATCCAGGTGATTTTTTTGGATTCAGTTGTTGAATATATTTGGCTATTTCAGGAAGGGAAATTTTAATAGGCTGAGAAGTATCAGTACTGCAAGGTAGGGCAGGCAATGCAAGGTTTTACACCATCCATTGGATGCTTAAAGTTTTTCGATGCCTTCCAAAGGGAATACCTTTCGGTAGAATTTGGGGTTACCTTCTTCAGGTACTCTTTTAGGTTTTTATCCTCCTCCTTTGTAAGAGCATCTTTAAGCGCCCTTTCGGCTGCTTTAAGATTGTATTTAGAGATGGGTGAGCGATGTTTCTGCCATTATCGGCGCAGCCGTCGTTTCTGTGCTACAAGTTTTTCAATTT
This sequence comes from Clusia tigrina, assembly GCA_920105625.2. NCBI lineage: Eukaryota > Metazoa > Arthropoda > Insecta > Diptera > Clusiidae > Clusia > Clusia tigrina. Next base: position 43,581,552 of record OV050032.1, on the reverse strand, counting down.
GGCTATTTGTACAGGCATACTTGCACTTTCTAGAAGTATTTTTTGGCGTTGCCACTACGGCTGCAGTCGCTAGCATGGAGTTGAAAATATCAATATTATTATCTATATCATCTGCAAGTTTTACCTCAACTCTTGTAGAGATAATATACTTTTTGTATTTTAACCAATCGGTTTGGTTGGGCCCTAGGCGAAACAGTGGACTTGTATATTCTGGCTATTCATAAAGGTTGATTATTACTATTTATAGACACAGGTTTCCGCTGATACTAAAGACCTATCTATATTTTTAGAAATAGCAAAATCAATAAGATCAGGAATTTTCTTTGGGTCTGTTGGCCAATAAGTGGGCTGTCCTGGTGAGACAAAATCGTATTTACTATTTCTGTTAGTTATTGCATTGTACAATTGTCGGCCTTTTGGATTAATTAGGCGAGAGCCCCAGTGTTTAAGTTTCGCATTATAATCACCGCCAGCTAGAAATCTATCACCAAGGGAATCAAAAAGTTCTTTAAATTGAGTTTCTGTTACAGTAAAACGGGGTGGGCAGTATATAGCTGAAAGCGTCAAGTCTTTGCCACGATTTTTAATAGATACTGATGTAGCTTGCATCCATTGCATCGAATGCGATTGCATAAGATGATGCTTAAGCCGATTTCTGATTAGAATATCCGTACCGCCATGTGCCTTACCATCAGGATGATTTGTGTTATAAAGTTTGAAGCCTGGGAGATGAAAGTTGTATTTGTTTGTGAGGTGTGTTTCAGACAAAAGCATAACATCAATTTCGTGGTCATGTAGAAACTTATTAAGGGCTAGTTTATGCCGGTTAACACCGTTTGCGTTCTATACAAATATTTTTAACAAACTCTTTTTTTATTTACAAGAGTTTGGATCATCTGATTTTGAGCTTTAATCAAATCTTGTAGCATATTTTGCACTGTAGACATGAATTGAGTCATACACTGAGTAAGATTTAGGATCATGGCTTTTACTTCACTATTAGATGCATTGTTATTGTTAACTTGCCGTACGTTGCCCTGCAGAACACTTGCGTAGGTCACGAATTAATCGTCCAATGTTTGATTTCAAAGCGAGAATTGGTGTGATAGTGGATCACAGGATACTGATAAATCCTTCAGTTAATTTTGAATGGATTGTGAATTGATGTTGTTCCGAAAATTATAATATGGATAGAAAAATTAAGGTCGTAAGATATCACCAGCGTGTAACCCTTTTCAAACGGTGCATTGTTGTGGATATAGTGGACTGCTCGTACCGCTTTTGGATTGATATCAATAAATGTGCCGAAATTTAGCTTCTTCACATATCTGTTAAGCGCAATAAAATATAAATTTCAATATTTTTTGATAGATTTCCTTGATTTGTTGATGGTCCAAATTAGGTGCGAAAAAAAACTAATCAAATTAATATCTGGTTTTTCTGTGACACCTGAGGGAAATTCTAAGAAAATAAACAAACAGTCCCCAATAATTACGACTAACATTTAAAAAAATTAAATGACATGAGAAATGAGTTCCAAAAACAAATGCAGGCCATGCAGGCAACTCTTACAGCCAATAATGAACAAATTTAAGGCAGTGTATTGGAAATTAGAGGAGAGATGCAAGGGTCAACGCAGTCATCACAGCTATTACCTGCAATTGAGCAGCCCGCCATGCCTGACCAGCTTTAGCCACTTTTCGAGACTACACAGCCGTTGGCTAAGTCTGAAAGCAATGTTGATGATAGACAAAGAGCATTAGCACATCGTCAAAAGAAATGATATCCACTTCCACTCTTTTCAGGCTTATTTTAGGCTATATTTAGACTTGTCAAGTACCACTAGAGTGTTTAAATATTCTGATTTGCATAATATAATGCGCTTATGAGATGGATTAAAAGGACGCGCTAAAGAAGCTGTTGAGTCGCTGCTGTCTAATGCGACATTATATCCACATTCAAAGAAACCTCTGGACGACCAGAGCTTCTGATAAGAAGCCAGATAGAAAATGTCCCCATACTACCCTCTGTCAATGAAAATCGTTTAGAAGCATTAGTGAGTTTAGCAACAAAAATTAAAAATATGACTACATTTCTGGGAAACGTTTAGGGCGAGCATCATTTAACTATTACAATGTTGTTAAGTGCACTGTTGGCACAGCTTCCAACGTCCAAGCAAATGCAATGGGCTGAAACGTGTCTCCAGCTGCAGCAGCTGAATTCAGTTCATGGCTTAACAACTTACGAAAAATGGCTAATATGGTATCTGCCGCCTTACCAACTATATCTACACGATCAGCCAAATAAGAATCATATAATAAGAAAATATGTAACATATGCAACGGTCAATGCAGTAACGTAAGTAACTACCGTAAATTTACACAACTGGTCTTAGAAGAGAAATGGAACCAGATAAAATAATTTAAACTATGTTTCGGGTTTTTGAAGACGAGCTATCAAATGAGTCGATGTTTCAAACGTAAAAGATGTGGTATCAACGGGTGTCAAAAAACGCATCATACACCAAGCGTGCAGCCTAGAGTATCGGAGCCATTCGCATTAACAACAGCCGGAGAGTAGAAATTGTCGTGCGGATTCCGATAAAAGTAATGAAGAGGTTCTATTCCAGATAATTCCCGTAAAAATATATGGAAAGAATAAAATAGATAAGATTAGTAAGGTGTTCACCTCCTCAGCCTCTCGTTGCCTACACAAAGATTCAAAGCCGGTGCAGTGATGAAACAATATTTTCAATTTCAATTTAAATTTATTGTTTAAAGTTATAACATAAGACAAAGTCTTTTAATATATAACTATATATCAGTTATTAATATAATATATTAAATTAAATTAGCAACTAATTAAATAGATAAATAAAAAAAATGAATAAGTAAATAAGTAATAAATAATAAATAATACATAAATAAATAAATAAATTAATACAATAATAAATAAAAGAATACAGACAGAAAAGAATAATAAAAGAGATATTTGGTTATTTTCAAGGGTAAAAATTTAGAGAGCTCTATGGTAGCTCTCGACAAAAGTACTGGAACACTAAATGCTTAAACTCACTAATCCCTGCCACCCCTCTCACAGCTGAAGGCAGCGAATTCCACATCCTGATGGCATTAATGAAGAAGTATCGAGTTGAATTAGAATAGGCAAATTTAGGTATTATCATGCACCGACTTCTTTTTGATTGGCTCTGCTGAAGTTTCTCAAAGAGATAATTAGGAGTTCTCGTGATAATCAGCTTGTGAAGAAAAATACAATTTCTGATCCGCAAGTAGTTCTCAATACTGCATCCAAGAACACTTGTCTTCCAGGAAGTTATATGGTCAAACCTACGTAATCCAAACACATATCGTGTGGCATAGTTAAACACAACTTGTATTTTATGTAGGGAGTTTGAATCCAACTTACTATATACAAGCTCTGAATAGCAAATGATCGGTACAACCAGCTGCTTAACCAACATTCTCCTAGTCTCGACAGGGGTAAACTCTGCTGACATCCGTAACTGTCTCAGCACAAAAAAAACTTTTTTCACAATACTATTTACTTGATCAGTGCAAGTGAAAGAAGAATTAATATGAAAGCCCATACTACATGATCTCTCAACGAATTTCAGCTGAGCGCCACCAATATATATCAAAGGAAGTTTGTCCAATTCTACTTTCTTCTTCGAGATTGGTAAAACATAGGATTTTAACGGATTTAGGAAGAGTCCATTTCTTTTTGACCAATCAAATATAGAATGTAGATCTTCGTTCATTTTAAGACTCAAGTCATCAATATACTCCATGCGCCGAGAAAGATAAATCTGTAGGTCATCAGCATTTGCATGTATATTTACGTATTTACACACCGAGAATATGTCATTTGAAAATATAGTAAACAGGAGTGGGCCAAGAATCGATCCCAGTGGAACACCCGAAAAAACTCATTGTTAAATAACTATTTATAAGGCCAACTGCACTGTCACAAAACCCATAGTACCGTTTTAATTTTAAACAAAGCAACGAATGAATGAATCCAGGAGACATAGAAAAGTAAGAAGACCTTGGTCATACATTTCACGAACATCATCCATAACCTTAAGCATAGCAGTCGCACAACTGTGCCCCGATCTAAAACCAGACTGCAAAGGAGAGAAAAGATTGTTTTGATGAAAGTAACCTGAAATTTGCTCAGCCATGAGTGATTCACAAACCTTTGATAGAAAAGGTAAAATACTAATAGGTCTAAAATCACCTGGCTCCAATGCTTAGCTCTTAGCTACTGGAATAACGATACCAACTTTCCAAGCACTAGGAAAGCACGAAGTCGTAAAGCAATGATTAATAATGTTGGTCAAGGGACTAAGAATAAATGGTAATATAATCTTAAGAAACTTAACCGGCAAGCCATCCTCACCAATTGCATTTGACTTAACCCTCATCAGACATCGCGGACACAGCAGATCTGAAAAGTAGACGTGGCAGAACAAAATATTCCAAGAGCAGGCTGAGAAACCGAGCCACATGATCCCGGGGAAGCAAAGGCATCACACATAATGCTGGGATCCAACTTGCAGATAGTATTATCACTACTACGCACTCCAAGGTTCCTCAAATTCCTCCAAAGTAGCTTGGTAGGAAGGCAACTTTTCAACTTGGAATTGTAAAAATTTCTTTTGGATTGACGAACAATAAATACAGTTTTATTTCGATCAATCCTAAATCGATTCCAATTATCCACAGTAGGCTTATTTTTCCATTTAGCATGCAATTTATTTCGATTCCTAATGGCCAATTTAACGTGCTTAGAGTACCATGGACAAGAAACATTCTGTACGAATGGGGACATATTGATTAAAAATCCTGTCAATGCAACCTACAAACAAGTCCAACTTATCATCCACAGAGGTTTGACACCAGCATTCATCCCAATGCACCCGACTCATCTCACAGAATAGTGATTCGTAATCTATAGCATTAAAGTCACGATATGAAAAAAAATCCGGCAGCGCATCACGGCACAGTGTTATGTTTAAGGTACAAAAAATTAAATCATGATCGGAAATAAAAGAGATTTGATCAAAAAAACTAATCAATGAGACATCAGATACCAGAAAGAAATCAAGCAAACTAGGGTTGACATTATTTCCATAACGAGTAGGTACACCCGAGTTTACTACAGATAATCCAGCAGTTGCTACAAGCTCATATAATTTATTCCTAGCACTACTATCACACAGCAGATTCACATTGAAATCGCCACAAATCACAAAGCGATCATAATCAGCCAAATTATTGGACAGCTCAGAAAAATAAGGTTCAAGTTGATATGCTCTATTAGGGTTAGATACAAAAGATAGAAACATTTTTGTACCTCCACTACAAATCTTAACATTCAAAAATTCAATGTCACACCCATTAGACAAGCTTAACAACTCAATATTTAGGTAAGTTTTGCAATATATTGCTACACCACCCCCTCTCTTATTCAGCCTATCACTCCTTACTAACTTGTAGTCTTTAATGCCATAATGGGCATCCAAAACATCATCCTGAAACCATGTTTCCGAGACACATATAACATCCACTAAAGAGCCCTCAAAAATATATCTCAAGTAATCTTATTTTTTCTGAATTCAGACTCCTACCGTTAAGATATGCGCATCTTAGGAATTTGCCGAGTAAGAGTTATAATGATCAGCCAAAATTTATTATCAGTTTCATACACTTGTTTTTGACGGTACCAATAGAGACACCATGTTGCCAGCAGAATGCTGGGCCAATTTCAGTCAAAACTAAATTGGGATGGACGGTGTATGGACCAGTTAATGGAGGCGATATACCATACGTGAATCAGTCATTCCATATACGACAAAATAACTCTGATTCCGAAGTCAAATCAACGAAATGAATGAGATGATGAGAAAGTATTTAGACATGGAGACTTTTGGTGTAAAACCAGATATGAAATTGATGAAAAAACGAAAAGAGGGCACTTGAAATATTGCAAACAACAACAAAACGGAAAGGCGGTCGATATGAGGCCGGTCGTTTGTGAAAGAGGATATTACTTCATTCCCTAATAGTATGGCTATGGCAATAAAAAGAATAGAAAGCGTTGAAACAAATATGAGACTACACGTAGAATATGCAGCAGGATATAAAAAGAAAATGTCTCATTATATAGAAGATGGCTACGCTAGAAGACTTACACCGCAAGAAGAAGATATAAGTCCGTATAAATCATTTTATCTACCGCATTTCGGGGTTAAAACCCCAAAAAAAGTGAATAATAATTTATTTATATTTCGTTGAATAAAGCTTTATTATCAATCTCCGACTTGAACCAACCTTCAATAGGTATTCTGTTTAAATTCAGAGAAATACCGATTGCTGTATGTTGCGATATTAAATAGATGTTCCATCAAGTGCTTCTAAATGAAAAGGGTCAACAATATCAAAAATGTCTATGGAGGGATGGAAACCCGCAGAACCCCCTGGAAGTATTTTTTATGGAAAGGATGATATTTGGTGCCACGCGTGTTCTTCGACAATTGTTGTTTATTCTATTCGAGTGCGCTGCCACGAGCTGTTGATATAATAAAACAAGTAAAGAAGTCTGAAGTCTGGTTAGACCGACTTTAAAATACCCTTTACCTTTTCTTGTGCTTGCGAGTTCAACAATGGAGATGTTTTCTTCATAAATCATCGTTAGGAGAATATCTACGGTAATTTTCGGTAGGGTACCTTGAATTGATTATATTAGAGGGAGGCGTGGCCGTTATCTGATCGACCCCATTTCTTATAAATGCCTTGTAAATTTCGAAATTTCCAAAAATATTGTTTAGGTCGTAAGTTATAATAATAAGTGGGCGTGGCTCTAAAAATAAACCGCTCATTTTTTGTGTGGTGTACCCCCAACCTTCCTGTGAAATTTCTTTGATGAATCTTCTATATGAACGTAGCAATGATTTGTGTTCAATTGTGGGCGTGGCAGTAGTAATAATCTGCCCATATTTGGAATGCATGCGTGAATCAGTCATTCCATATACGACAAAATAAGTCTGATTCCGAAGTCAAATCACCGAAATGAATGTATACAGCTACCAATTTGTATTCATATATCATCAGAAGCATAGATAGGGAATTGCTTTTTAGTGGGGTCCCCAAAGTTCATTATATGGGAGGGAGGCGCACACACACTATTATGGACCCCATGTATATTTCTGCCAATTTTTATTCCGATGGCATCAATACGAGCATAGGTAGGCTAATTTTAATTTTAGACCCGAAAGTTCCTTATATCAAAAGTGGGCGTGTCTTTTCCCTGATCACCCCTATTTGTTGCAGATAGCTTTATAATGTCCACATGTTCCTATGTATATGTCTATACCTACCACGCCTCCTTCTTGAAACTGCAACCCCTCTCAAAAGCACAAAATTAGTACACCCTTTTTACTTTTTTTAAAGACACTACATTGATGATTATATAGATTGCTTTGAGAGAGAAGGAAGACATTGCAATTGGGGTCGTTGACGTTGTCATAAGTATTCACCTAGCTGGAGGATTCGAGTTTAGAAATATAATTTCAAACTCATAGAAAGTTGAGAGTGCGTTTGGTAGCACGAACATTGCCATAATGAAGCTTTGGCCACCAATGGTCGCGTGGATGTTTTGGTGCTCAAAGGCCGACGAGATGCTGTTTGCCTTGCAATTGAATAAAGTATCACAACAGATAATCAACTTTACTAGAAAACCAACCAAGCGTGAAGTTCTTAGCGTCGTAATGTCCCTCTTCAATCCGCTTGGATTTTTGGGGAACTTTAGGGTGACCGGAAAAATATGGAGTTAGACGATATGGAGGGATCATCAAATACCCGACGAATTGTTTAGTTGATGGAAGGCTTGGCTGATGGAGTTAAAACAAGTGGAAAAGTTTCGAATTCAACGCTCCTATATAAAAATGTCAACAATTTCGCACCGAAGTTTTCGTAGATGTAAGTGAAGAAGCATGTGCGGTTGTAGCATATATGAAAGCTAACATGGCAAAAGGTATAGAACTTGCATTCGTGGCCGTAAAATATAGTTGTGCCCCGACCCGATACCATACAGTGCCGAAATTGGAGCTACATACGCATAACGACTGAAGGAGAGTATAGTAAAATGCCATTCAATACGGTTTAGTAAAATTCCTTTTTGGAGTGACTCGCACACTGTAATAAGATGGATTAGAGCTGATTATCGGGCTTACAATCAATAGGTTGCAAATAGGTTCGGCGAGATATTCGAAAACAGTCAAATAGAGAATTAGTTTTGGTGCCCAGGTGAACTAAACCCAGCAGATAAAGCAACCTGTCCACCGTTTACAAGGCGAAATAAGACAGCAGGTAGATGGAAAAATGAACCGGAGTTTTTGCGTAAAATATAGAAGAATGGCCGAGTCAACTACTTATGAAAAATAGTGTGGATAGAAGCGAAGATGAATTGCGACCGAACCATATCTTACTGATAGCCAGGCAAGTGAACACAATTGTACCAATTATTAATCGATTTTCAAATTATAGACGTTCGAAGAGAACTATGGCCTGGATATTTCGATATATTAACACCGTAAAAGCAAAGGCTACCCAACGAGTACTACAGAAGGGCGAACTCATAGCCGAAGAAGAGTTGGCAGCCGAAAAGCATCTCTGTAAAGTTTTTCAAATCAAAATATTGGCAGAAGAGTGCGCTAGTCTCTCCAAAAATGGCATGGTTCAAGTAACAAGCAATATCAAAGCGTTAAACCGCTTATTGATGAGGATGGTCTGTTACGAGTTGGACGACGAATCGAAAGGGCCACGTGAATACACGTCGATGCCAGGCACCCGATAATACTTCTAAAGGAACATCCGCTCACGTGTTTGATAACTGATTACTATCATCGGAAGTACAACCACATTAATGTCTCAACAGTAACCAACGGTATAAGACAAAGCTTCTGGATTCCATCGATAAAACGAGTGGTGATTTGAGTATGGTTTGCAGATTGCGAAATCCCTCCCGCAACAGCAAATGGGTAACTTGCCGATAGATAGATTGAAACCCGTTCTTGTACACCAGAGTAGATTTCTTTGGCCCCTTAAATGTAACTATTCGTCGACAAAATGAGAAGTTTTGGGCCTTTTCGACTCTAAGAGAAAACGATTTTTTAGAAAGCAGCATTTTTGACACCAAGCCTGGGGCAAAATTTGAACCTGCGACCCTTATGAATAACTACTTCATCGCTTTGTATTGCGGACTTATGCATTGTTGCTGCCAAAAAAACGATTGCCAATATTATTCTCCTGATATATGTGGAGCTGCCAGTGTCTGCCGATCTACTCGTACGGGTATATCCGACACTCCCTTGTGTGAAATTTCGTGCATAAATGTGGGAAACTAATTTTGTTGTTTAAAGGGAAAAGAGAGAAATTGAAAAGGGACAAGGTTAAAAGAATTGCGGGCTTATGTACACAAAATGAAAGCATGAATAAATAGAAACATGAAGATATTGTGTTGTGTTTATGGCTGCACGAAGTTTTGCCTGTGCAGTTTTTATGTGTGTCGAAAAGCAGCTATATCGAGAGCAGATTCTTTTGAACTAAACAGTTTATAGAAGGGACACAAATTATAATTTTTGCGACCAATGAAGCGTGAAGTCGATTTTGTGGAGAAGAGACCACACAACCAGGTAAGCAATGACAGCTAATATTGATTTAGCCTTAAAAATGTGAAAATGGTATGCTATTTGGCAGGTTTGGACTTATAGTTAGATATATACAAATGATCACAATCACTTTCTGAGTCAGTTTGGTTTTTATCCGCTTGTCCACCTGCCCATCGTCCGTCTGTGGCCAACATCTATCTAGACGGTTAGAAATATCTACATGAAACTTTGCAGAAGTGTAGCCTGGACTTTGAGACAGAAACAGTATTCAGTACTTGAGACAGAACCAGGACAAAGGCCGACCTCCCATATATGCAACTGTATGCATCTTTTTGCTTATGAATGACTATAACTTTGATATATTTGGTGGTATAATGACGAAATTTATGACAGGTATTTAGATATGGATGCTAATCTATGCAAAATGAGGGCGGTATATATTTACTGCCGCGGCCACTATTACAAATTCATAACATACGATCTACTTGTATAGAGAACTATGAATGAAATTCTATAAAGCCCAGCTGATATCGGCTGGATCAGATAAAACACACGCCAACTTTACATAATAGAAACTTTCGGGACTCCATTAACCTAAAATGTGATGATATATGAATGAAATTTGGAAGTAAATATTGGGTCCATACTAGTGCGGGTGCAAAATATGGGCAGAATATTACTACTGCCACAAAATTAACTAAAAATCATTACAAAATCCCTATACAACATTCAGCGACGATATTTCTAAGTTTCGTTAGAAAACGTGGTATCAAAGGAGCCAGCAAGTCGGAAAACAGTAAAAATGCCAATGTAGTCCCGTAGCAACGTTCTGTTGCTGGGTGCCTATGTTTCAAGACACACTTGCACATGACTCATGTAGATTTTAACGTGCGTTTTTTTAAATTATTATTATTATTCTGAAGCTAAAAATTACTTTACATAAATGCGAGTTAAATACAGTGAATCAAGAAAGTTTAGGCACAACGGCATTTACAAAGTTCACATGTTAATAACTTTTTCCCACTTAGCTAACAAAAATAATTAACATGTAATTTTTGACAGGGAACATTTTATTTAATATTTAAGTTAAATATATTTGATTTTAATTTTTGTCTTACGTGTAATCTTATAAAAATAAAAAAAAATTCATGATTTTAAAATAAAAAAAGTTTAGGCACACTTGGGAAAATTTGCAATATTGGTACGACTATTGAACACGATTTCAGCTTAGACCTTCATTGGCTTGAATAATTGCTTGTAAGCATATAATTATACTTCCAACTAAGTTGGATGTCTCCTCGGGTGTTATATTTGCCCATTCTGTGCGTCTGACGCCCTTAAGCGAATTCTTTGATGTTATTTGATGATTCCGTATTTTTTTTCCAATAAGTGCCAAATGTGTTCAATCGGAGTCATATCTGGCGACTGTGGAAGTGTTTTCAATTGTTTGCAATGGTATATTAGCCATTCCTGCACAAGAAACGATGTATATGTTTCAGGTCGTGATCTTGTTGGAATATAAATGGTTTCCCATTCAACCCCAACTTCTCAACACTGGGAGCTAAATTTTCCTCTAAAATGTTCTTATACAAGTGCTTGTCCATTTTCTCATCAATAAACACGAGATTTCCGGCTCCAGATGCAACCGTATACCCGCACACCATAACGTTACCGCCGCCTTGTTTCACTGTTTTGATTACATTACTTTTTTACAGCTCTTTGCTGGGTTTTCACCAAATTTTTTGTGCGCCATATAAGCCAAATAGGAGAAACTTTGATTCGTCCCTAAATATACGCTATTCCAAAACGATTCCGGTGATTAACATTGAATTTGGCGAAATATAACCTTTTTTCTTATTCACAGTCGAAATGAATGGTTTGCGCCGAGGAACTCGTCCTTTTTCAGGTGTTCCGTATTGTTCAGGAATCAAAGTTTTCTCTAAATCTTTGCTGAATTTCATGGCATAATTTGACAGCCGAAATCTTTGGAATTTTTGTCAATGCAGCTACTACAATCCGTTCCTGGTGTTGTGTAAATATTTTTGGCCGTTCAGATATGCTCTCAAGCTCTAATTTGCCAGTATTTATTTAATGCTTTATAATGATCCAAACACAAGCATGCGGCCTCTGCACTATTGCTAATTTCCCTATAAGATTTTTGCTGTACATGAATTTCTGTATTACAGCTCATTTTACACAATCTATCACGAAATCAAGATCAACACTACTTAATTTGACTAATTAACTACTCCGCAATAATTATAAGGGGAAAATTCAAAGATTGTAGTTATTTTAGCAAAAACACGACACACAAACAAAGTGAGCCTAAACTTTTTGATGTCCTTTTGTGGACTTCCTTCTTTTTCTTTACATTTCGAGGTGTAGATGAAGGAACGGGACATTTATTTTTGTGCGTTTTTCTGGGAAATAAATAATGATGCTAACTGCATCAAAAAAGTCCATCGAAATAGTCTTTTTTAGGTAATGTAATGTATTGTAATGTTAAGGGTTGGGTTATCGCCCTTAGGCACTGCGACCACAGAGATCTATTCTGTCAGCCCTTCCATTCAGTTAATGATTACTATGCTCAGGAATTGAATCAGACTTGAATCATCTCCGAGAAAATGTTTTCCGAGGTGCCTTACGCTTGTTCGTGCCAGGGCCGGGCAACTGGCGATTAGATGCGCCAGAGACTCATCCTCTTCTTGGCAAAATCTACATAATTTGGTGTCAGCGAGGCCCATTCTGTGCATGTGCTCATTTCAGGGAAAGTGACTCGTCAACGCGCCGCACAGTATCCTCAGTTGAGTTCTTCTCAGTGATAGGGCCAATTTAGCCTTTTCTGCGTTGAAACAAAGGAACCTCTTCGAGTGCCCAAGACCTTCTAAGCTGTTCCAGTACTCATTTTTCTGCAAGTGTTTTGACAGTGTAAGAGTATTTGTTGACTGCTTTTAATGCATCCTGACTATCTGAGAGTATATTGAATTTAATTCTTATAGGTTGTCTACTGTTTAGGATGTTCACCGCCTCCAGGATCGCAAATACTTCGGCCTGAATCGCATCATTGCATAAGGAGAGTGAGATGTGTGCTCTAGGCCCACTATCTCCGCGCCCACACTCACTATTAGGTACTTTGATTCACTTTGTCTTAGAAGCGGTGCCTGTGCCTAAACTTTTTTGATTCATTGTACATCTTTCCAGTTTTATTATGATACAATATGTGTACAGATTCGTATTTTTGTTGTTGTTAAGTATTAAAAAGGAATCGCAATTATTTGTGTATATATACACATCTTTTAATAAATTGAATCTTTTAAGCTGTAATTTGTACTTTGTATATTGTTAACAAAATCGGTACATAGAGTATTAAATGGTTTTGCCAGCTAAACCATAAATATATTGCATCAATGTAACTTACTGCTTAGAGTATGATACTTTGTAGGAACTTTTTGTTAATATTGGATCACATATTACGTCCATATTGAGCATAACCTTTCATACTCCAATTCCCTACCATTCTGAAACATTTTGTAGACGAGTCATGTATTATAGGCCATAAATGCAGAGTCACCAAATGTTATCAGCCAGTTTCTCTGCTCTTAAGATGAACGATTGTGCAATCCCCAATCGGCTGATGATAAATACTGTTGTGCTTAAAGCGATATGTTTATATATAATGAATTTAAACACATAATATCGATCAAATAAATTTCTATTGAACAAATTTTAAAATATTTAATATAAAAAATAAGGATAAAACCCAATCCCCAGAGACTTCAGAGGATATGGCACCACGTTAATAGTGAAATGGCATTAATTTTTTTAAAAACGACGCAAAATGTGTATGCCATCTTTCAAATGAAGAATTTCAGATAAATTTATCGATTAGTTTTGTTTTTACAGCTGTTGAAAGTAGTCAAGTTAATGCTTGTTTGCAACCGTGGAAAAATACCGATCAGTGATTAGATTCTTCTTTTGGGATGGGGAGACGTGTGAGGAAATCAAAGTGAAGTTATAAGCCCTTTATAAGGACCATGCACCTTCGACGACTGCCATTAGATATTGGTTTAATGAATTTAAGCGTGGCCGTTTTTGATGAAGAGCGCCCAGGCCGTCCGATTGAGGTGACTACAGAAGATATGGTTAACAAAATCCATGATATCGTGTTAGAATGTCGTCGGGTATAGATCAGAGAGATTGCTGACATTAGCTGTATTCCAATGGCACTGGATCGGATCCAATTTAATGCAAAGCAACAACAAATTTGGATCCAGCTTCATTTTCAGATCCCATAATTGGATCCGGAAGTGTTCAGAAAGCAACAGTACGGAAAGTAGTGCCTGCATTTGGCACTATTGGCAAAAGTTTACAATCAATCAGATAATGCTGATTATTGTTGTTTTTTGTGAGTTTTAAATTTTTATTTTAATATATTGTTTTTAATTTCATTAATTCAACAATGTCTAAAACTCTAAACACAGATATTTTTATATTTTTCATGTTCTTTTTTACAACTAAACAAAAGTGCAGCCAAGTTTAACGTGGAACCATAATTTGGATCGAAACCATTCCAATGAGATTGGATCCGATCCAGTACCATTGGAATACGGCTATTGTACACATGTCAGTTGAACATATTGAAACGAAAAATTCGGTATGAGAAGGCTATCGGGAAGATGGCCGCGTTTGCTCACAGCGGAGCAAAAACGGAATCGCATGACAACTTCGGAGCACTGTTTGGCCATGTTTAAGGGCAATCCGAAAGAGTTTCTAAGGTATGTCGTGACTGTTGATGAAACATGGATCCATCACTACACACCAGAAAGAAAAGAACAGTCAAAACAGTGGACTTCGCCCGGCGAACCCGCTCCAAAGAAGGCGAAAAGGATTCCATCGGGCGGAAAAGTCATGGCAACCGTTTTTTGGGATTCGGAAGGCATCATCTTTACCGAATATTTGGAGAAGGGAAGGACAATCATTGGGCAATACTCTGCCTATTTATTAGACCGATTCGAAGCTGAATTGATGGAAAAACGGCCCCATTTGGCATAGAAAAAAGTGGTCTTTCACCATGACAACGCATCAGCTCACTCATCCGCAACCGACACAGCAAAGCTGGCCGAATTACGCTGCCTCATCCACCGTATTCTCCAGCTTTAATTTTTTTTTTCATTATTTGTGTTTACTAGGTACTTTTTGGTTTAGGTTTCAAAGCGTTTGCAGTAATATTATGTGACCCCTTTTAAGCAATCACTAACTCTGGACGATTGTTGTGCTGGCATCCAGTTTCATTCATATTAAAAATATGCGATGGTTTCTTGAATAATTCATTTTCAGCCAAAATTTTTCCTAGCAATTTGAAATAAGTGGTCCTCGTCATCACCATATCTTCTATCTGAGATACACTTTCAGATTTTATTTCCAACAATTCTTCATTTTTTTAGTGGTGAATTTATAGCCAATTCACATAGTCTGTTAGACCATAAGCCATTCGACAGATTTCTTTTCGTGTTGGGGCAAAACTTTTCAGCACCCAAACAAAAAGAGATCCAAGCGAAGGTTTTTAACATCATTACACTTTAGTAGCCTACGAAGGTTTGATAAAGAGATTGACAGTCGTTTCACAGACATTTATTTTTGCTTGTTTGCATTAATTGCTGCAACAAGTTGATCTGCACTTGATGAAACTCGATTCATAGATGCTTTTCTGTCATTAATTGTAGACACTTTTTAAATAACATATTTAGAAAATTAAAAGAATTACTTCGAAATTGTCATATATCATCAGCACGTTTATGTACAAGAAGATATGGTACCCGTGTCATATCAACTCATTTAGGACACATACACCAATTTTGTTCCGAATTTTTGATCAACAAATACTATTTATTATGTACTTCTGCGCTAGAAGACATATTAATTCTTGTTCAGTTCGGTTCATACTAAATGTCAAGATTATTGTAAGACGACAATACGCAAGTCTGGCATCACTATTCTTTTCTCTATTAATTAATTTTCTATCTTCTATAAGTTTGACATTTCTTGTAAAGTTTCTATTCTCCTTCTTCTTTTTCCTGCTCTCGAATAAAGTACTACAGATTTATTACAAGTTGATTATATTTTTATCTTTTTGCATCAAGAAAATTCTAACACTAAATAATATTCACCACTTGAAATGTATAAAAAACTAGCTAAATAAACAAATTCGCGAAATTTTCTGAATATCTCACTAAATAATAAAAAATACAATAGCAACATTTGCACGAAGTGTAAATTTTCTAACCCTCACATAGAAAGGAGCTTTGAATTGTTTACTCTTTATGATTGGAATGTTGGAAGTGGAAGAAATTCCAAATTGTGTCATATAACAGGCGGCGCCATATCACCCGGCTTCACCGTACACAATGAACTCAAAAACTTATTTATCATCCACTCGTTTTCAAATGCAATTTTTACCAATGTTTCCCCATTCCAATCCTTCTCATTCTTCTTTCCACAATTCAAATAATTTGATAAGGATTTCCACACGAAGAGCAATATTTTGTATAGCTTGGACTACATCCCTTTAATTCAAAATGACCAATAGCATTATTCTATGTCAACTTCTATAAGGAAAATGTTGAGATAATTTTATTAATAAAACATAAAAATCAATTATCAAATCTCTCATATTCATTGTGGCAACATGTGCTATAGTTTAAAGTCATCCCATGCTGAATTTACACCACTTTGATTAAAGGGCTTATTATGGAAATATAATACAACCGATTTAATTTAGTTGTCGCTTAAACTGGACTGTGGACTCTCATCAGATAACATCAAAACGATTGCCGTATAAACAACAATATTTTAGCGCTGGCATCAGTACTCGTAGTTTGTTTTATGGCGTCCCTCGTTTACTGGTTCCGCAGTTGGAATTGTACTATAAACACTGTACAGTCTTCTCTGGTGTCCATCCGCGCATTTTCCAAAATGCAAATAGTTGTTCTTATTCAATTAATCCATTCAATCAAAAGAAAAATATAAGAATATTGTATAGAAATATATATTTGTTCTTAAGATCCTCAAGTAATATTATTATACCTCAAGTAATATTATTATACCATTATTATAAAAGTGCCAAATAATGAAACAAAAAAAATACAAACAAATAAATATAAATATAATTTTTCAATTCAGTTTTTTATTATATATTCTACAAGAGATTGACAATTGTGATGAAATCTTAACATTAATAATTTAGTATATTTATTATAATTCTGCACCAGTGTGCGAATTATAAGTTGACTTCATAAGATATACTAAATGATGGAAGACCTCGTTTTTTCAGAAACGATAAGCTTCGAGTGTGTTTGTAGGACCTGGGCTAGCGATGATGCAGAAGCCTTGCATGCCATTTTTCACTCGAAACGACTAATTCTTCTTTAACGGTGCAATGTCTAGATTTTTTTTTTTTTATATATATTTTATTGAATCTTCTAAAAAAATATCTTAGAACTAACAATAAATCTTCATAGTATATATAACATTTCACTTTTAAATTCATATCAATCATTACCAACCTCCCAGTGCTTTCAGGAGTTATGCTATATGAAAAGAAGTAGCGCAATACTTAAATAATAGCGTAATGAATAAGCTTAAAATCTAGTTTGTTGCTAAGCGCAGCACGTCCATCCTTTTCAGGCGGGTGTGCCCTTGATGCTGTAGTAGGCGCCTCGCTAATGCATTGGGATGCTTGTCTAGCTTTGCTAAGTAAGATTCAGCAAGTCGGGAAACTTCTTTAGTTACATACGGGATATGTAAATCTCTGTGGATGTTAACGTTTTTGATGTACCAAGGAGTATTGGTAATCATTCGAAGGATTTTCGATTGGGCTTTTTGCAGCTTTTCGACATTTGAGGGTGAAGCAGTACCCCAGAGTTGGATACCGTAGGTCCATATGGGATTGATAATTACTTTGTAGAGTAGAACTTTAA
Organism: Clusia tigrina; assembly: GCA_920105625.2. Classification (NCBI taxonomy): domain Eukaryota; kingdom Metazoa; phylum Arthropoda; class Insecta; order Diptera; family Clusiidae; genus Clusia; species Clusia tigrina. Next base: position 43,563,885 of record OV050032.1, on the reverse strand, counting down.
AGTCCAGTTTGAGCTTGGACTGCCTGTTCAAAAGCCAGTTTAGCTCGTTTATTTTGAGTTTAATCTGAGTAATTTTTGCACTTATATGCTTTGCCCAAGTATGCTGCGATCTAAATGCATTCCTAGATATTTAGTTTCTGTCGCCTGAGGGATTGGCTGGTGTTAATTTGCACAGGGGGGCAAGTACTCCTGCATAGAGTGAATGTGACATGAACGCATTTCGACTCATTGGCTTTGATTCCCCAGTGGTCAAGCCATTCCTGAAGCATGTTGACGTGTACTTGGAGAAGTTTTGACGCCTCTTTCGGATTTGCGTGAGTACACAATATGGCTGTGTCATCGGCAAAAGTATAGGTGATAGTCTTGCCGTTTGTTGGCATATCTGCAGTGAACAACGTATAGAGCAGGGGGCCTAATACGCTGCCTTGCGGTACACCAGCTTGTACAGGGTATTCATCTGAGATGAAGCTTTTTTGTTTCACCACAAAGCGTCTACCTGAGAGATAGTTTTCGAGCAATGTGTAGATGTTAAGAGGTAACATACATTTTAGTTTGTGCAAGATTCCTTCGTGCCAGACCTTATCAAATGCCTGAGTGATGTCGAGAAAAACTGCGGAACAGTATTGCTTCTTTTCGAACGTTTCTTGTATAGTGTTTACAATGCGATGAACTTGTTCGATAGTACTGTGTTTTTCTCTAAACCCAAACTGGTGGTTTGGTATAACATTAGACTGTTTGACGTCTTTAATACGCTTTATTATCAAACTTTCAAAGAGTTTTGAAAAAATTGATAGCAGACTAATTGGTCTGTAGGAAGAGACGCTTGTTGGGTCCTTTCCAGCTTTGGGAATCATGGTAATTTAGGAAATTTTCCATGAGTAAGGAAAGAATCCAGTGCGTTTTATAGCATTTAATATATGCAAGAGATGCATTGTGGCTATTGCTGGGAGCTCTTTTATCATTTGGCCCTTAATCAGATCACGCCCTGGAGATTTTTTGGCATTGAGTTCTTTGATAGCGTTTGTCAGCTCCTTTTTGGCAATCGAGATACCATTGACGCTAGGGATAGCATCAACCGCCGTTAGAGAACGGTCGGAACTAGCAAGATTAGGGGTGAAAACTTGCTCCAAATGATTTGCGAATGCTATTCCCTTTACTGCATCACTTCTTGCCCAGTTGCCGTTGGGAAGGCGTATTGGTGACTCCATTTGAATGGGTTTTTTGAGTTTTTGGCCGTTCGCCATAGAGAATAGCTTGAGGCTTCTGTAGGACAGAGGGTCTCTACAAACTCCTGAAACTCGGAGGTTTCCTTTTCCTTTAGAAGGTGATGCAGTTTTTTAGTACATTCATTCAGTTTCTTCTTCAGAGAAGGTGATCTCTACAATTGTCATTCTCTCCTAAGAGCTCTTTTTTCGGAGAGGATCTTCACAATGTCTTGGGGAGTACACTCTTGTCGGGCTTGAGCTTTAGAACGTGGTGTAGCAATTTTTACTTTTTGGGATAGCAATTGAGTTTATTTCCTGCTCAGACTTTAGGGAGGTCTTTATTTCGAGATGTAAACTTATGAACATCTTATATTTAAGCCAGTCTGTATTCTTGTAGTCGAAACTACCACTCATGTTTTTCTGATAGGAGTTTTCAGAAAAGATAGTTATTATTGTGGGAGTGTGATCAGAGGACAGCTCCAGAGAGGAATGCACAAGAGAGTGTACATTATTTATACCTCTAGTGATGGCGAAGTCAATAAGATCTGGAATCTTCTGTTTGTCGGATGGCCAGTATGTAGGCTTACCATTGGACAAGACATTAAGACCAAGAGCATTTTTCGCAGAGAAGAGTTTTCTGCCTTTGGGAGTTACTAAACGTGAGCCCCAATGAGTATGTTTTGCATTAAAGTCTCCAGCAGCAATGAACTTAGCATCGAGAGTACTAAAGAATTGTATGTATTGCTGCTCATCTATATTAAACCTGGGTGGGCAATAGATGGATGAGACTGTCAAGCCTTTGACGTATTCTTCGAGCTGAATAGTCGTCGCTTGTAGATAATCGGTACAGTTTCCTTGCATTGGGAAATGCTTTATTCTATTCTTGATCAGAATGGCTGTACCACCACGTGCTTTGCCACCGGGGTGTTTGGTGTCATAAACTTTGTATCCCGCTATCTGGAAACAGTTTTTCTGAGTAAGGTGAGTTTCAGAAATTAGCATCAAATCTATTGAGTTATCGTTGAGAAATAGTTTGAGCTCATTTTTGTGCTGACTTATGCCATTTGCATTCCAATGACAGATTTTCAGTGCGTTCATAGTTTTGTTAATAGGGATTGCAAAAGCATGTTCTGATACATATCATGTCTTGTATCATACTTTGCATTGAGTACATAAATTGTGTCATATTTGCGATGAACTATTGTAAAGTCTTTTCAACAGTACTCTCATCAGTGTTAGGGTTTACTGGTGGGGTATCTTTGAGAATATTTGCGTAAGAAATACTTGAAGGCTGTGCTTCACTGGCAGAGATTTCACGCAAAACTGTTACGGGAGGAACAGTTTTAACTTGTTTTGGCTGAGGTGCAAATTTTTTTTTATATGAGCGTATACAGTGCAGCCTCTGTAGTTTGCAGTGTGATGTTCACCACAGTTGCTGCATATTTTGACACTGGAGTCGTCTTTGGGCTTTGTGCAGTTTTGTGACATGTGGAGATCACCACAAACGACACATACACTGGGAAGTGTGCAGTTTTCTAGTGTGCCCCAATTCTTGGCAGTCTAGATTACGATGAATATTCACATTTCTCACGTACCCTGGTGCGTTCAGAATGATTCTTAGTATTCTAGACTGAGCCCGTTGAATTTTCTCTACATTAGAAGAACTAGAAGTTCACCATAACTGAGCGCCATATGATCAAATCGGTTTAATTGCGGCTTTCTACAGAAGAACTTTGTGTTCCATCGGAAGGCGAGAATTTTTGTGTAGTAAAAAATAAATTCTTAGAGATGCTATCTTTATCTGCTTTTGCTTGACATCTATATGTTAGCGCCAAGTCAGTCTTCTGTCGAGATGTATTCCAAAATAGGTAGCTTCGCTGGATGCAGGAATGGTAACGTTAATGAGTTTCAGGGCCGCGGGGTGCCTTGACGTGTTGTGAAAGTGACATGTTTGTTTTTCGTTTCGTTTACTCTTATGAGTCAGTTACAGAGCCAGGTTTCAATCTGCCGCAAATGTCGATTTGGGCTAGCTGATATGGCGTCTGCTACTGAGTGAGAGCATAGTATCGCAGTGTCGTCAACAAAAGTACAGATTTTTCTTTTTTCATCTGTCGGTATTTCTGCCGTAAACAGAATACAAGACAGGCCCGAGAACACTACCTTAGGGTACACCAGATTCGATGCTGTAGATGTTCGATGTGAATTCGTTGCAATTCACTAAAAATTGTCTCTCTCTAATTTACGATTCAAGGGTAGTATGAAATTCCGCACAGAGCATTTGTTTCAACTTTTACATGAGTTCGTCGTGCCAAACCGTATCGAATGCCTGAGGTACGTCTAAGAATATAGCAGGACTAAACTCCTTAGAATCAATGGCACTGCGTATTTCTTTGGTGATTCGGTGTACTTGCTCAATTGTTCCACGTTTTCTACGAAACCGAAATTGGTGACTTGGGATCAAGTTGTCAACATGCGGTTGCATCTTGTTCAAAAGTATTCTTTCAAACAGCTTGGAAAGTATTGACAATAGGCTGATAGGTCTGTATGAAGAGTGATAGGTGGGTTGTTTACCCAGCTTGCAGATCTTTTTTATATCCTTTACCTTTAAAAAAGGTAAATAGGGTATACTAATTTTGTGCTTTTGAGAGGGGTTGCAATTTCAAGAAGGAGGCGTGGTAGGTATGGACATATATACAGATTAGAGCTATCTTAATGAAATTTTGCAAAAGTATAATCTGGACAAAAGATACAGAACCAGATTGCTATATGGGCCGATTTGGACAAAGACAACGCCTACTTCCTATATAAGGAACTTTTTTCTCATTTTTTAAAATAACTTTAGCTTCGGTCCAATTGATGGAATCGTGACGCAATTTGGCAGTTATGGAGATATGTGTCCTACTAAACACTGTGCAAAAAGGTCGGTATATATTATTTGTCACGCCCGCTATTAACAAATATTAATAACTTCAGATCTGCTAGAGATTTAAGGACGAAATTCTACGGGAACGAACATGTGGACATTATAAAGCTATCTGCAACAAATGGGGTTGATCAGGGAAAAGACACGCCCACTTTTGATATAAGGAACTTTCGGGTCTATAATTAAAATTAGCCTACCAATACTCGTATTGATGCCAGCGGAATAAAAATTGGCAGAAATATGCATGGGGTCCATAATAATGTGTGTGCAGAATATGGAGATCATAATACAACTGCCACGCCCACAATTAACCAAAAATCATTACTCTGTTCCTATTAAAAATATATCAACGAAACGACACCACACAAAAAATGGGCGTGTTATTTTTGCAGCCACGCCTACTACTGACATTTTATTATACCCCACAAAGTCATATACAAGATTTGGGGTCGATTAGATGAAGGATGGGTAGAGTATCCCATATAATGAACTTTGGGGACCCCACTTAAAAGCAATCACCCTATCTATGCTTCTAGTGATGATGTATGAAAACAAATTGGTAGCTGTATACATTGGGTCTGTACTAGCATCCATTCCAAATATGGGCAGATTATTACTACTGCCACGCCCACAATTAAGAAAAATCATTACTAGGTTCCTATAGAAGATACATGAACGAAATTTCACATAATTGTTGCGGGTACCAACATTAAAGACCACAAAAAAAGGGTCGTGTTATTTTTTGAGCCACGCCCACTACTGACATATTATTATCACTTTCGACCTATACAAAATTTTTGGACGAAATTTTATATTAGTTATATTGACACTACAAAGCCATACACAAGAAATGGGGTCGATATAATCATTTCAAGGTACCCTACCGAAAATTAACGTAGATATGCTCCTAATGATGATTTATGAAGAAAACATCTCCATTGTTGAACTCGCAATCTCAAGAGAAGGTAAAGGGTAGTTTAAAGTCGGTCTAACCCGACTTCAGACTTATGTACTTGTTATTACTGACAATTTCCAAATTTTGGGAAATATCCTACTCGAAAAACTGCATTGAACAAGTTTAGAATTAACCTGATTGCGCATTTTGAAGTATATATCTTCTGCTGTTTTTAACAGTGGATCAGTCTTTAGATGGCTGCTAATGTATTGACGATATTTTAGTCAACTGGTTTTGCGGTTTGTTATTATCATTGGTTGTGCATTACGCATGGGTGTAAGTTAATTATAACAGGGGAATGATCTGGCGATAAGTCGAAGCATTCTTCCGCTGAGATGAAGTGTCGGTCAATGTTTCTAGTGACGCCACAATCGATTTGGTCCGGAATTTTGCTAGAATCAGATGGCCAGTAAGTTGGTTTACCAGTAGATACAATATCTAGTTTGTTTGTCGTATTAATTACGGCAGAGTACAGCTGCCTTTTTTGGGTTTATAAGTCTCCTGCTGCCAAAACTGTTGAGTCGAGAAAATATCAAGAAATTGCCTTTCAGTTATATTGTACCTTGGAGGGCTATACACTGCATTTATTATAATTTAATCACCCCAGCACTGAAGCGTTACCGATGTAGCTTGTATGTACTGTTTTGAGTATTCTTCGATTGCATGGTGTTTAATATGGCTTTTAACTAGAATTCCTGTTCCACCACGTGCTTTACCGTCTAGTTGATTTGTGTGGTAAAATTTATAGCCTGGTTGTTTAAAATAGTGGTTTGAGGGTAAATTAATTTCAGATAGAAGTAGTATGTCAATTTCATTTGTTCGCAGGAAATTTTGAAGTTCGTTTTTGCATTTGCAACCACTGTTGGCATTCCAATGACATATTTTTAAAATGTTCGTTTTTTGGATAAAAGTAACTCGCTTTGTACTTCCTTTGGCCTCCTTGTTACATACACAGGGGAGTATAGAGCGAAAGCTAAAAAGCTGTTTTGTCTGAGAGACCTCCCTTTAGCATCCTTTGGGAACACAAAGAGAGTACTCCTCTTTATACTCCCTTTGGCCTCCTTTGTACATAGCCATGTCATTGGAGGGGAGTACTCCTTTCAAAATATTTTGGGAGCATTATGGGAGTATAGATTCTTCCAATGAAATTTCCAAATTATACAAAAATTATAACAAATTAAACAATTTACTTTTTTTAACATTTTATTTAATATTTAAAACAAAAATTGGGATTAAACCATAGAGTAAAGAAATAAGAGTCACAATCTCGAACAAAAAACTTTTTGTGTGGTGGCGCTGCTAATAGCGCCACTTCGACTCAATGTCTCTTATTTTCATATCGCAGCGCCACAACTCATCTGCCATGACCAAGAAGAGCGTGGGAGAGAACATTTTACGCTACGTGCGATTGAATGATGGTAGATCAAATAGTTGCAGCGCTTGTGTGGCGCTAGATCAAATACAATACAAGTTTTATTTTGCTATACACATACATATGTATGTACATATATACATTTTTTCATTTATTTTATACATATATACATATTTTTAATTTTTTCTATTTTGTCCATCTGATTTTTTCTAATGCCCATGAACAATGCTTTCGCAGAAGACTTCCAAAATCCGACTCTCGGTTGTAATTCTTGTGAAATATAAATAATTCAGAGCTTGCTGACAATGTTTCATCTTCTTTCCTGATGTTGGTGTTACATACATACATACATATGTCACAATTAATTTTTGGCAAAACTTTCGCAGCTACGTAACCCAGGAAATATCGCAATGACGGATATTCACTCTCCAGCTGCAAATTTTTGTTAAACAGGCCTGATGCTTGCACTGTGTCTTGGTAAATGCTATGGTTGTAAGTATCGGGTTCTTCAACATTGGCATTGTCATATGACAATGTTATCTCTCCGTTAGCGGAAATGTTTAGTGCCGAATTGAAAGCATGGTCGTCTTCAACAATTTCGCAGTTTGCAGAAGATGTGGACTGAATTATTTTTCGGCACATAATTTTAGCCAAAATTGCGTTAATTTCGGTAATGGAAGGATATTTATTGTACCCTCCCTTTTGCCGAAGGATCGAGAAAGTGTTTTCCAGTCGATCCTGGGTGAGCATTCGAGTCATTATGAAGTAAATCCCATTATTGGCATCGAATACTTCATCTGCTAGTTGCAAGACAGCGTTCAAAGATATTTTCATGCCGTTAATGAAAAATACTTTTTTCTTTTTGTCCACAAATGAAATATTCTCCAAATAAGTAATAAATTTCTTTATGTGTCTATACGGCTCATTATTTTTTTGTAGACCACATCTGTAACTGTTTTTAGAATATAGACAATTACTGTTCATACAGTCGAAAACCTTGTCTATATTCTTGACGAAATTAGCAGTGGCCAATGCAACTTCGCTTGAACTGTATCTAAATCCCTCCGTTTGCAGAACTGTTCTTATAGCCGCTTTCACTGTCCTGCTGAAAACCTGTGTCGCGTACTTCACCTTCATTTTTTCGAAATGTGTAGGCTCAATGTGCTGTCTTGTTAGTTTTGGGCAAAGTTTAGTGGTTGCATTTTTTTCCCTTTGCCACAACTCACGCAATACCTTGAAGCTTACTACACCGTCTGATATATTAATGTCGCTCTTAAGCAGACCATTTCTCAGAGATTTTATTAAATGGGGGAAATCAAAACTACAATATATTTTTTCCCCATTGAATAAGAAATAGGGGTTTTTTGCAGTTACATTAAAATTTGAAAACATCTTTCTGTTAGCTGAGCCCTGGTCGCATGTAATTGCACGAACCGTAACTCCGATTTCTTTTAATATTCTGAGGTTTTCTAAAACAATATTGCTTAAGCAATCCCCTGACAGACCGTTTTCAGAAATGAAGTAGTTCATGATAAGAGACCAATTCGAAAAGAGACCTTTTATCATAAACAGACAGAGTTGATTTCCTATTGCCTTTGTTTTAAAAAACCCCATGTTTTCAAAGCCATCAATTTGATCTAGTCGGGAGTTGTACGTCAAATTGGCTTTCAGCGCCATTTCGTCCAAAATCATAACTGCAAAATTTTTGTCATTCTGCATCAATGTGTTGCATTTTTTTTTTTAACTTTCTAATCCAGAATTGACAAAGCCCGGTTGTAAAGATTTTATAGGGGTCCAGTTGCTTACCGTATTTTCGTGAGGCAAATTGAACTTTAATCTGTTTCGCAAAAATATATATATGGATCGGGATACAAGACAAAGATTTTGCGCTAAGAACCTTGCTTCTTCGTCGTATTCTTTTTGTCGCGATAAAAGCAACATTTTACAAAATGATTTCGATTCTTTGCTAACATTTTGGACAGAATCGATAGCCTCTATAATTCTCTTGGTTTTCTTTTTTGTCTTCTCTACTTTCAGCAGTTTTATTTCTTTACGCAGCCGTTCATTTTCTTTCAACGCGTTGACATATTTTTTCCTATACACCGCAGCGCACTTGGTTTCCTTTTCACAATTATGGCAAAACGACTCCAGAACTTCTTCTGTTTGTTTGTAATTGGACAAGTTTTAAAGTTCTTTTAAATTATCTTGCGCTTCATCATATCCCAGATTATAAATAGGATAAACGCCTCTTTTTAAAAATTTGTTGCCTATGTCGGAGGGATCAAAGTGTTTGTCGCAAATTTTCAATTTTTTTCCATAGTCTTCTAAACGAATCTCCCACTTTTCTCGCCAAATTTGACCTGACGCATTGTCGGCATCTGGAAAACGAAACAATTTTATGTTTGGTTCGTATCGGCGTGACCGATGGCATGAAGAAATACAGCAAATATCTCCGCTACGTTTTCGCAGGTCCATGACTTTATAGATCACTTAAAACTTTATAGATCACTAAATTAGTTCAGAAGTGTAAAAGCACAAATTTTTTGACTACTTTTGGTTCTTGTTATGTTTTTTGTTTCTTAATTTTAATAATAGTTTTTTTTTTGTTGGTAGTATTAATTAGTAAATACATTAATTAAATGAAATGAATTAAAAAAATTAATCAAAACAATAAAGAAATACTATATTATGTACGGAGAAAATCTAATTGACGAATTTTTTACCATGCCAAAACACTTTCTTGACGAACTGTATATAATAATAATAATGTTACCTCAGTCTTTGACTAAATAAACTAAATCCAATGTTCCGATTGTGCGAAAATAAAAAAATAATAACGGTAACTATATTTATCGTTTTCTTTTCGACTACGCGAAGCGGTGGGGCATCTTGGCGGCAGTTTCGCGAACATGCCCCACCGATCCTTGCATACAATATTAAGTTCCCCTTCAACTGTCTGCTTAGGAATAAACATTTTCTACATACATATGTATGTATGTACATGTACATATGTGTAATTCAATATTAAGAATCAAAGATCGCAGCCAAAGGTCTTAGAGGCTTGTGCTGGTTTTTTTTTGGCTCTTTACTATTACTACTAATAACTACTACTTTTTATAATAAAAATATAATGATAATAGTAAAAATAATATTTATAACATAATAGGAACAGATTTAGTATAATATTGTGCAATAATAACATTTAAAAAGTAATGTATCCGTTTATGAAGGCAACAATTGTAATCATAAAGAAAAATGTGCTAGAAGCCCAATAGTAAATGCAAAATGTGCACTGTCAAGCTATCTAGGCAAACAGCGTAAACGTGTCGTACATGGATGTATGTGTATTTCTGCATACATGCATACTGGCATATATACAAATAATAAGGAAAAAGGTCGCTTAGAGCGATAAAATTCAGTTCTCTGCACTGTCTCTCTCAGCTTTCGTATAATTACCCCCGACCGATCTCTTCTAAGTCGAAAAATGAGTGACATTTCAGATTGTGACTCTTATTTCTTTACTCTATGATTAAACTCAATATAAAAAATTAATTTTTACCAAACACTCGTTTTTCGAAAACACTCAAAGGCGAACAATAAAGGCTCACTGAGCAAATAGAAACTTTATACAGTGAGAGTAGAAGGGAAGGAATGTAGCTTCCATCAAAGACAATATACTATAAGACGTTACATAGCTCACTTGAGTGAGAATCAATATATTGAAATTGCTGGCAACCACATTGGAATTCAGATCGGCAATTTCACGAAGCAGTCGTCAATATGTATCCATCGGAAGTCACATACATGGCTAATGTTGTTCGCCCATTCGTATCAATAATTTAGTGTGTGTGTGTGTTCACAGCAGAAGCGACAGATTTGAAATCAGATTTTTATTTTCTGTTTTGTGTGGCTGGGGTAAAATACACAAGAATGAATTTTCTGTATGGCAAAGGTTTCTTATTCGGAAAGTGGGGCTTAAAACAAAGCATTTTTGGTTTTGCGTATAAGAAAGATTTGACATGTCATGACGAAGCATAATGCGTGCATATTAGAACACTTGACAATATAAAATAAAAATGCATGCATAGGATCTTTTATAAAGATCGATAGCAAAGTGGTAAAGCGTTGGTCTATCAATTTTATGATGCCGGGTTCAAGTCTGCTGAGAAATATGTTTATTTTTTTAATTGTTCATCCTTTTTTTGAAAGCAAACTAATAATTATTTTTATAAAAAATAATAAGAATAGTTTCTACTTTAGCATAAATTATCCAGTAGTAAATAATTTTACTAAACCACATTCAATTGCTGCTGCTATAGCAGATCATTATAGCAAAGAAAATTATATCTTCTAAAAATAGTCATAACGATGTTTCTTAACTCACATACATACATATGTACATAAATTCATGTGCGCATGAAACTGTGTTAGTTTTGTACGATTTCAGTACCTTTGTTTAAGTTAGTTTTTTGATGCTTTTGCGCAATTCGTCTGAAGAAGCTCATAAATTTCACAAAATCTAATCCAATCAAACATTTTGTTCGTCAATGAATATGTGCAATTTTAGGAAGTTTTTGTTTTTCGTATATTGGGTTTTATTCTTATTGTAGGAAAAGGAAGAATTATGCAGATGGATTAAAATTCTGCATATTTCTTTTATATTAATACATTAATTACAAAATAATAATTTACTTAAATTAATATCATTATAATATATAAAAAAAACATGCAGTTGCATAGAAGAACTTAGACTGCAAATAATTAAAAAATAAAACTGAAAAGAAGTCTCAACTATTATTCACGAATATAGGTCAAGACAGTTTTTTTGATTTAAAGTATTTTCTATATATGTACATATGTATGTATGTAAGTGGATACACATCCACAGACAAGTTCACACGCATAAAGAAGCACGAAACAGTAAGAAGTTTTTGCACATTTTTATTAGTTTCCATAACTCAAGTCTCCGCGAAAATATGAAATATAAGATCGAAAGAGTAAATTGTGCTGATATTTGTCCATACTGAAAATATTGACATACATACATATCTAAAACTTCATGACAAATTGAATTCTTATTCTGCTTCACTTTATATTTTAAGAAGCCACACCGCACATCATACAACAAAAACTCCAATCCAGACAAAAAGGCGCTTTATTTTCATTTCATTTCATTCTTTTTATGGCACAATTCGCTACCTGACAAATGATCAGAAGACAAATATGTGCATATGTACATACATACATATCTACATTGATCTGTATGTATGGATGTACACATATGTAAGTTAATCACATTGGTGTTATTAAAGTAAAAAAAATATTTTTTATTTCTGCTATGCACCTTCTGGTGCAGCCATGAAGTTTTGCTGTGCAGTTCGATGGTGGCTTTTTGGGGATAAAACAATAAATTAAATAAATACATATTATTATTTATTAATTTTATACACCAATTTTTTCTTTTTTTTACTAATTTACAATATAAATGTTAACAATATTCCCATAATTAGTTGGGATCGTTTTCGATTGCTATGATTGAAATTCGTTTTCATTCCAATTCCAACAAATAAATAAATAACATTTTTGCATTCATATCCATCCACACATATGTATGCATGCCGTAAACATGAAAGCAAGCATACAAACATTCGCACATGTAGTAAACCCACACGCTCATATAGAACGCAAACACTAGAATGTGTATCGACATGTTTTGCCTTTGCATTGCCGAGCACACTTCGGGTTTTGGTCCAATAGGCAGCCACGGTTTTTTAACTCATTTCGCTGAGTGAAGAGAGCAATGTAACGTCTTATGGTATATTGTCTTTGCTACAATTTTTAGTACAGGGATATAGAATATTTTTACATACAAATACAATAAATTCACATACACTATACATGGGACCAAAAAAAATGGGTGAATCGGTAAATAAAAATGGAGGGAATTGAATTTCTTTTCTTATTCTACTTTGCTTATACAAATTAACTTATTTCATTATTTTTTTGATTTTTTAAAAAATAAACATCAGAGAGAAACTCTGATGTTAAACTTTATTTATTGAATTCAAAACAAGAACTAACTTACAATTTTTTGATAACTTAACTTAAATTCAAATAGCGGCAGCGTTGAAGCAGTGCAGCGGTTAGCGACAGCGTTGGAGCAGTGCAGCGGTTGGCTCGTGCAGGAAGTATTGCAGACACAGCGTCAGCAATTTAGCTTTTGTTGATTAGCTTGAATTGAAGTTGGACTTAATAAAGACCAAGAAAAAAATATAATTATTGTTAACTTAATTATCGTTAACTCCTCCCCTCTTAAATTCAAGCGTCCGCGCTTGAAGTGCATGGGAGAAGTTTTGGCTGGATTATGTTTTGCTGTATTTTTGGTTGGATTTCTATAGTTCTTCTTCCAAACCTTGAGGCAAATATTTTTGCTAATATTACTACGACGATAATAATTAATGCGATTATTGACACGCTTATTATGCTTATTCGTCCTCTTGTCTCTAAGAATTCTATTGCCCTTGTGTTATTCGTATGAAGTTCCTTGATGAGTTCCATAGTAAGTCCTTCCTCATATTTACCGGGCAAAACAGAAGATCTTAGAATAGCTGGTAGGGGTTCTATTGAAAAGCTTTCATTAAATTCATAAATTTGGTTGTTGGCAGTGATTGTTGCATTTCGAAATTTTATGACATAGGAGCCTGTTAGGTTCAATTGGTTGTCATCTACAAATATTGAGCCATTGAATTGATTGAGGAGAATAATTCCGGGTTGGATATCTTCTATTGGAGCAATGTGTAGATTATTTACTCTAGTACAGGATGCTGGTTTGCTATGTAATATTTGTGGAATGCAGGAGCTTTTACTTATATCTACGATATCTTTATAATTACATATTTTAAGGTTTTTATAAGTTTTGCAAGAATTTTTAATTGCGTAAATTTTATCTTTACAAATTATATAGTTTTCATAAGAGATTTTTATAATTTCATTGCCTCTTTTAATAGGCTTTAACAATATCTCTTCACATGTTTCTTTATTGGTAGTTGGTATGCTTATAATATATAGTATGATAGTCTTATTTGATGCTATCGAAACATCTGCGATTTGAAAAGATTCTTCTATATTTGAAAAACTGATGTTATCTTTTTGTAACATTTGTCTGAATAACTCCACTTCATTATTTGAAAGCATAAATGAATTTATTAATCCAATTTTTGCCCAATTTATGGCATGATCTATATTAATTACTTCTTGTTTTAATATATCTAAATAATTTTTAATATTAAGACTAATAGTACTTTGGACATTTGTGCTGTCAAAATTTTTCATAATTAATTCATTTGTAGCATTTACAACATTATTCAATTTTTCAATTATTAATCTGTTAATTACCATTTGTCTCTCATTATTTTTAAGTATATTATTTGTCTTATCACTAAGTATTTTAAAATCATCGTGGTCGGGACTTCCCGCTATCCACTTCCATGTTGTTCCAATGAAATTTAAAGATCTTTTACTTATACTATTAGGCTTTAACCTATCTATATGGTTTTGTATTTGGGATATTTCATGTTGAAGGAATGGGAGAAGGGCGTTGGTTTTATTAACTTGTTTTATTATTGTCTTATTTAGTCGATCGACTGCGTCCTGGTACTCATTTATGTCAATCGTATGTATCAGTTTATAAGAGCCTGTTTGGATTTTAGCTGATCCCATGGTGAACGTGACAACTTCTGAATTTGAATAGTCTAGAACTTGTATCTCGCTGTGGCATGATGCAATGAGTAATCTGTAAAGAGGTTTTAATTAGTTTTAATAAGACTTTTGTGAACTACTAATCCTGATTCCGTAATAACAGTGCTGTTTTTATTTTCTTTGACTATTTCCTTTTTATACCTAGAGCACAATTTATTTCCAATACGCTTATTTTTCTTTACATATATAATGTCGCCTGTATTAAAAGACTTCAGATTGGTTCTATTTTGATTGTGATAACGTAAGTCCTTGTCCTGTTTTGTTTCGAGTTTTACAATATTTTCTAACCTATGTTTGTCTAATTGTTCCGGGCTTGTGCTGACAATACGTCCAAAAAATACTTCGATTGGTTTTCTGTTGGTGGTCGAATGAATTGAATAATTATACTTACAAATTGACATGTCTAGCAAGTCTGAAAATGAACGATGTGTATTTTCGGCTTTTGTACAACGCATTATCTCTGATAACGTTGAATGGAACCTTTCTATTTGTCCATTAACCGTGCTAGTGTAGGGCGGGGCTTTGAAAATGTCTATTCCTAATTGATCTTGCAACATAAATGTAATGGAAGCTGAACTAAGCGCTTTTTCATTATCGATAACTATTTTTTCAGGTATGCCAAAAGAAATAAGGATTTGTCTTAATGGTTCTTTTATGTCTTCGGTGGCTCTAGACTTTATAATTTTCGCTTGAGCATATTTGGAGAATTTGTCTATGGCAGTCAGAATGGTACGATTGTTTGTATGATATATGTCGAGATGTACAATATTACCTGGATATTGGGGTATGGGGGTTGACTGTAATATGTGTTTAGCTGGGTGCCGATCGTATTTATTCTCGCGGCATATTTTACAAAGTTTTACTATTTTTTCAATTTTAGCCTGCATTTGTGGAAAATAATATTTAGTCAAAAGCTGTGATTTATTTTCTCGAGAATTCCTGTGAGCTCTATTGTGTTCTGTTATAATTTTTGACTCTTGTTCTACTTCGGAAGTAATATCTTCAATCATTGTTTGAGTGTATCTGATTTTGTATGTTGAGAAGTGTAAAGGATATAGTTCTTGTATCTTACCCATGATTTCTTCTGATGTGAACAAACCGTTTACTACGCTTGGATTTAAATATCTCTTAAATATTTGTATAATGTCATCTGTAGAGTAATTTCTTTGTATTACGATATGTCTGTGATATGTGGGAAAAGGAATTTGGAATTGATGTCTATTTTCTTCACCTATTTTCAAAAACAATTGATTCTTAAAAACATTGATTGGTGCTTCTGTAGCAGGTATCAAATTTTGTGATGAACTGTCTTCGCTATGTATTGTACCTGTCAACGAGTTGATATCGTCGTTATTGGTGTTTGGTAAGAGATTAATTTGGGGTGGTCTTGAGAGGGCATCTGCAACTATGTTTGATTTCCCGGGTTTATAGAGAAGCTCATAGTTGTACTCCTCTAAAATTGCTTTCCATCTCTTCATTTTATTGTTATTGTTCTTATTGCTGAGAGCGTACGTAAGGGGTTGGTGGTCTGTGTAAATTTTTACTTTGGCGGATCCGTAGAGATAGTTTCGCAAGTTATTCAGTGACCAAATAATTGCTAGCATCTCTTTTTCATTGGTAGCGTAGTGTTCTTCTGCGCTACTTAATGTACGAGATATAAACATGATAGGTCTATCGTCTTGAGCTAGGACTGCTCCAATCGCATAATTGGATGCGTCCGTCGTGAGTTGAAATTCTTTTGAATAATCGGGGTATGAGAGCAGAACTTCTTCTGAGCTAAGGGAATTTTTTAGTTTTTGAAATGCTTCTAGTGCTTCTTTATTTAAATTTATTTTTATGTTTTTTGATATATTTTTGGATATTCGTCCTTCCTCCCCTCTTAAAAGGACTGTAAGGGGTTTCGCCAGTTTTGCGTAGTCCCTTATAAAACGGCGATAATAACCTGAAAGTCCTAAAAATGAACGTAGGTCTTTCAGAGTTTTTGGTTCAGGGAAATTATTGATTGATTCAATTTTTTTTGGATTGGTTTTGAGGCCATTTTCAGACACTATGTATCCTAAAAATTCTACTTCGGTTTTTAGGAATTCACATTTATCGAGTTGTATTTTGAGGTTTGCTGATTCTAGTGTATCAAATACTAATTTTATGTCATTAAAATGATCTTCCTGATTTTTACTGAATATAATGATGTCGTCAATATAGACAAAACATCTTTTTCCTATGTGATCTCTTAAGATGTCGTCAAGAGCTCTCTGAAAAATAGAAGGAGCATTCTTGAGACCAAAAGGGAGACGAGTGAATTCATATTTCCCGTTATTAACTGAGAAAGCTGTCTTCTCCGTATCTGATTCTTTTAGAAGAATCTGATGGAAACCACTTTTCAGATCGAGTACTGAAAATATTTTGTTTTTTCCAAGTTGAGATAGAACTTCGCTTATTTCGGGAATAGGGTATCTGTCTGGTATTGTAATTGAATTTAACTTCCTATAGTCTATGACCATACGGTATTTTTTCTCTCCTGACGCATCTAATTTTTTTGGGACCACCCATACAGGTGAATTATATGGTGATCTAGATGGTCGTATTATACCGTCACGTAAGTATTCGTTAATTTGCTGTTCTACATGGTTTTTGAGGCACATTGGGTACGGATAACATTTGGTATAAACAGGATTGTCTGATGTCGTACGAATTGTACCTTTAACTGTTGTAGTAAAAGTAAGTTTTTCGTCTGGATCACAAAAAAGTGATTTATAATCGGATGTGAGTTTTATTAGACATTCTTTTTGATATTGAGTTAAGTGTTCCGATCGGATGTGAATTTGGTTAACGCTTTGCGAAATTTGTTGTTTCAATTTTATACAAAATTTGTTTTTTATTGTCATGTAATTTTCGTTGGTGTGTATTATGGCATTTAGTTCTTTAAGTGAATCATTACCTATGATGGCATGAAAAGATTTTAAGGTGGGAAGCAAGAAAAATTTTATTTTTGTGTCGTCTATGCCGAAAATATTAGCAAAAGTATGATGGGTTATTTTGATTTGTCCTCCGACTGAACTAGCATAGAATATTTTTTCATTTATAATAGGTGTTTTTACTAGATGCGGCTGTACATAGTTTTTATTTGATCCGGTATCAATTAAAACTTTAATGATCTCTCCACTACTTAGCTTACATTCGATATAAGGTAATGAAGAGCTGTTCATTCTAAAAAATGAATATCAAGGCAATCTATTTTATCTAAAGAGTCTGAATTAAAACTTTGTTGTTCATTAGTTTCATAGTTTTTTATACAATCGGTATAAACTGATAAGGGTTGGTCAAAGTCATGGTTGTTATTATTTATTGCGTCTTCATATTGCTGAACTTCAATGTTAAAGTTTCTTTGTCGTTTATCTATATTTTGTGGTGGTGGACTTGGTCTTTTGCCATAGTGTGCATCGTTATGGGTAGGGCGATTCATGTAATTTATTCTCTTTGTTTGCATGCTTTGGTCTACATCCATAGCTTCAGGTCTAGGTAATGGCTTAGGGCCAAATGGTCGAGGTGGTGGACGTTGTTGGTATTGATACAAATTTTGAGAACGGTTTTGCTGTGGATTAAATATCGGAAATTGTCGTGTTGGATAAGTAGGGTGATTTCTTTGTGGGTATTGTTCCCAATTAACTAGATGAGGATAAAATGGTTGTTGATTTTGTGGTTGTAGTCTATCTTTCCGTGGAGGAATTGGTGGTTGAATATTAGGAAATTCTCGTTGTTTCCTTTGAAAATTCTGACCAAGCGCATAGTTTGATCTGAAATTTTGGTTTTCCAGTTTCATACATAATTGTAATGCCTGGGGTAGGTCAATGGGCTCTCTCATACCAAGCAATCTTGGCAGATCGCCTCTCAGTCCGCGTACGAACGTATCCAGTGCTTTGTCCCTGTATGTTTTTGTTAATAGGCCAACGGCTTCCTGTCCTATATCCATACATCCTATTTTATTCAATATTAATGAAAGGTGTGAATAAACTTTTTGGTAATACTCTTGCGTGCTAAGGTTTCCTTGTATTAGAGTTGACATTTGGTATTCTAGAGTGCCAATGTCTCGCTTATCTGCATAATGCGTTGTAAGACAGCGAGATATAGCGTTCCAATTTAATGGCGTATTGTATGATTCTAAAACGTTGTCTGCATTCCCTATTACTTTGCTACGTATAACGTTCAAAATTCCAAAATATTTCGGTGTATTTTTTATGGTTTCATAGACACTTAAAACTCTGTCAACACTTTTTCTCCATGAACTAAAATCTGCTTCATTTCCAGAAAATTCTCGTAAATTTTTTACTATGTCTGGTATTCTTTCTAGTTCGTTCAAATTTTCCCTAGTACTAATACCAAACGGTTGGTCAACTTCTATTTGGTTAGTGCTACACTGAATAGTTAGGTCCCTTACTAACTGTGGTAATGTACCTTCTAGAATTCTTAATACCGAAGATTGTATTATTTCGTTTAATTCTTCCTGTCCAAGTGGTCTAACTGGTTGGTCGGGATTAGGATTAGGAGCGTTTAATAGAGGTGGTCTAATGAGGTTGTTAGGATTTGCCATGTTACTTTATTTTTTTTTTTTTTTTTTTTTTTTTTTTTTTTTTTTTTGTTTTGTTTGTTTTTGCTGAGAATGGATTATAAATTTTAATTAATTTATTTTAGAATATTCCACGAAAATCAGTAAGTATTGTACGCCTTTATTAAATAAATTTTTTCTTTCTTAATTTATCTTTTTTCTCCGATTTCGTTTACTAGGATTTATTTTTAGAGAGTAGATTTAAATAGTTAGTCGAGCTACAGTTTTCAGAAAAAAATTTTATTTATTGTTATCTCTATATTTTGTGATACTCTAGAGGGTCCGGCTTTTTGGGCTACGGAATCGCAGAGTGGTTTTGCAATGTATTATTATTTTGTTGTTATAGTTTAGTTTTATAGGCTTTTATTCCGTTATAAACTGGAGGGTCCGGCTTTATGGGCTACGGAATCGCAGTTTCAAAAATATTTAGTTATTTCTTTACGTTATTTTATTTAAAAATTTTTTTCTTTCTTTTTTTTTTTTCACTTTTAAATTTTGTTTGTTGAAAATTTCTTAAAATTGTTTTACTTCTTATCTAGTCTTAAAGGTTAATTCTTTTTCTAAAAACACTTTCTTTGTTTACTTTTAACTTATTATTTTCTCAAAATTCTATTTTATTTCTTAATTTATCTTAAACTAGCTTACAATATTCCGCACAGGTTCTCCATGATTTTTCCTTTTTGTCCGCTATCCGGTGACTCGGGATCTCTGATAGAACACAAATCGTGTGGTTGCGTTTTTATTCCAACGAATTCTAACGCTTAATTAGTTGTGGTTTCTATTCGGGCTACACAATTAATTTATCGAACTTCTTGAGGACACTTTATAAATTAACCGTGATGAGTACTGCTTAAGGACTTCTTTCCCGAATACCACGACGTTGGGCGCCAATTAACTTATTTCATTATTTTTTTGATTTTTTAAAAAATAAACATCAGAGAGAAACTCTGATGTTAAACTTTATTTATTGAATTCAAAACAAGAACTAACTTACAATTTTTTGATAACTTAACTTAAATTCAAATAGCGGCAGCGTTGAAGCAGTGCAGCGGTTAGCGACAGCGTTGGAGCAGTGCAGCGGTTGGCTCGTGCAGGAAGTATTGCAGACACAGCGTCAGCAATTTAGCTTTTGTTGATTAGCTTGAATTGAAGTTGGACTTAATAAAGACCAAGAAAAAAATATAATTATTGTTAACTTAATTATCGTTAACTTACACTAGCATTCGATTTCCCATTGATTTTGTTGTTGGATTGACGAAGTTATCTCTCTACACTACTCTATGCTTCGGAAAGCGGGTGCCTGGTAAAAATTAATTTTTTATATTGATTTTAATACTTGTTAAGTAATTTTTGTTTTAAATATTAAATAAAATGTAAAATAAATTAAATTGTTTCATTTTGTTATAATTTTTGTATATGAAAATAAAGTTTTCATTGGAGGAATCTGTGTTAAGATGTCGATTTGACGTGGAGACTTGAATTATGGAAACTAATAAAAATGTGCAAAAACTTCTTACTGCGTGTGAACTTGTCTTTGGAGGTGTATCCACTTACATACATACATATATACATATGTATGTATGTAGAAAATACTTTAAATCAAATAATCTGTCTTGACCTATATTCGTGAATAATAGTTGGGACTTCTTTTCAGTTTTATTTTTTAATTATTCTTCCAAGTTCTTCCATGCAACTGCATGTTTTTTTATATATTATAATGATATTAATTTAATTCTATTATTTTAAGTTAATTATTATTTTGTAAATAATGTATTAATATAAAAGAAATATGCAGAATTTTAATCCATCTGCATAATTCTTCCTTTTCCTACCATAAGAATAAAACCCAATATACGAAAAACAAAAACTTCCTAAAATTGCACATATTCATTGACGAACGAAATGTTTGATTGGATTAGATTTTGTGAAATTTATGAGCGTATTCAGACGAATTGCGCAAAAGCATCACAAAACTAATAACATAAACAAAGGCATTGAAATCGTACAAAACTAACACAGTTTCATGCGCACATGAATTTATATATGTATGTATGTGAGTTAAGAAACATCGTTATGACTATTTTTAGAAGATATAATTTTCTTTGCTATAATGATCTGCTATAGCAGCAGCAATTCAATGTGGTTTAGTAAAATTATTAATAGTTATAGGTATTATAGTTAAGGATAGTTTATGCTAAAGTAGAAACTATTCTTATTATTTTTTATAAAAATATTTATTAGTTTGCTTTCAAAAAAAGGATGAACAATTAAAAAAATAAACATATTTCTCAGCAGACTTGAACCCGGCATCATAAAATTAATAGACCAACGCTTTACCACTTTGCTATCGATCTTTATAAAAGATCCTATGCATGCATATTTATTTTATATTGTCAAGTGTTCTAATATGCACGCATTATGCTTCGTCATGACATGGCAAATCTTTCTTATACACAAAACCAAAAATGCTTTGTTTTAAGCCCCACTTTCCGAATAAGAAACCTTTGCCATACAGAAAATTCATTCTTGTATATTTTACCCCAGCCACACAAAACAGAAAATAAAAATCTGATTTCAAATCTGTCGCTTCTGCTGTGAACACACACACACACTAAATTATTGATACGAATGGGCGAACAACAATAGCCATGTATGTGACTTCCGATGGATACATATTGACGACTGCTTCGTGAAATTGCCGATCTGAATTCCAATGTGGTTGCCAGCAATTTCAATATATTGATTCTCACTCAAGTGAGCTATGTAACGTCTTATAGTATATTGTCTTCGATTGTAGAGTCTTATATACTACAAAATTTAATAGTAAAATATCAAGCGATTAATTTACTAGTTCAAAACTTATCTATAAGTTAACCAGTTACTGACTGCTGCGGCACTTCATTGCCGTGTATACTAAATGTTTCCTTTCTTGTCAATTTAATAAAAAAGGAAGTAAAGACAAACATGGGAATTGGAAGAAAAACAGTTCTTTTTATAATTTTAGCCACTTTTTGTAATTCCTCATTTCAGAGATAAATCTTCAAGTTAACGCGTTTTTTGAAATATCCGCAAAGTGTTCGCAAAGAAGAGTGGAAATGCGGCACCATGAATTAACATGCTGAATTAATACACTCCTCATTTTGGCACAAAAATTATTTTACATATCGAGTACACATTATTATATTATGTACATACATATAATGAATTTTACATACATTTAAAAGTGTTACTAGTTTTTTAATTAGTTACCTTCACTGATGGGATGTTGTCGAAAATAGCAAATATTCGGAAAAAAAATCAGAAGAAACCAGGGCTACATTTATGAATTTTACATATAATCTGAGTTTTACTAGTACTTTAACTAGTTGGTTTCACTGCTGGGATCTTGTCTAACATAGCGAATATTCAGCGAAAAGGAATCAGAAGAAATCAGGGCTACGTTTAAATTAAACTTTTAGGGGGTCACTTCATTGGTATTTTAAAACGAACTGCGAAACTTCTAAAAAAGGTGATAATAACTCCAAAAAATGTTTTATTTAATTTGGAGTTGAAAACTCAAATGTTAAAAAGTTCATTTAATAAATTATAACTATTCTTAATGTAAAATCTGTTCCAATTGCTTTCCATTTATACATTTGTTCACTGTAAACGCACCATAGTAATCATAATAATCATTTTTGGCATAATATTATACTACTAATAACTATAATAATTAATAAAAAGTCATTTATATTAAAATGGTGTGCGACTGCCCCAGTAACACCCCTTGCGTGCATATTAAACTATGGCCATGAACGAATCAATCACTAAAGAGACACTAAAGAAATATAATTTGGAACAGAAGGAGGCCAAGATTAAGAAATTGCCGGTCAAAAGAGAAGTAAAAATTTTTACAGTATTCCCACATATAACAACAGTTTCAATAATCACAGAAAAGTCTTCAAAATAGGTCAAAAATGCAGCTAAACGAATTAAGTTAACGGCTTTATGCTTTTAATTAAAGAGAGGTAGTGTTTCTTTCTTTAATAATGACGAAAACAATTTTTTATTTTGTAGAATTAATATTTTACTTAAACGCAACTGGAATATTTCGACTTGTGGATCTTGAGGGTTCATTGACAATGAGAAATTATCAATAGAATTTTGTGTTTTCAGTTATTTTGAGAAGTTAAGTGAATTGATGAATAACGATAGTTAGAGTTAAGGGGGGTGCACTGTATTTTTACCACACGTACATCAATTTAAAAACTTTCTCACACTAGCAGAACTCACATATCAACTGTCTATTCTTGGATGTTCTTTGGAATAAGTGCTCTACATTTGGACTTTTTATGAAAGAGTGTTTCTCATGCTAATAATTGTTTACTACTTATTTACATAAATTAAAGTCAATAAATTAAAATCAGAAGTGGAATAGTGCTTTAATTATTGATATATTATAAAATTTGATGTAATTGAAGGGAACAAATTTTGCAAATTGTTTATAGTAATTATATTGAGCTTATTGGAGACTCACAAATACATTCAGATATTTTTATATTTCTTATTTCCATCTATTTAATCCATTATGATAAATAAAATGAACTCAGAACGTGTAACTTATTAATCGTTTAACATACCATAACTAGTCTTAAAGATTTCTGATTCCATAATTGGTTAATCTTTGTAGTAACACTAGTTTACACCGAAAATGTACATTTGATGAAAGGTGACTTTTCTTATGTATTTTCATCTGCTGAATTCGAAAATCAAGGTTAAATTTTTTTTCATGGAATAGTTTTTGAGATATTGTAATTTTTGTATTTTTTCGACATTTTTTCACGTGACAAATCATATCTCGAGCTAGAAATGTCCGATTGCTTATAACTTTGTCATTTTTCGGTCGATTTTCTTTTAGTTGGTCTTAGTTCTTACGTTAAAGTATCATCTTTACGTACATGCAGAGAAACCAGACGTTTTTCCAACGATTTGTACTTTTCCGCCGGCACAGAATCACTGTAAAATATTATTTTTTTGAAAATGTGCCCTATTTTCATCGATATATTTTGAACCGCTCTACCAATCAAAGATCCGATTAAACATGACCCAATCGGACAATTTAACCTTGATTTTCGAATTCAGCAGATGAAAATACATAAGAAAAGTCACCTCTCATCAAATGTACATGAAAAAAATTTTATTTTGTGAACTAGTGTAATCTACAAATAATTGGGTGTTATAAATAAGAAAGAAAAAATAAGTTGATTAGGTTTATCTAAATCTTATTTGCTTATGCTGCTTTGAAAATATATTCAAGATTAACTTTATTACAATAATTGGTATAAATAAATAAATATAATACATCAAATATAATTCGAATTTAACTATTAGTTACGTAATTAAAAACAAAATTTTACTTAAAAATTTGCTTTTTAAATTTATCAAAATTAAATAGTATTTATTCTGTTTTTAAATTTGAGATAATACTTTATTTCTCCATAACGCAACTCGTAATTGTACCATAAATTTAGTCCCAAATAAATTTCCTTACACTGCGGCCACACGATCAATTTCTTGCCCATCAAGTTCTCACTTGTATTGTCTGTCAAAACCTGTTCAAGTTGTGTCTGTGACGTAAGCTGCATTCAACTTGATGGGCAAGATGGTATTCAATTTATTTTCATAATGCCGTCGTCACATATGTATGTATAATAAAATATTTTATTTATCATACATTTATTATATATTATTTTATCTATATTTTCATTTTATTGCATGTATTTTAAAAAAGGTTGATACATTTTTTTTTTATTTAATCTGGGATATTTCCATAGATGTTTGCACTACATAAAGCAGATTCTACCTAGGATTGTTATCCGTCCTCATTTTCCCGGACACTGTCCTCTTTTTTAGAGCGTCCAGGGACGTCTTGTATAGTTTTTCGTTTGTGTCCGGGTAAATATTGACGTTCGGGAAAAGTCCTCGTTTTTTTTTGTAAGTATGTAGACTTAAACTAATTTTTAAAATCAGTTTTCAATAATTGTTTTATATTTTTTGTTCCTAAACACGGGACTATTTAATTTTATTATGGCAACAGTTTACTTAATTTATTTCATTTGAACTATTTAATAAACCCTTCTGCCAATTTGTTCTCATTTTTGACAATATAAAATTTGTATATTAACATTTTTACTGGAGCCGTTCGCAGACATTGCTGCAAATTTTCATAAATAGAAAGAGAAAAAGAAGAAACTTTATTGTGATGCTGTAAATTTCTGAAAGTTCAGAACAACAAAGGAAAAACTGAACCACTTAAACCCTACTTTTTAAGTTTAGATGATCCACCAAATATATTAAAGGATTCTTTTAAAAGCGATCTTAGTGAAGCTTATTTATTTACTATATATTCCACAATTATCATAATGCATACAAATATTGAAAAATTTAAGAACATGATTATGAAGTTAAAAAAATTTTGGATCTTATTCTTCATAGTTTAAATCAAAGACTTGCTCGAAATTTCATACCAAGAACAGTTGAAGGAGTTTTGAGAAAAAATAAAGCATCGGATTCCATATTTATTGAATAAGTAGGGAGTTTTTTTACAATAATGAAAGATTGTGCCGCAAAGCATTGAGATGTATTTAATTGGTTAGATTTTGATGCTCATAATAGGTAAACTGGACTGAAGTACTTCGGTTACATTTTTAAATAACTGTGGAATTACAATTAACCAAGTAACCCCTTTTAATGAGCTCCTTTGTTTCCAAGCTTTTGTAAAGAGCATGAAAGATGAAAATATAAATTGCAACAAATTTTGGTGTATTTTGTTTGACAAATACGAAAGTTTCTCTGAACTTAAAAAATTAGTTGAGTTTCTTTTTTGCCTTCCTGCGCAAATGCGCAAATGCAAATGTTGAACGCATATTTTCTTTAGTAACAGCTCAGTGGACGTCTGAAAGAAATAGGTTGGATCCACAGACTATATCTCATATCATTAAAACAAAATAAAATTTTGAACTGAGCTATCAGGAATTCTATGCCTATTTGCTTCAATGCAGTGAACAAGTTTTGCAAAGATATTGCAAATGTAGATAAGTAAAGGGTTTTTCAAAAGAAACGCTACAAAAGTAAATCGATAGTGACAGCAAAAGACGCCATATTTTTTCCCGCTCTTTTGACATTTCTCTTCAGTAAGGTTTGCCATTTCATCATGCAAAGATATACGAGCCAACAACGAGTCGAAATTATTAAAATTTACTACCGAAATTCGGAGTCAGTCGCCTCAACTTTAAGAGCGCTACGTCCAATTTATGATGAGGCTCATTTCTGGCTGAATGGCCTCGTCAATAAGCAAAATATGCATTATTGGTTAGACAGCAATCCACACGTACTCTATGAGTCATCATTGCATCCCGAAAAAATTACGGTTTGGTGCGGTTTATGGGCCGGCGGCGTCATTGGGCCGTACTTCTTCCGTGATGAGCAAGACCGGCACATTACTGTGAATGCGAATCGCTACCGTTCACTGATAACCGAATATTTTTGGCGCCAATTGGATAATATGGACTTGGAGGACATGTGGTTCCAACAGGATGGCGCCAGAAGCCACACAGCGAATGCCACAATCAATTTACTGGAAACCAAGTTTGGTGAACGTGTTATCTCACGAAATGGCCCAGTCGATTGGCCGCCTCGGTCGTGCGATTTGACGCCGTTAGATATTTTCCTATGGGGCTACGGCAAGTCTATGGTCTATGCCAACAAGCCAGCGACGATTGATGAACTTCGTACGAATATCGAACGTGAAATTGCAGCAGTATCGGCCGATTTATGCTTGAAACCTCATCATAGACCTCGACATAATATTTTTCATCATTCACTTCATGGTTCTGATTAGTATCAAGATATCTATCGTCACCATTTTAACCATTTTAGTTTATCAGAATTTTCCCAATACTTCTGATTAAATATTTCAAGTATATGTTGCCGTCATTTGAACATGACGTGCGTCTTCAAATCATGCGAGTTAGCGGTGGAAAGCCTAATTAGGCCTCAATTGTAGTTAATCTGTATCCACTACAAATAGATCGATATCCACTACGATAGATATACAATAATTGCTTATAGGGTTTTGAATTTAATCATTGTAATAGCCCTATTCACACGAAGCAATTTTCCAATTGCGTCAGCAAACCACTCGAGGAAAATTACACAAATCGATGTTTACTTTTTGTGTATCCATAAGAGCAATTCATAAAATGCGCTGAATTTGCATGTCATGTGACATTACCACCTCTTAAAGGTTGCATGTAAGCACGCTGGGGAGTGCTACTAATTTCACCCCTGTAGATAGGGGAGGAGAGGTGGTGAAAACAGCTCCTGGAATTACTGGTGACTTGAAGTGAGCTGGTAACAGAGTTTGGTGGGGTGTAATTGGTGTAAAGTGTATATAACCCGTAGTTGAAGTTGATTAATTTAGAAGATGGCATTTCAAACCAATAACTCTGAAAATAAACGCATTTCCATTAAAGCGTCGGCTGCTATGCAATACATTAGCAGCAATCTCCCAAGGGTATTCTTCCAATGTTTACAAACGTTGAACTAACCATGTTGACAAATAACTTTACTGACTCAATTTGAAGAAATCAAATTGATAATTATCAATTAGATTATAATCTAGGAAAACATCACATTCATAATAAAATCGTACATTGAATGTGTAAATAACGGCGGCCTACCAACTATTTATCTAATAGTATAGAATAACCCATTTAACACTTAAGCAAAGTTATGCCGTGATATATGCATGGAGACGATCTAGTTAGGACGTAATCACCCGAAACAACTGATGTTCCTTGCCCGCTTTCAGAGAGTGGTTAACCAAGACAATGGGCGTAGCCAGGTATGGGCCTAGAGGGCCGTGGCACCCACCTAATTCTATAATAATTTTTTTTTTTTTTTTACATGCATACAATATAAAATTATTAAAAATCCACTGAAGGTACTATTCAATTGAAGGAAATATACATAGTTATTATCAAAGAGTACAAAGACATTGTTTCGCTTCTAGCGTGTGACCAGAGATTATACCACAAAAACAAAAAATAGTATAATTTGAGAGAACATGTAGTTATGTCTCAGAGATCCGCGTGACTCCGATTCAAATGACAACTTCTTGCCTTGTAGAAACGCGATGTATTGCTAGCACAATACATGTACGACTCATATACAGGCATTGCCTGGCGTACACAAGTAAATGCCTTGTTGCTACATGTGTGCAAACGCTTATTCATATTTTTGTCATGTGTGTTTTTTTCCTATGACGTATCCAAAGCAAATTTTCTAACTCATAACTCTAAGCACTTCGAAATTATTTGCTGGGAGTATTTATTCTTTCTGCCAGACACCGTCTGTGCTCTATGCTCGATGTTATTGTTGTTGACATGAATCGGCACATACAGAAAACGTACATGAGTTTTTTTTGTCATTGTGGCACAGCGAGTCCAAAACGCAAACAGCAATGATAGGCACCGAACTAATGCACAGGGCATTGTGGACGGATTGCTTTTTTCTATTCAAGAAAACACAGCCAATTTAGGAATAGAGATGTCTGTTCCAAGGATAGTCTCTCGTCAAACGCACCGTTCAAATCCCCCATTTTCATCACCTGCTGAATACTGGAAGCGATCTATATACATTCCTTATATAGATTCTTTAATTTCATCACTGGACAGAAGATTTAATGAAGAGAATAGGCCAGCGTTTGCAATTCATTGTTTGCACCCGTCAAACATGCTTTCTTTGAAGCTGGAAGAGCTTAAGGATACCACAAAAACGTTTGAGCATTTTTATGAGTTGGATGATTTGGAAGGAGAAATTGAGCTTTGGTATAATTCTTGGCAACAAAAAAAAAATGGGTAAAGACGAATTAGCCGACTTAGAACTGGCGAGTAATTTGAAAGACGCTGGATTATTTTATCCAAATATAAGGAAGGCGTTATTAATTTCATTGTCACAGCCGTGCACTACTGCAACTGTTGAGCGGTCATTTAGCACTTTAAGGCGAGTAAAAACATGGTTGCGCTCAACAATGACTGAAGCTCGTTTAAACGGTAAAAAAATAAGTATATATATATTGCAGGACTATGTATGCTAAGCGTCCACCGAAAATTGGTAACCGAGAAGAAGGACGAATTTTTGGAAAAAATTGAAGAAAAATTTTCAGAAGATCCACGCAGATTACTCCTCAAATAGATCGAAATTGTAATAATCATAAAAAATCATAATCATAAAAAATCATAATTTTCGTGGCACCACCCTATTTCATATCCTGGATACGCCCTTGACCAAGACCAATATCAGTAGACATGTATATATTGTAATATTATACATTTCAATGTAGCCTATATCAATTTGTGATATACGAGTATATAACGTTCGCCACACAAGTAACTTAAATTGCATACAAAAACTGACCATATCACATGCAACATTGGGGCCATTATCATTATACATGATAATTTGGATACGGAAATGAATTAACGGTAAATTCATAAAAATATAAAGTGCCTAGTCTAAACGGCACTCCGCTCTCTTGGAGCACACACGTTAAGTACTTAGGCCCAATTGGAAAGTCAATCTAGCTGAAAGGGCACGTAAAGCAGCATACGCTATATACTGCTATAGAAGAGCAGTTGGAGCAAGATGGGGACTTCGTCCACGAGTCGTGCTCTGGCAATACACGGCCATCGTCGAACCCAACTTGGTATGCGGGTCGGTCTTTTGCTGGCAAGCTCTCGAAAAAGCCTGCAATATCAAACCCCTCGATAAAATCAGAAGATCCATTGCTCTACTGATCACTGGCGCTTTTCGTACCACACCTACGAAAGCCCTTTGCCATGCTGCACTGGCTCCCTTCGCAGCAAGTAGCCTAGTTGACAGCGATCAGATTTAACGATCTCTGGCATTGGCGCTTAACCCTGACGGGCCATGCCTTTATTCTGAATCAGGATCCACCTGTCCCCAACTTTATCGATTACATGTCGGTCTATCCCGATTTAAACAGGGACTCTCCGACCTCACTATTCCAAGCAGAAATGAGTGGACTTCAAAAGACATAATCGTCGGTGAAACAGTCGATATCTATACCGACGGCTCCAAACTTGGAGCTAGAGTCGGCAGTGGTATCTTTTCCGAAAACCTGGACTTAAAAATCTCCCTCGTCCCACTGAGCATTGCAGCGTCTTTCATGCTGAGGTCATAGCCATTTATGACGCAGCTAAACGGATGTTGAGTACCAATATCGGCGCAGCCACCATCAAATCGCTTTTTGGCTCTACGGCCACCTCCAGACTCGTTCATGAATGTCGAACATCTCTAAATGAATTCTCAAGATACTCTCGGGTGCATCTAGTCTGGGTTCCCGGACATAGTGGCATCCCGGGCAACTGCGAGGCGGACGAGCTTGCCAAGGCAGGCACGAAATTCAGCCCTCCGTAAATATCGGCATCCCACTGGCAACAGCCAAGCTCGATATCAAACGGAAATATCTGGCTGACGCCTATAAATCCTGGGCTGACGAAGAATCCTGCCACACGGCTAGACTAACTTGGGCAAGAATGGACAAAAATAGAACCAACTTTTTCGACTTGATCGCGTTTCACTGTCGACAACTGTGTCTGTTTTGACCGGCCACTGCATTCTGGGAAAACACGCAGAAAGACTGGGCCTACCCTCAAACGATTTCTGCCGAGGCTGTGGTTCCGAGGAGGAGGACGAGATGATTCTCCACCTCTTATGTCACTGCCCATCCCTGAGCAGAAGAAGCCATCGTAACTTTGGTGCCCCATATCTTACAAGCCTGACAGAACTGTCAGCCTTTAATATTAGTGACATAGCAAGGTCCATCAAACTATCAGGATGGTTTCCTGCAACATAATGGGAGAGTCGCGCGTTTCCCGGCGCTGTCCTTGCGCTGACTATCACCATCCCAAGTATGGGAACTTTTTAGTCAGTGCTTGAACGGCGCCACACCGTGGTATCACAATGGGCCATTATGTGTGCTCAAGTGTGCTTTTGGCAAACTAGGCGGCCACTCCTGCCTACCTACCTAAGCCTTCTACAATGAATACCCATAGCAGCCATCCACGTACACTCCTGCACATCAATCCGAAAATTAAATTTGTGTGAAACTTCCACACATTTACGGCTCTATTTCTTCGATTATGACACAAATGTTGTTTTGAAGTGTTTGCATTGACTGGGGAGCATTGCTATAAACGCAATCTTTCACGTAGCCCCATAGAAAAATTCCAGACTTGTGAAATTATTTTTGAAAATATATTTTTTGTGACATTCTGAATGAATTACATGCGCTTCCAGCAGCCAATTGGTAAGTATATGGCAGTGGTGCCGGCCGTCGAGTGTACCGTTCTATATTAAATAATGACATAGAGATTGCATGTCATTTGTCAAAAAAGTAGAGAATGTAGCGGCCAGATTACTGGAAAGCTGTAGTTGAAGAACGCTTTATTATGAATACGATTTATAAAGCAATGAATTAGCAAATTATTGTAAGCTGGGTAACTTTTACCGCTGTTAATACCACTGCCACACAATGTATTTTTTGCCGAGTTATCTACACATTTCCATTCGTTACTTCTATCACTACCTCATCACTGTTACTCCATTATTTTCAATCATCCAAGAAATGCCGTCATCATCTGAAGGACAATTCCAAGGCAGTAAAGTATATCAATCTACTGCACTTATTTAAGACGTTATGTTCATATTATTTTTACGGGTAGTTCGATAAAGTCGTCTGCTTCCTCTTTAAGTACTGTTAACAGTAGATTTTCCATGCAAAGTAACATTTAATAATAATTTTTTCGCGCAGACATCGAGAAAAAAGAGCAAGTTCCAAACATACCGGATACATATTCACAAACTATAATAAGTTTATTTAAAACCAAAGGGACTAATATACTTTATTAATAAAGGCTGCAGTTTACAGTTCTTCTGAACATTATCATGTCGCATTTGTCGAAATATGTATGTAGTCACAACATTCTATTCGCATATGTCCTTCACCTTACATGAAGCAACATTCCAGGTGCTCTATTTGCAAAATCAAAAGAACAACCTGGATAATAGTATGGTTAGTGCTGCAAAATTACACTAAGCTCTTCTATACCTCTTTTTGTAATTAATCACTGGCAACCTTTCGCATTCTTCGAAAGTCTTCATTACTGTACTCTTTAACGACGGCGGGCCTACCAGCTAAGTATACGATTAGATATCTCCAATATAAGCTAGGCCATTTAAATTCAAAATAGATATTAAAAATAAATATATCTAATCGTTACTCAAACCCATACAAATGAAGAAATGAATTAGGGATACATTTTCCTTCAGTTTTTAAAACGAAACTTAAAGTAATTCTGACGCATGGGGAATTTCTTCTTTAATTAATGTCTGGTCGGCAGTTCAAATCAGCTAAACGAGAAACATTTTAAAGCAGAAGCAATATGAGAAAAAAACTGTATTTGTGATTAGTTGTCCGGTTGGAGCACCTAAGAAACGAGGAGTTTAAAAGTGGAAGGTAGTTGTTTGCTGAGGTTTTCTTGTCACTACAACAGAAAGCGCATGACCCAATTCTGATGACTAAAAGCCGCGCAAACCGCGTCATAACGCAGTGAATTTCTTCTACAAAGGCACACAGCCCAACAAACGATGTTAGCGGATGTAATAGTTGAGCACAGCCGCTGGCAGCAGCAACGACAGGCGAGCAGACATGCACGCAAACAAATACACTTACAGATAACCACACGCATCCTCGTAGGCAAATGATGCGAAGACATGCGCAGCTTGTGGTTAGTTGGAAGTCTGTCCCTATGCCTTTCCGGCACTCCGACTGACTGTCAGTCCTTCTATCTGTCTGTCAGTGTGTGGCAATTGTGATTGTTGAAATTCCAAGCACACAATTAGGTGCTTTTGTATTTGTAGAAAATAAGCTTCCTTACTGCTCTGAATTCCTTACTGTTGCTTCCTACTCCCCCTACCCATTTTCTGAGAGTATTGTGCATACGATGATGCAAATTGAAGTCAAGTAATTTCTGTGCTACTAAAGACGAGAAATATAATTTGAAATGCCACACAAAAGTCGGAATTCGGTGTTCTAGCGAATCCTTGTGCTACAAATTCGCTTTTTCTCATACGATTTGTCGGTTTTTATGTAAATTATTTGAAACACGCGGAAGGAAGAAATTTCATACTTTTTGGTCTTTCATGGAAGGCTGCTTTGTCTTTTGCCCAGCTGTTATTCTCTTCCATTGTTGTTTTCCATTTCACATTCAGAACTTAATAACGGTGCAGTGGCTGTGTTTTGTTATGCTTCGTTTAGCTTTGTTATGCGAGTAGTACAGTCCGCTGCCTCACAATTGACAATGGGCGAAGGATAAAGCATGAATGGTAAAGCATAAAACAAAGGACATTTACAAGTTTCAAAGTTTTTTGTGTCGCAGTTAACAGTCGAAGTGGTCAATTGTGATTAGGGGTGCGCATTTACTATCCACTGGCATACAGCACCCATACACACAGCCACGTGAGTACATCTAACTACATACATGCATTAATGGACTCATGCGAGAATACACCACATGTCATATTTAATACCATTACCATTCCCACGAGCCCAGTGGCATTGCTGTTGCGATTGCCACCGCGACGCAAAGGTTGGGAAGTTTAATCGTGGTCAACGCGTTAAAGCCATTTCAGTTGAATTTCGTTAGACTGGCCGTCTGTGTGGTCTCGTGGTGTGCCCCATTTCTGCAGTACGTGGAATAAAAACTGAAAATTTTAAAAGCTGAAATAATAAATTTTCGCGATAGTTTTATTAAATTTGTTTGGAGAAAATCGCCCGGGTGTGTCCTGTGTGTGGCTTGTTCTATCGTTTGCGGCTACCATGAGCACTCAGGCATTTATAGGTACGCCAGTAGTATGCTCGCAAGATATGTGCTGTTGTTGGAGTTTGCAACGCGTGTCACCATTATGCATACACACATACCTACAAAAAATTTAAATAAATCCATTTTTGTTATGAAACACAAGTTCACGCATCCTATACCACTTCATTTTTATTTCGAGGGCATGAAAGTACTATGTTCGGATATGGGTCCCGTCGCTCCCAACTTGTGCATTTACACATCTGTTGGTCAAAGAACGAGCAGTTCTCGGCAAATGCTGATGGTGCACATTTTGTAAATCGCGCGCTCTGAATTATTTACATCCTTTTTTGTACTGTCCCATGATATTATCTGCATTGTTGCAGTACGCGCACACTTTATTTCTCTTCGAACACAATTTTTGCTAATGACATGGAGTAGTGCAATAAATCCTAAGCGATTGTTGGATGACTTTTCTGTCCTGTACAAGCGTCTTGTTGACTTTCAGTATGTTTTAGAGTGTCAGCGAATCTGTCTTGTAATAGGGATGTGTTGAGTGTTTGATTCGGTGCATTATTTATATTCGCTCTACTAACTAATGAAGCTGTTCTAGGGATATGCCTGACCTGCCTTGATCTTTTTTAAATTAAAGGTCAGCTTTTGTGATCTGAGTGTCTTGTGGTCTGGTAGTAAGTTTTACCTATTTCACTAGCCAATTAGTTGAGATTTGGATTACATTCGATAAT
The DNA here is from genome assembly GCA_920105625.2 of Clusia tigrina. NCBI lineage: Eukaryota > Metazoa > Arthropoda > Insecta > Diptera > Clusiidae > Clusia > Clusia tigrina. Next base: position 43,529,399 of record OV050032.1, on the reverse strand, counting down.
ACCCATTAGGCTAAATGGCAGTTGTTTGGCGATTAAGAACTGTTCGTCAGTTTGTCAGTCGGGGCAGTTAGCTATCTGTTGAGACTGTAGTATTTATAAACTTTTCCGCTTGATCGATAAGTGACTCTTTCTGAAATTGTGAACTGAAACGCTATTGATTATATACAAGCACTTAGAGTGATGCACTTAGAAGAAGAGAGGCCGCCTGTTGTCGTCAACCCACAGCCACGAAGCGAACGGATATTTAATTTCCGCTACAACTCGTCAATATAAATCCTTTATTGTTCTATCTAAAATTTTAAATTAATAGTCATATGCATATTCTCATGGCCATACCAAGAGTTTCATTCAGGAGGAGGGATAAATTTAAATTTTTTTGGAAAAATTTATACGAATGTGATGGAAGGAAATATGTGGGTATAGGCGCACGTATTGTGAGTTTTTTTTCTGCTGACGCCTTTTCGTCCATGCGTGAAATATATAGACCTGACAAAAAACAAATCCGCACTCAATTTATCATTACAAACCGTTATTGACGTCGGCGAATAATAATCATTTCTTTATAGCATAACAAAAGTTTTTGCCAGATCTATTATGATTATTTCTGAAGATTACAAATACATATCGTATAACGAACCATAAGAGCGCTCCCTGAAAGAAATTGGTTCTGTGTGTAGTTATATTCCTGAAGTTTTTATTTCATTACCGTGTAAAAAATGTGATCAGACACATAGAATAATTGCGCTTTTAAGTGTGTGCCATTGTAATTATTGGTTGAAGCGAATGTTTGTTTCGGCTTACACGATAAGGGTGTATAAATAAATGCAAAGTGTATGGAACACATCTTTCAACAATAGACTTTTACCAATGTTCCTATAATGGTACTTAAAGTTTTTAATTTTTTAGTTTTATTATTCTTGTATCATAATGAATTATTATATCTGGTTTGGGATAATGAATACTAGCAAGTAAGGACTTCCACTGACACTGATAAAAATTTTGAAATAAATATTTCAATACCATGACTTGGTCCGGATTCTAAGCCGCAAGTTTCGGACTCGCAAGTTTATCACTAGTATACGAAAAGGTTGTCTAAAATTTTTGTTTCTATTTCATCATATTCTATATGTGGATTTTAATACAAATCATATAATTTATTAAGTGTGTTAATAGGTGAAAAATATTGGCAGATCTAATAACTGTTTCTGGCCCCACACTGGTATGGATATTGCCAATAAGCTCGACTACACATTCAATATAAAGATACTGATGTATGTAATCAGCATTTTACAAACGGAAACCACGCCTAACTTGTATTCACAGCTTAATGACTCAATAAACACATTTTCAAACTAAACAAAAGTTTGAATCCAAACCGGATCAGGGTGGTCAACTATTCAACTGTGACTTCTAGAATGTTTAGAGTACAGTACACTTGAAATCTTACTCCAAAGAATACAATATCCTCAATACCCCATTTGTCTGGATGACGACTTAAATATCCACAGAAATTGTGAATCGATTCCTGCCGAGGGTCATAATTGGTGTGCTGTTGTTTATATAGATGACATCTACTGGAAAAATTATTCCCACCGAAGTACATCTAAAGCTAACCCTCTGATATACTCGTAGCCAAAGTTGCCTCTAAACTGCGCGTAACTAATTTATCGGAAGTTACACAGCAGTTTTTGTATTCTGCGCACAATGTGCTTGTTCACCATTTTTTTTATATCATCTTATAAAAGAATTGCATCTAAAAATGGCAATAATCTTTAGAAAGTTCATATAGTAATTATAATTGTACAATCTCTTTGCACTTATACGAGTATATTGCCTGAAAAAACGAATATATATTTTATTTTCAATTATGGAAGTATTTACTTTTACACACATGAAACAAATATGCTGGAAATCTATTTTTGAAATATTAGAAATTCGGATCTTAATAGATTTGCAGTTCCACAAAACTGTTGTAAGTTCCAACATCCACTTATCTCCTTTGTTCAGGTAGCTGACAACTTAAAATTTAATTTCCTTATTACATATCGAGAGTATCATAGTCACTGTACGCGTGGATTAGATTAGATTAGATTAGATTAGATTAGATTTATTTAAGGGCGTTATACACAGCGACCTGAAAGATCTATTGTGATGCCCCTATTTATTTGAAAGATGAGGATAGTCATCTATAAATCTTCTGTCAGGTTAATTTCCGACAGGAATTCATATATTTTGGAGGAATCAAGTTGAGGGATCTTGCTCATATCTACGATATATTCTCCAAAACACCTGAGTCCTTTTGTGTGCCAATGGTCCGCAGTTTGTGATCAGGTGCAGTCAGATTTTGTCACTTTCTCTACACAGTCGACAGCTGGCATCTGAAGATATGCCCAACTTATTCATGTGGTAGTTGAGACTACAGTGTCCGCTTAAAATACCTGAGATGATTCTGAATTTACTCCGAGGCATATTTTTTAGCTCCTTAGTTCTTTTAGGGTTAAAATCTCCCAGAAGAGCTTTGGACTGTCTTAATCCCGGAAGAGCTTTCCAGGTTTGAGTTATTTTTGCATCTGTACACTTCTTCAGCAGACCTCCAATGGTATTGGATGATAGTCTACAGAAGGATTCAGGACCGTTGAAGGGAGAAGCCGCAGCCTTTCTTGCTAAGCTATCACTTCCCTCTACTCCTATGTGGCCTGGTACCCACATTAGAGGTAACTTTTTCATACTGCGTAGTCCCATACAAGTTTAGACCTCCCCAAGGGTGAGCTCAATCTCTTGAGTGCTGCTTGTCTATCCGATAGTATCATGATGGTTTTCCCCCGATATTTCCTGTTAATGTTGATCTGGGCACATCTTTCAAAAGTATGAATTTCCGCTTGAAAAATGCTTGGGATAGATCCCATTGGTTCCCAGTAGTTGGTGCTAGGCCCAAATACTCCTAACCCAGTTCCGTCCATTGTCTTAGAACCGTCTGTATACGATAAGAGGGAGTTTTCTCTAATTTTATACGTCTCAGTTAAACCTTTGCATTCTTTTTTGCATCTCATCTTTGTACTGTATTTGTGTGCAAAGTTGAATTTTCTTGGCATAAAATTCTTGTGAGATTTTAGTATACGATATTCTTGAGCTGAATTGTTACCCCATATATTTTGGGTGTCATTTGATTCTCTCGAGATAATTTCTTGTATTCTGCTAAGAGACTTCCTAGCAGAGTCTTATTTTACTAGATGCAAGAGTGTTAGATCTAGTATAACTTCCAATGCTGCCGTTGAACAGGTGCGCATAGCTCCAGTGACAAGGCAGGCAAGGCGTTGTACTTTATTTAAGACAGATTTCGCTGTCTTAAGTGTGACTCTATTTGATCAGACAACAGAACCAAAGCATATGATTGGTCTCACCATCATGGTATACATCCAGCGAACGATTTTTGGGTTACATCCCCAAAATTTACCAGCAATCCGTCTACATATCATTAAGGAAGCTGCAACCCTCTGGGTGGTTGCTGTCAGATGAGCCTTCCACAATGAGTTTTTGTCGAAAATGACTTCGAGATATTTGGTCTCAGAGCTAATATCGACTGTACGCATGGATACTCGAATATTCTAGACATATTTATAACAATTTCTTTGTCTGCGCATTACGCACAAATTACTGAACAGCGCAAAGCTTGACAATACAAATACTATATACTAGTTTGGACAGGAACAATTTCGATAATTTGTTGTTTTTGTTTTTTCAATAGTTTAAAATTTAACCACAACAGTGTACCAGAATGTTTGGTTTTATCTCTTTTTTGAACCATAATATCATTGAACCAATTGCTTCGAACTCTTCAGAATTTAAAAATTCTAAATTAATTAATTTATCAACAGTTCTTTTGTGAAAGACAGATTCATCGTATTTCAGAAATTAAAATACTATCAAGCAGCCATTTCTCGTATTTCGTTCTTATCAATTTATTTTTCAATTTGTTTATACCATGGACCTGTTTTTTTATATTGCATATCAATATACAAATAAGTTTCAAAAGCTTTCTTCACAATAAAGACGTTTACATTTATGTTCTCACCGCTGCATGTGGGTGGGGTACTCACTGGCCATGTTGGACAGGCAACTGCAATTTGTCCATATCTACTGGTTTGTGTGCATGAGGACTGGAACCAATTATTTGGGGCTGATTTAAGATCTATTGGCAGTTGTATTCATAGCTGATTTCAGACGATTTTCAAATCGATGAGAGTATTGTCACCGTGTAAACTACATAGGTCAATGCTATTTATTGTGTCGGAGCAGTAAGTTAACTTCACACCTCATGGTTGCTGGGACACGCGTCAAATACCATTTGAAGCAGAGTGGATGAAAAGTTATTAATATACTCGTATGAAGAGTTCAATACCCCACTCACTGAAGTAGAAGCGTGTGCCTTCAGGCCGTTATGCACCCATCTCAATGTGTGATTACAATTTACAAATATAGTTATTTCAATACTGGAATCGTCAAGAACCACGCCACGGCATCATGGGTTACCATAATTTTTTGTTACGGAAGCTCAGCGGTTCGCCTAAATTGTTTTAATGCATTTCAATGCAGCATTTTTGAAAGCGGTGGCTAGACGAATATAATACCAGTCTATAACGTCGTGCGAAATGTCTTTGACCGGGCCTCAGAGTAGTTATAAACAACTCACTTGCAAAACGCAAACGGGAAGCTCGGTCGTGCGATAGTTTCAGTGTAGGAGCTGATGGACATATTCGAGCTGTTGTTGTCGATTCCGAAGATCAGAAGAAAACAATGATACCTTCACCAACTTATGCTAAGCCAAAATTTCATCATTGAATTCATTTTGTATATTTGTCTATGTATTGAATTGTACAAATATAGAGTATAGAATATCTGGCGCTGATATTGACGTGGCAGATGGATTGTCTCGTATTGACGCCATCACTCCACCAACTGTGATTGTCCTTTATGAATTTGCTAATATTCAAATAGCAGATGGAGAGCTTGAGCCAATTTTTATAAGTAAGAACCTAATAACCTCTCTAAGACTGCAGCCGTCCTGCCATCGCTAGAATGAGGAGGCGCATATTAGGGTCAGATGTTTTGGGAATGGATAATGTACATTCCTTATCCCTGGACAGACTTCTGAGGTTCATAAAAGATTTAAAAAAGTTTGAAAAGGTGTATCTTCCTTTCCAAAGTCCTCTATATATTTTTCCAGGCTTAGTACAATGGGCATCAATGTCTGAGTGCTTGGAGGCCTCCTTCTTCGGCGGTTCTCCGGCCTACCCCACTTCTATCTATCTATCAATCTAAGACTGCAGCCACTTGCTTTCGGTTCTGACGAACAAAGAATCTAATGTGATATTTCGAACCTTGAAATCAGACCGCCTATAATAAAATAAAAAAACATAATTGCACATCATTATGCATGCTTTTGCATGAACAAATACGTTTTTAAACTGCAAACCGTTGAATTGCCCTCATTTCTTATCACATACCAAATTTTTATCGTATTCATATTGATCTGATGTATGTCCTATCACAGAATCTCAAAGCTTTCGCTACTGTTTGACACGACAGCCTGCATCACCAGATTCTCTGCATTCATAACCAATTGCAGACATTTTTGCCAATACTGTGGAGAAACATTTTTTCTCTCTCTCTTCTCTCTTCACGACTTTCCTCAGTAACAAGCGTTTACATACTATTACTTACCAATTGCAATATTCCTGCCAACTATCAATTATTGTATTTTAGAAGCATATACTATTTTTGGCATATCTTTCAGTGGAAGCGAATTTCAGCTGAATATAATTCGCATTATTTCCATAACTTCCAGAAGTATTAGGCCAAGATGAATATCTCATTTAAATTCATTGAAATGTTTGTGGATTTTGAGATTATCCGAAGCGAGCAGATAGGTGGATGTAGCGATAATTTAATTTATTCTATTGCTTTCAGTCTATCACAATATTGTGTCATAACTATAAATAACAGACAATTTATTTGACATGGGTGAGTATAGGCCATCATTGTTATAAGTCAATTGCATCCTTTCTTTAGATACGTACACACAAAGTTCAACAGGACAAAGCTGTTCAAAGCTGTTCTGCCCTCTACGATGCAGGAGTATATCGTACAACGTTTTTGGGGTTTATGTCATTTCGAGCTTCGATGAATCGCACATTATGAGCACTTTGCTGTGTTTGGTTGGTTGTGGAGTTGACTGAATGGCACTTGCTCCTGAGATAGATACATCCTTCAATTTCTCACTTGTGAATAGTCTAGAAAAATTGTTTAAACCAAATTATCGCATTCTAGTAACACATTGCGATGTTCAAACAAATTGTGTAATTTGGTCGAAGGAAAGTGAATAAAATCTTTATGTTATTTTGCAAAAGAAACACATGTATAGCATTTATAAGTAAGTTCGCCAAGTTTTGTATCCTACGGTTCATCTTTCGTAGATTAAAATAATATCGTAGCATAAAGCATTTGGGAAAAAAGAATATTATAACTATAACAGCGCACCAAAAATATTATACACACACTTGTATGGAGCACATGCATAGAGACTATGTTTGATGAGTGTTAGACTTACGAAGTGCACCAGAAATATATTAAAAAATCGAAAACTGTGCAGGATTAAGTAGAACCTTAAGTGCGAATAAACAGCTTCATCATATCAGACTGCACAGATAGCCTGTGGGAAACGATGAGCATGGCTCCAGTTGGCCACCCACAGCAACACCATAATCAACATCAGCATCCACATTCTCATCAGATTCCGCACATATACACACACCAGCACCAGCAAACCCCACAGGTGAGCACCGCAATGCACTCCCATGCACAGGCACAATCAGCGAAATATGGTGTTGCGCTGCCTGGAAGCAGCAGCAGCCAACGCGAAAGCAGCTCAAGAAGACCCGATACCACAGTTTCCGGGTCGACCATGTACAGCCGAGGTAACATTTATTTAAATCTGCCTTTGTAGTAGTTAGGACCGATTCCTTACTCTCTAAGCGAAAACTCCTAAAATATCATCCTCAAAAAAAGTCCGACATAAAACTCGAACTTTGTGATTACTTATTAAAGAATTAGTTTGGACTGCTTGCTTTTCACAACTTAGAATCATTTGGACAATGTGTATCCTTCTCTAATGTATTTTTTAATCCAAATATTCATCCAGAAATATTTTGTGAAGAGCTCTAATGCATGCTTTAATGGTGCGCCACTCCACATACACAACCAAAATCGGTTACCTCACGGTGCTGTACAAACATCTATCTCACTAATATTTTTTTAAATAGACGAGTATCCATTCGTCTTGATTCCTAGACCAGTTCCTGGGAGCAACACATATACTATCATACAGGATGGCACATATTTGAGTGGAGCTTATTTATATGCTTTTGTACTCAGTGAAGCTTTCATATATACCATTTTCCCCAGTGGTTGGTTGGCACATATGGCACTGCCGACTCAATGTTAATAGTACCAATAGGGCTTTGGAGCTGGGCTGGAGCTTCGAGCTAAACAAATAATTAGTACATGAGAACATTTGATGATATAATGACTAAATTGGGTAGTAATGTGCTTGTCGATCATGCTAAGCTCTACGCAAAGTCTGAGTTATATGACCACCATTAACACATTTTTATAACTAAAGACTTACACAAAATGTATGGATAAAACTATGTATATAATACGCATATTCACACTGCCACATATTGCCAAAATTTTACATTATGGATCACAGTACCATAATAATAATAATAATAAATCAAAATTCGGTGTTAACTCCACTGACTTGCCCTCGTATTCATATGTATAACTTGAGGCATGTACAAGAATAATCAACAAAATTTTTTGTATGCGTATTAGATTGGAGTATGAAACTTAATGATGGTAATATAACAGCTGCCACATCCACCTTTATGTTGAATTCAGCAATATAAAATACTGCTAAGGAGTCGTGTTTGGCATTAATTTGTATTGGATTCAATTGGCTGACCACTTGTGCCCATTTTATTTCTATGTTAATGGTTTGATACATGGCATATCTAATGGTAAATAGTATCTCTACTTTTTCTGGTTCAACATATTTATTTTGGTATATACACATACTCCCAGCAGAGACGAAGCTATACTCAAAAAGTCGGAGTATAGCTAGTTGTGAATACTAAAGACCTGCTAATTGACTTTATGTTGTTTACTTATACACTTAAGCAACATTACACTTCAATGCGAGATTAATCCATGGAACCAGGCCTGGATGGAATCTGGGGTGGAAGCAAAGAAAATGTTAATTAATGGCATTGGCAAAATGACATCACAACCTGAAAAATCATCAAAGGAAACGGACCAAAATATTTGAAACAAATTCCATTTATAGTCAATATTCCACCAGAGTGTTAAATAATATTTCCGAATGAAAATAAAAAGTTGCCTGTAATGTTCGATTATATCTCAAAAGTGGACTTTTTTGCATTGATTGAATTGAGTGCCAATATTCATATATTTCCCTCTGTGCTCTCTAAAGTTTGTTATTAAAGATAGAGCTTGCGCTCTGCTGCATTTGATGGTTGCATTTGAGCGGAAATATAAGTGAGTAGGTGAGTTCAGGGCGACTGCTGATGACGCACTTCCACAGATTTTACAGGGAAAACTTGTTAGTATTGTTTGAATTGATTGCCATTCTACATATTTCTCCTTCTGTGTTATCTGAAGTTGATTAGTATCGGTGTACCCTGCCCTGCTACACGCTCTGCCGACATGAGGGGTAGAGTGACTGTATTTAAGTGCAATTATAAGCGAATATGCCAAGCAGAGTAAGGTCGGTGCTGGGTAACTGCTGATGACGCACATCCCTAAATTTGACAGGGAAATATTGTTTCTTGTTATTTTTAGCTGCAGTTCTGCGTGTGTATATACATGCTGACATCCATCTAGTCAATTAATACTGACATTTACGGAACAGCTCAAATGTCAGGTGTCATGCGGCCGTTGGTGGAATGCATTGTGGGTGGCGCTGCATAACCACCTGGCCTTTATAATATTGACATTGAAAGCTTCTCACATAGAGCAGTATCTCCTTTCTGCATAATGCAAATGAAATTTGCTTGTGCAACAGCAGAATCTGTGGCTTCAATGTGCTAGGAAACGACGTAATCGTGGACGCCAGCTAAATGAATTATCCACTTTCACATTATAACTTTTTCCTGAATATTGAATATGAATGAGTTATGAGGAACACAGCAAGCTGAAGTCGCGATAAATATGGCCGAGGGTTCTTGTAATTCAATGGATTTGCTTGTTTTTATTTATTGTATTTACTATAAGTAAAAGAAACAAGTTGCTTTTGTAAACAATTTTTTTTGTTGTTATTGAGAATATGTATTTAGCTTAGGAATGCCTCCCGCAATTAATCGATTAAGGTCACAGTACCATATCCAGAACTTTTTATTATTAAATATTGAACGAGTAAATGCTTTTTGAGTAACCCAGTAATAGTATTTTTCCGATGCAATTGCCCTCGTAGTGAAAGAGGATGGTTGATAATTAGTAATCCCTCCTACAATTTTGTATAAATTCATTTGTACTCGGTTGCGTTCTGAGTTGCAGCACAGTCTTCGGCAGACAGTGATAAAGGTAGAAAAAAATATTAGCTTACATCCACCACAATGGTAGTGTTTGCAACGCCCGAATAGAAGCGTACATATCCTTGATCGGCATCGCATGCTTTGTCTCTTAAAGCATGCTGGGGACGTCCACCCATCATGCCACATCTTTCGTACAAAATCATTTTAATGGCACCCGAATGGCTAGAAGAATATTTATCCAAAAAGCGGGCCATAAAGTTGGTGATGATATGGCACGAGGGACTAATATACTCGTATAAAATAAAAAAGCTACTGCGATCACCAACCACTAATCTTTTCAACACCAAGTATGGCTAGGTCTTGTTTTTTTCAAGGGACATTTTTGTTCATTTTGTGTGGAAATGACTGGAAAATGGAAGTGAATGAGCTTTGTAATATTATTTTATTATTGTTAGTCGCTTCTTTATTAATGTTTTGGCTTATGAGCCAGTTAGCTTCTTTAAATTTAAGATGAACAGGTCTGCCTTTTGGTAGATGGTCAATTGGTGAAAAGGGAAATGATTATGGGATAGTGGTCACTTTCGCATAAATCGTCTTCAATTTCCATTCGGCCTTGATTGCTATGTTTGGTGCACAGAGTGAATGTGAGTAAGTGAGTGGTGTGTACTAAAATGTGTGAGAGCAATAAAATTATATTGGTCAATGAGTTTCGATAAAGTTGTGCATCTACGATTATTATAATTGGGTAGTCCCATTTACGATACCTACTTCTGGCGTTACCTGTGACCAACAAATTAGAATTTAGACTGAATTGTTTTTGGGGGGAGATTAAAACTTTTTTATTGTAATTCAACATCTTTTGGCGTCAATAAAAATGTTTAAAATTATTTATTTGTGTATAGAAGCGTGAACAATTAGTGTAGCTCCACCATATGAGTGTGATGAGTTGGAATTGTACCAATTAAATCGAATGGGGATGGGTATATGGGAAATGGTTTGCAGATGTGTTTTTTTTTTGCAAAAGATAACCTTAAAATGATGTTGTTTCGTTCGTATTAGTAGCAGTTAATTATAGTTATTAATGTAGCCTCCTGTATTCCATGGCAGTTAAGTAATAATTGTTCTAATATGTTAATAGTAACTGTAGTACAGATGTATGAATACTTACACGTTTCTGTTTGATATTGTTTATATGTATAATTAATTTAATAAGATAAAATTAAATGAAGTAGAATCGTCATCATTGTCTGCAGTGATTGTATTTTTTACCTACGAGACTTTTCCTTTTTGTTATTTTAGTTTTAAAATTGGGTTTTAATCGTGCCTTGAGCCTATTTGGTATGTTTCTTGGTAAGATTTTCAGTTTTGTGTCTGCTTTAAGTTTTGAAGTTAGTTGGGGCATGTAGTTAGTTGGTATCGTTGCCTGCGTCGTATATATCTAATAAACTAGATATTTTGGAATCTTGTTGGTGGTTCGGTGGCTGGGTAGATATTTTACTGGAGGTTGATATAGTTTTTTTGTTATCGGATGTAATGTCGGAGTATGTTTTTCATTGTATTATTAGTGGAAACAAATTTGGTTTGTTATTAACTTTTTGATTCAGATGAGTTCAGTACTTATAGTTGAGTATGAGAATGTGATTGGAGGTTATTGGTAACGTAGACAAACAATTCAAAATGTCGTAATAAATCTGCACTTGAAATAAATAATGCCAGACAGTAACGCAAGATCCAAAAATATCAATGCACGAAGAGAAAATTCAATAAAAGAACAACGTAATTTAAAAAAAAAATTGTTTCATTTTTCACAATCAAATAATCTGAAAAGAAAAATAATAAGTTGTTCCACTGTCGTATTTACACAAATATTTTACTGGAAATTATTAGCCAATAGGAACACAAATATTTTGCTGGAAACTATTATCTAATTGGAACACAGTTAGCGTGACGTTATTTGTGCTACATGAGCATAACATTTCAATTTTCTACGCGGGATGTCATAATCTTTGTTTCTATCATTCTTGGCAATTGTATGTGAGAAAAGTTTGGTGGCCAGTTTAACCTTCTGTCTCTCAGCTCCAACCACACAATTATGTGCTGATATTTTATGTGTTATCTTCAAGATTGGATAGACAAAATATTCAAAATCATATATTTTTTAACTTCCTTGCTATTAATGATGAATCGACTGTCAATAAGATGATTTCTCAGCAGTTTCATCAGATGTGGAACATCATTGAACACAATTTTTTTTGTGACATCGAACAAAAACCTGGGAATTCACAAATATATATATTTTTTATTTACTTATTTACTGAATCTTTCTTTGTCAAGATTTTTTCTAAGCTTACAGACCACATTTACATTAGGTAATATCCTCAGCAACTCAAATATTTAGTGTTTTCACAGCACCCAATAAGACTTCACTAAATCAAGTCTAAGGTATCCATCCTTTTGATATGCTTGAGATGTACCTGCAAGAAGCATGCAGACCTCTCCCAAGTGAGAGGTAATCAGACACTTTTCCTTCCAAATGCAACCCCGTCACCTGAATCTACATACGATACATGAATTACAATACGATAGATGTGCATTTGAATAAAACGTACTAAGCTTCCTTTGCGTTGCATCCTTCGGAAAACTGTAAAAGTGTACCGTTTTTCCACCTCATGTTCACATTTTAATTGCAGGGCTGCCAACTCTCACACAATACGAGGGCGGATTGATATTGAAGTTACCTAGCGCTAGATGGCAGCACAAACACAAAAACATTTTTTTTTTAGAAATTGCGATCTGTCAAACATCAGCTGTTAAAATTTCACCCAAATTCATCGATTAGTTTATTTGTTGTAGTCGTTTGAAGTAAGCAACTTTTGTATTTCTTGAAAAATGGAAAAAAGCGAATTTCGTGCAGTGATTAAACACTATTATTTGAAAGGGGAAACGGCGAAAGAGAAAAAAAAGCTCGATAAACATTACGGTGAGTCTGCTCCGTCAGATTACATGGTAAAATCAACAGGAGGGCCAGAAGAGGTGGTTACTGAAGAAAATATCAAGAAAATCCTCGATATCGTTATGAATGATCGCCGAGTCAAGTTGCGTGAGATTGTTGAAATGGTAAACATATCATATGAACGTGTGTTCAACATTTTGCATGAACATTTTCATATGAAAAAGCTATCGGCAAGATGGGTGTTGCGTTTGCTCAGTGTCGAACAAAAACGAGTTCGACAGACCACTTCACAGCGGTGTTTGGACATGATAAATCCTGTTGATTTTTGGCGTCGATTAATAACTGTTGATGAAGCATGGGTCCACCACTACACACCTGAAACCAAAAATCAATCGAAACAATGGGTGGAAGCTGGTGGAAGTGCTCCGAAGAAGGCGAAGGCAGTGAAATCGGCTGGCAAGGTTATGGCCACTGTATTTTGGGATGCAGACTGAATATTGCTCATCGATAATCTTGAAAAAGGATCCACAATCACAGGAAAGTATTATCGTGCATTATTGTATCAATTGATTGATGCAATCAAGGAAAAACGACCACATTTAAAGAAGAAAAAAATGCTCTTTCTTCAAGACAACGCACCGGTTCACACAGCATTAGATACAATGCTAAAATTACGTGAAATACACTTCGAATTGGTTAATCATCCACCTTATAGTCCAGATTTAGCTCCTAGTGACTTTTTCCTGTTTCCAAACTTGAAAAAATGGCTCGCAGGAAAAAGATTCATCTCAAACGTCGAAGTAAAAGGAGACTATGTTGAGAAATAAATGGTTTTTGAACAAAAAAAAATGTTTTTTTCCTACTTAGGTAGCTTCAATATCAATCCGCCCTCGTATATTCATTTTTTGTTCGAAATGATATTTTTATGTATGAAGAATACATAATATACTCGTATATTATATATATAATTTGAATAAACAGAGCAAAAATAAAAATTGGTTTTATATATATCAATGATTTCGTATGAAATTCAATGTTATATAAAAATATTTCTTAGTAAATTATTTAGGGACACACAAAGCAACCCTTGACAAACTATACTCTTGGACAAACTACGTCATCTTACGGGAAATCATTCGCACGTTAATCTTTATTTCTATCATTCTTGATTTGTGCTACATGCGCAGAACATTTCAATTTTCTAAGCGGGAAGTCATAATGTTTATTTCTATCATTCTTGGTAGAAACAAGAGTGAGGACGATGAGACCGGTTTCTCTAATGCAGTCGTCCACTTTTTTCATAATTTTTTCAGCTCTGTTACTTTTCACTTTTCAAGTTCTCCTAATGTTACCTCTTCGTAAATATTTCTAAGATCGTTGTAGTAGAATAATTGAGAGTTAAGATCTCAGAAACATCAACAGTTAAAATAAAATATAAATAAGAGAAATGAGCGGAGTAACAAAGAGTTTTTATTATGTTTAGAAAGTTATTATTTTTTGTTTTAGTTATTTTGTTCTCATCGTATTATTTTATATTTTGTCATATTGGAATAATGGGCTGGTCTTTTAATAACTGGAATATTCATTGTAATAAACATTTTTTTTAAAATATAGTTTTATTAAATGTTGGTTGTGTGTTATTTGTTTCTGGTTCACATAATACAAATGTAAGAGAAGTCGTTGGAAGCACACGATAGGAAAGTAGTCCGATCGCGGTGAATATTAAACGATGACGTATAATTATTTATAAGTTGTTCCTGCAAAATTATTGAAATATTCCCGCAATAGTTGAATCCCATTAGTTCGTCTACTACTGATTATAAGCGTTTCTTCGAAAATTTCGTTTTCTTTTAAAATGCCGTTTTTGAAGTTTGTCGTAACTTTCTCGATTACAATTTTTGAAAGAAACTCACGAAACTATCTTTCTTCTGATCTAACAACCGCCTAGTGTTTCGTCCAGTACAAGTCAACTGACCAAAAATATTCTTTTCACCAATTATTTCTTTAAGGTGTCCCGATCAACATAGGTAAAGTACATAACACTAAGATTACCACATCAACCGCATATGCCCCAACTTTTATTTGGCCCCTATTTTTACACATTATAATTTTGTTAATAATTAAAGGCATAACAAGGGAGGGAATCATTCTAATAACCCTTTGTATATGACTGACTCCTAAGTTCTGCTCAGTTTTCACCATAGACATGTGAATAGCGTCAGTTTTCCCATTATTAAAGGCGACTTCTACGGCAAGAAAACAGGGAAATTTTTCAGAATTTCTTTTTTTGTAAGTCTGTAGAGATTCTTTATGAAATTGACAGAATATATAGCGATATCATTGATAGGAAACTTGTTTAGTTTTCGTCCTCACCTCTTGGAGTGAGATTTTTTCATTTAGCGAGACCGAGACGGCATTTCAAGAGTGGTTTATATGCCTTTCTCTAAAATTGTTGTCTTCGGCTCGAAAAGTATGCCGTGTGAGTTATATTTAATGATGTATAAAATATGACAATGGCACCATTGATTTTCGATTTAAATTTCCAATTTCTTTTAGCTTTTGTGCTACTAAATAAAATGCATAAACTCTTCACACCAACGTGTCGGAAGGAATCATCCAATCTCAAATGAAAATAAATCACAAAAATCAAACAAAGAAAAGCAGTTGTGTCCGCAAAAATTCTCGGACACCACTTGACAAATTCCGCCGAAAGGAAGAAAACAAACGAACGGATGGACGAAACGTTACTTAGCCGCACCCAACACTCTTCTGATTGTCAACACATTTCTGTGTCAACGGCAGGAAAGAGCAAATGAAAGCAATTATCACATCCACTGAGGCCCACTGGCACAAAAACGCACAAAACTGCGGTTACGGCTGTGGTTGCGGACGCGTGTTAAGTCGAAAATCAGCTGGCAGATGCTGCGAGAGGTCATATTGAATTCATTGAACATGATTGAGCGCACATTTCACTTCCACTTGGAGTTTTCCAAATACATATTGTCTAAACAAATACACACAGCATAAATACCTGGAAGGAACAATCAGTCGACAGAAATTCGGTTGCAATAGCTCGTAAATAATATCAATAAAAATATTAGAACGTATAAGGAATGAGTGCCTTTTACCTTGTTGCAGTGACATTTGAGTATAAATGGCCATGTGTATCAGAGCAAGAAAAAGATGGTCTAAGCATTCGGAATTATGTCTGAGTCTGATACAGTAGTTCCAAGTATAGGTCATATGTGAAAAGTCGATTTACGATTGCAGCCTTGTTGTGGTCAATCTGGAATCGAGCTCCTCAGAAGCAACCACGTGAAAATTATTTTGATTGAAACTAAGCATGAGCATAGCAAATTCCATTTGCAATTGCACAGTTCCGATATATAATGTTCCATTGATATCAAAGAAACCATGTGTTTTGCTGTATAAAAAATAAATACCGTATCCTACCGTATCTTCTTTGCGGTTTCCCATACAACTTATTTAATGTGGATTTTAAAATAACTTTTCTTATGATTTTACTTTACCTTCGTTTACCTGTGTAATATATGAATAATTTCTGACATAAATCGAGGGTGGAATTTGTTCCAGTGTTTGGTTGTTGCTGACAATTTTCTCCTTCTTAAGCAAGAAGAAAGCTAGTACGTACTCAGTACTATTAATAAACTAAACTAACTGTATGGAATTGGCTAAACCAACCAATCCTTTTCTTTACAATTGCTGTAGAATTATTCAAACTAAATTCACTTGTTGATGCCCCCATTATTAAGAAGAGCTGATTCTTTTACAATTTGAAACTATTGTATCAGCCTTTCTAAACTTTCCAACTGGGTATGTGCATCTGTTTAGTACTCCTATAAAGTTTGGTTAACCCTTCACACACCCACATAGGCATTCATACAAAATTTAAGTACCCTAGGCACCCAAAACGGACTTGCATCTGCAAATATTAGCTCGGGATGACGTGTTCAGTCATATCATGGTTCAAAGTCCTTTCACACAAAAATATACAGAGCAAAACAAAAAGAAAGTCGTGCGAAAAATTAAGAATATATGTAGGCATCTGTGACTGTGAATGCAGTGTGAGAGTTACTAAGTGGGTGACGAGAGTCAAAAGATTTGTGGTTTCTTTCATAAAATTTTGTTCACAGCTGTTTTAGTTTCATTTATAGGCTATTCTATTTGAGTACAAGCAATAGTAACCTTGATAATACAGTTGTATCGTGTACACTTTTGATTGTTTCATATTAAATGTTATGTGGTCCATTTCATTTCAGTTGGAAAGTAAATAAAATATTGTTTAAGTCGATTATCTTACGAAACAAAGTGCATATGGGGATATGGAAAAATGTTTAAATCGCTCAAAAGTATACTTTAACTTCCTGGTTGATGTCAGCATGACTTTCTGTCTATCCTCACTTTTTAATTGGTTTTAATTGAAATCGGACAAATGATTCGCAATATTTTTCAGCGACTCTTTTCTTTCTTTAGTTTGTTGCTACTCATTAATTTTATAATCATCTACGATTCTGTGGATTTCTTCTACAAATAGAAATGCGCATTTGTCATACCACAACTACAAAACCACCATTCTTTGTCATATTTTCGACAGTGAGTGTAGCACATATTAAATTGTCGGCTCCTTTGACTACAATACTTTTTCTACTTGGCTTGAAGCAGTAGTGCCCTCGCAAGCTGCGTATACTTCGCTCGTATATACGGCGTTCCTTGTACGAGGTGTGATCAAAAAATAACCGTTATTTTCATCTTTTCGTGAGTTACGTATGTTCGATGTTCGCATTTTTTTTTTTATGTTGGTACACATGTCTGTTATATATGTTCGCAATACCAACCATTTTGGATTGTCAGTTTGTTTTTGACAGATAAAAAGGTTAGTCGTGTTTTGGTGTGCTCTTCGATCCACCGATGAAAGGAAAGCGTTTTGCTTCGATTGAGGAGATAAAAGAAACATCGAAACAGGAGCTGTTGGCGATACCAAAAAAAGCGTTTCAGAAGTGTTTCGAGGATTGGAAAAAACGCTGGCATAAGTGTATTATATCTGAGGGGAATTACTTTGAAGGGCACAAGACTCTACTTTATTTTTTGATCACAGAATAACGGTTATTTTTTGATCACACCTCGTATGAGTCATTGTGACATCATCGCCATCACGGCATGGTCCTGTCGCATTTGTTTTTGTTTCCGAATTATTTTCGCTTATTAATTTTCCTTGGTGTTCATGTAGCTTTTTTTATATACATACATATGTACATATATTCTCACCATAACGCTTTTCTGCTGAAGACACACATTTTTGAAGCATGATTTGTTACTCATTCAGTTGGGTGTGGGTATGTGAAGAAATTTCTTTACTCTATGGTGGAAGTTAAGCAAATGTTTTCTTGTACATAAATTTTGAACTTTTTTACCGCTGGCGCCTGTCTGTCTTTGTCTCCGTGTCATGTGCTCGCACTCCAAATGTGGCTTAGCATCAGCAATTGACTTGGAATCACGCTTATGAGGTACATTTTGATTCTTTTGATGATTTATGAGTGCCACTGGCCTTAAGTCCAATTTATAATAAACTTACCCTCTCATCCCATAAAAAAGGAAAAAAGAGTATACTAAATTTGTGCGGCTGGCATATTTTTCAACTACCAGAAGGAGGCGTGGCATGTATGGATATATATACAAATATACAAATAAGCTCAATAGCTTTATAAATAATTATGATTTTCTATGTCTGTTATGAGTCAATTTTTAAGCAAATTTTGCAAAAAATAAATGTTGTTAACCTACTTGGAAAACACGACTTACACGACTGTCTCCACGACTATAACCAGCTTGCTAACTTGTAAATTGAGTCAGCATTTAAAGACAGCAGGACCAATAAAAGTATTTAATGCCGTTAACTGCCATTTATAAGTATTAAATGGGAAAATAACTAACGCTATCATAAAAAGGATGAAGGCAGCTGCTAGACGACGTATGTACATAAACACAAATCTTCGGCCTCGAGACTACCGGGAAAAAAGTGGTCACCGGACAACGTGGTTGTGGAGGTACGTCGGCATTGTTTTCACTTTTGCAAATAGAACAGTGTAACGAACATCATTGAGAGAACAAATTGGCGCAAATATTAAAATTCTTTAGCGTATCCGACTAACAACAAAGTCTCTAACTTATCAATAAAGACATTAAACATGGTTTTTTCTTTGCTTGCTTAATGAGGAGGTATTTTAACACAAACTAGAGATCAGTGGAACACCTAAAAGACGGAGCACAATACAAAATATAAAACCAGTCGAGAGTGATAAGTTCCGAAAAACCAACCTATGTACTACACTTTTTGCACCCGAAAGTGTTTTCTGCCTGGCTGGTGGAGGCATCTTTCTTTCTGGTACCTAAAGTCGATTTATTGAATAATCAAGCAATCTCACGTGGATTTCTATACCTCACAAAAAAGGGTTAGCCATCAATTGGAGTTAGTAACACAGATCAGCAAATGGGCTAAGCGCAGAAGAGCAAGGGGCTTATTATATAAAAGGTTTAAGAGAATGGAGAGAATAGGTTACTATTGATAATAAAGTATTGAATCTACTGGTATAACTGCGGAACTTTCACATTGTATTTGTTAAATGCTAATCTTCCATTGTCCAATAAAATGCACCCAATAATTGTAAGGTTTGTGGTGTACATGATGCCATGATGGAAAATAATCATGCAAATTGGAGAAATTAAATGTCGTTATTATTTGTAAGCACAAAAGTTTCAAATGAATACAATTAAGGTATCAAATAAATCATAAGTGACCTAATAAAAGGATGTAGTATTATGAACCACTGACTATATATGGATGACTTGGAAGTGTATTTAATAGCTGTAAAAAATCATTCATCTTCAATGATTATTCATTAGAAGTCAGATGAGCGGACGTGGGGAAGCTGAAAAAATAAATAAAGGAAGGACTAGCTAAAACGAAAAGTGCATACAATTGGAGAAAAGCATAGGACTTGTAGCCTAGTGGAAGCGAATAAATAAATCAAGCAAACCGTAATAGGAAATGTGTCAATAACAAACTTATCTGCATAAGATGACGAAGTACTTGTAAGCAGCTGGTGAAATATACAATCAGTATTGGACTCATTGCAAATTATACATATCGTCCTTCCTATATAAGATCAGTGCGGAAAATATGCGAATGCATAAAAAGGACCTTGAATCAGACTTAAGCAATATATAAATTGAAATCTTTAATAAACATTATAAATTGCCTTAGACTTAAGATCTGTTAAATCATCTAATAAACAATAACGAAAATTATTCAATAATCATAGTAATACAATTAAAGCATAGAGTAAAGAATTAAGAGTCACAATCTCGAACAAAAAACTTTTTGTATGGTGGCGCTGCTACTCAAGCGCCAATTACTCAATAGCTCTTATGTTCATATCGCAGCGCCACTCTGGTTACTACCCCCGACCGATCTCTTCTATGTCGAAAAATGATGACATTTCAGATTGTGACTCTTATTTCTTGACTCTATGATTAAAGCTACTGTATAGACACTAAAAAAACCTCAAATTGAAGCAAGAGTACCTGCATTAAGCAAATTAAACTCACTCAAGGACTGTTATTCTTTATCTCGCCAAAGTCAAAATGGTCCAAAGTGGTATAAAACATACGCAAATTACTAGCCGCTCCTTTCACACGCGTCTTGGTCATCAGGTTACCGCATTCCCTACGAGAGTCCAGTATACTAGTATATGTAAAGAACTTTATACCATTTTATTGAAACTACGCATTAGAAAATGCGAAAGCTTTAAACTCTCGCTCTGTTCCTGAAGTCGCATCGTTAAAATTGACCGAATACAGTTCGTAGTGCGCAAGGTCAGTGCAGAGAACAGTCCACCACAAATATGTACCTACCCGTATATGCAATTTTTACTTCAGCCTCGTTTGCTCTGAGGAATCACAAATAAACATGTAATCGCATATCAACAATTTCAACACCCACAAACAAAGGCATCACACGCAACTGCAAAAGGAGATAAAGTTGAGCTTTCCTGGGTGCACTTTTTGCATTTTCTCTGGGCTGCTTTCTGACTAGTACAGCTTCCGAGCTCGGACGTTGAACGTTGACGCCATACACAAAGTGCATAGAACAAACTAGAACATTGTAGAACATTTGTCTCTGTGAGCGAGACATTTTCACTCAGTCATTCTGCCCCGCAAGTCGTGTGGTAGACGGTCGGAATTGTTAATAAAAAGGATGTGCGGATGCAAGACAAGTTCAGTCGTTTAGTTGGAGCAGCAGCAGAAGGATCTCTATCGGGCAAGCAGAAGCACACAGAGCTGTGGTAATGTAGAAGTAGTAGTGTAGATGTGTGTGGTGGTGTAGGCAAGGCTGTTTTGTGTGCTCAATTAAACAAACAATTCTCAAGTTTCCACTTGTGCGCCTCAAAGTAACATTGCAGATGTGTTAAAGCCACTAAAGCAAAACCAGGAAAAAATACAAAATAACTGAGAAAAGGCAAAAGGAAAAGTCTCTCTTTATACATCTCTAGTTGCCAACGGCATACCGAAAAGTAGGTAAAAGCAAGCACCCTGTGTGTTTCCCTCATATAGAACAAAATTCAATAGACAAATATTTTTTTACAGCACTTATTCCCCTCTTGACGAAACAATAAGTAAGCAGTTGCTATCTTTTGTACAGGCTGTGCATTCAGAATTTGCATTTTGCGCCAAACTGCACTCAAGTGCGAACGGAAAATCCAGAATTTCAGCACATCGATGGCATAAATGCATCCAGGAGAATTATGGACCTCTTTTTAGCTCAAATCATATTACGCGGCAGATCAGAGTAGAGCACACAAAACTCACTCACTGACTCACTCAGCCACTCACCTACTCAACCGCTCATCTACTTCCGCATCCACGCCTCCACACATCCAGGCAGCTTTGTCCCGTACAGGCAGTTCTCACGAAATCAGGTACTAGAGCGCCACAGCAGGCTAGCTGCGCTCTCTCCAACTAAATTGACTGCAGGCGATTTCCAGGGCACAAAATGCCAGACACCATATCCGTTGTAGACCAAAGAAGAGGTGAGTGCAACTCCAATTTGCGACTGTGTGTGTGCATGTGGGTGGGTGCAAATTGCAGTGTGGGCTTATGCATACGCAAGCATCATTAATTGACTCGTGCGTGCCTGCTAAGCTGTATATTTGTGCAGCTTCCTAATGCTTTTTAATTTTTGTTGTCGTTGTCGTTGACGTTGACGTTGGAGTTGACGTTGCTTTTGTAATTGTATTTGTTGTTGTTGTTATTTCAATTCTCTTGAACTTGCATTGCGGACTTGTTGACTGAGCCTGGGAAAAATACTTATTGATTTTTGCTCTCGAAGGACATAGTGTATGTGTGCAAGAACTGGCTGGGTAGAGTCCCCCAGTGGGAGTACAGAATATAATCCAATTAATTGCGTCTTAAATTTCACATCCACTTGCTGTCTGTGTTATATTGTTTTGACTTTTTTTTATTGAATTAAAGTAGTATAAAAAAAAACAAGACGTAAATCCTGTTTTAGGAAAAACTATTTACACACGTATCAGAAAAAGGACAGCTAGCCACGGGAGCTTCAGTATATACATTTTGTACACCTGTATAAGGGTACATACAATTTTCAATAATTTTACCATGAAAAGCGACGTTCTGAAAGTTGGAGAAGAGCAGTCACAACTGCTGATAGTTCTATATGCTTTCACGGTCCACATACTCGTATTTGAGGGTACTTTTGTTTAGCTCAATGCATTCAAAAATGTGATCTGAAAAATAAGGTAGAGCAATAGGATAGAGCAACTGACCTTAATGGGCTTCACTGGCTACTCCCCTCTGGTCGTTTGTGTATGAGTTGTTATTTCTGATTGTTGGGGAACCAATTTTAATCTGTGTTATTCCGATATTTGTATTTAAGTAAATTACACATATTTTTACATTTGGAATATCGGACTTGAAAAATACACAGAATTTAACACATTTCTTAAAATACCATATATATACGAGTATAAAAGTAACGTCTCTCTGATAGTGATTAATTCTGGTCACCCCGATTCGACCTTTCAATAGTTGGCATCTACATTGCACAGCTTCAATACCTCATTCATATATTTAGGATATAATTATTTCAAGAATGCTTCTCTACTTATACATATAAATTTAACAGAAATACCCAACTATATACGAGTAGTGTAGAATAGTGCTGTGCAGAACGGTTTTGTAAAACTTGTTTAATGGCATCCATGAGAGCCGTCGCTAAAATATTGTTCGTAAGTATTTTTTACGAGATAATTGGAAGGATTTCCATTTCCACCTTCTCAATTCACCTATCTTTCTCCAACGAACTTTGAAATAAAATATTGAAGTTTTTAATCTTAATTATAATTTATAATGCAAAATTTTAATAAATATTTTTTTATCCTTGTTTGGACAATGATATAGTTTTCATCGTTTTTGTTTTGAAATTTGTGAATTTAATACATTGTTTTTTTAAATATTCTACTACTATCTATTTATCAAATATTACAATATATACCGATTACATAGTACGTACCTTAATACTAAAAAATACTTTATAAGAATTTTTGTTCATATTCCAAGCTTATATCCAAAGTGATATATTCCAATTATGCGGCATTATGGAGAATTGTTAATAGATCTCGATTTACGGAAATGTACTAATAGTGGGAGTGGCACTGGAATTATTTTCTCAGTGATTTATTGTCCCACTGTGATCCGTTATATATTTCGTTGCTAAATGTCCTACATAGACACTACACATACTTAATATTTTTAGGAGATACTAATTTGTTTGGAATATATATAAATGTCAGCGCCACTTTCTGAGTCGATTTAGGTTTTGTCCGGTGGTCTATTTGTGGATCCTACTATGGGTTCTACTACGGTATTTATTGGCAAGCCCTATTTGTGCTAATATAGCATATATAGAAATATATAAACGAATTTTAGTCTGAATATTCATATTGGTATTATTCAGCATAAAATGGCGTGAATCCGCTAAAGGACGCGTTTACATCCCATATAGGCAATTCTCAGGACCCCAGCCATACTTATGTTGTAGATATCAGAATAAATTGAGTAGTAATGTATATTGACTCACTACTAGTGTTCAAAACAGCATACATATCCTGCACGTCCTTGTGAATGTAGATATAACTAGGCCCCTAATAAAAATGTATCTATGAAATTGCACATGATGATAACAGTGACAGTATAAAGCCCTAAACCAAAAGTGGGCGGGTTCAATCCAGGGTCACGTCCATTATTAACACATATGGATCTATATAGATAGATATGGATACAACTAATCGCGATTTGTGAAAATATTTTGCTTTAATGGTACAAAATCAGATTATAAATCTTGGTTATCATTTATCAGCGATGCCCAAATCCGTATAGAACATAATGAAACACTCCTACTATTCATATGCATTTACCCAAAATGTTCATTGATTAACCCGGGCTCCCACTTTATTTGTATGGGGTTGGTTTGAATAATTATCTTATTCACTCACGTGTATAATGTATAGAAGCATACAGGTTGTAGCGGGTACCATGTTAGGATCATTAAATTTAAAATGTTTAAATGTAAATGAAAGAGAAATTGCAAATAGAAGAAAATACTTCTGATACTTCATCAAGATACAAACGGAGCTACAACCATCCATCCACCATATTAAGATGCATAAACTACGCTTCAGATATTGAGTTTTTTACACCTTCTAAATATCTCAAGCTAGACTTCTTTCCTCCATGGCTCCTTGCAAGCTCTTCGTTTCTTCTCCAATTACAGCATTACGGTAAAAGCGTTACGAATAACCGCACTTACAATCATCTCTTCCGAGAACACACGATGCCATTAATATCTCAATCCTGGAAACTGATCTTTACCGACGGATCCAAGTCCGATTGCAATACTTCTTTTGCTGTTGTAGAGCCCAACGGCAAGACGATTAGTGCAGGCCATTTACTGCACTTTTGCTCTGTATTTACCGCCGAAGCCACAGCAGTGCAACAAGCAGTAAACTACTCATCAGTCACCAAGGGTAAATTCATCATCTGTACGGACAGCAAATCTACTATTGCAGCTACATTGAACATCACTAACAAAAATCCTGTCTTATCTTCTAAACGGGACAAGTTAATACAACACTCTTCCAAACTGAAGATTATGTGGATTCCAGGACATACCGGCATCAACGGCAACGAACTAGCCGACGAGAGAGCCAAAGAGAACCACTACTCACGCACGAAAATTTTTTAACCAACGATTTCTTTCGTTTTATACGATTTTTAACAAATGTTAACAACTGTGCTGACAGAAGTCGACATTACTCTCGTGTTAATCCGCACAGTATCAAACCAATATACCCTGCCACCAGCAAATGCAATGAACTAAAAACTTTTGTTCAATTACGTCTTGGCCATACTTTGCTCACTCACGGTCATTTACTGAGAGGTTCCAATGCATTGGTGTGCCCATCCTGCAACGTTGAAATTGCGTCTGTTACACACATTTTAGACAACTGCCCGCAACTAGACACCATACGTTTAAATTTTTTTAAAGATATACCGCCATCAGTTTTGTTACAAGAACCAACTGCCTGCAACATCCACAACATCTTCAAGTTCCTGTGTGAATCTCAGCTGATTAAGGTTATTTAGCGTCACTTATATCATCACTTTTACAGTAGACTTTTTTCATATAATAAGTATTTTAACAAAGCGAGCTGAAAGCCCTGGCAGCTGGTGCTCCTTAAATTTTAGTTGTATAATAAGAATTCATTTTTATTATTCACTTTGTAAATAAATAAATAAATAAAAGAAGAAAATTGAAAATTATTCGCAATTTCTAAAATTCAAGGAATTAAAATTATTTCTCTCAAATTTATTGACAGACAATTGCACACTGTAGATGCAAATGTGTGGTTATGCCACCGTAATAATTGTCAGAAGGAGAATTATTCAAACATTTTGGCAGATGTTATAGCTAGTTCGGACAGGCCTCTTGTCCTCATAAGAGATCTTTCAATGAAAAAAAATTGTTCCCCAAATATTTTTTATGTCTCAGAAGACAACAGCACATCAACTATGAACCATCCCCAGTTAACCGAGGACCTCCAATCCAGTATTCTGTCTAAACAATTCTCCTGATGCAAATAATGCTTCAGAATCCTTCTAGGATTATTCCCACACCTTACAAGGCAAATTTGGTTATTCGTATAATTTTTTTTTTAAATTAGGGTCTACTTCATGCTCTTCTAAATAATAATCAGTGAACTTATAACAAATGCTTGCTGGGTTTGATTTCTGGTCGTAATTCCCAATGTTGTCTCATATATATTAAGCAATTATCGGTGTATATAAAGCTTACATTTGTACCGGTCCGACGTCATAGAGTCGAATTGTTATCCTAATTAAGACATTTTTGTGGCGGTTGAATACAGTTTAGAAATTATGCAACTGAAAGTGCTTGAAAAGTTATAAAGAAAACTTACTATAGCATCTTTAAATGTATTGCTTCATAGAGAAATGTTGTATAGAAATAAATGAAATATAAATAACATTTTCAAACTAACACTGAAAACATAAAAAAGGTGTAACTGCTTCGAATATGGAAAATAACTTCGAATATAAAAATAGTAATAAATAGTGTCTTCATTTGGACTCTGCAAACATATCTTACCCATGCGAAGTAAAAATCCTTTTTCCACTATTCCTCTTCAATTTTCGGCATTGCCAACATATTACAATAATTTTGTTCCTATTTTAATGGGTTATTTTTAGGTGGAAATTAAATGGTAGCTTATTTTCCCCCTAGCTCGTTTCCAAAGTTTAGCAAAACTCTGCATACAATTCCTCTTCTCCACGTCCTCGCTGTAATTTATTTTTTCTATAATAACCTTTTTTGAAAAAATTCTCTATCGTCCGCGCCACAAATGTAATTTTACATAATTACTTGTGAATTCTTCTTCTATCTCTGTGCCTGTTTATACCCTTTAAACTGGCCACACATTTTCGTAGGATCGGTGTGTGTTGGAGTGCATTTTAATCGTCTGTGGCGTGGTGCGCGCACAAATTCAAGTTTATAGAAACTTTTGATTTTTGTTGAGTTGTTCGCACACAAGTTTGTCGTTTGTGGCGTCGTGTGCGCACATTTGCTCATTTGGTGTTTAGATTTCAAACACATGGGATAAAAACTGCGGACAGCGGTTAAAAAAGAGTTTTTAGAATAATTTATGTAATTGATAAGAAGCGAAACTGCAATTATTAATAAAATTACATGGAAACGAATTTTTTTTTATATAGTCATGCTTTCATCTACTTTCCGTTTGTTTTCTATATTTTTTGTGTGTATACAAATTTATAATTAAGAGCGCAGCTTTATTAGCCATGTTTGCTCAACAACTCTCAAACATGAAATGAAGTTTATGGATTGTCGTGTGTGGTGAAATGATTTAAAACCGATCAAACGAACATGTGTGCAGTCTGTGGCCAGCTTTACCTTTAAGAAAAGGTAAAAATATTACACTAAGTTTGTGCTTTCGAGAGGGGTTGAAATTTCAAGAACGAGGCGCGGTAGGTATGGACTTAAGTATACAGATATGATCAGAATCACTGCCTAAACATTTGATTTTGCCCGTCTGTCTGCCCGTCCGTGGCCACTTTTTTCCTACACCGTTAGAGATATCTTAATGCAACTTTGGAAAAGTATAGTCTGGGGAAAGATACAGAACTAGATTGCCACATGGGCCGATTTGGACAAAGACCAAGCCTATCTCTCATAGAAGGAATTTTTTTCACCTTTTTTAAAATGACTATAACTTCGGTCCAATTGATGCGCAATTTGTTGGTTATGTAGATGTGGGTCTTAGTAAACACTATATAAAAAGTGGGCAATATATATGTATATATTAACTGTCACGACCACTATTAACAATTATTCATAACTTAAGATCTATAGGATATTTATAAACGAAATTTTACGAGAAGCAACATGTGGATATTATAAAGCTAACTGCAAGAAATGAGGTTGATTGGAGGAAAAGCACGCCCACTTTTGATAAAAGGAACTTTCGGGTTTAAAATTAAAATTAGCCTACCTATTGATTCCATCGGAATAAATAATTGGCAGAAATATGCATGCGGTCCATAATAGTATGTGTGCAAAAATTGGGTATCTCTACTACTGCCACGCCCACAATAAATAAAAATATTTACCAGGTTTCTATTAAAGATTCATCAACGAAATTTCACAGGAAGGTTGCTGGTACTAAGCCATGTACAAGAAATGGGGTCGATCAGATAAAGGCCACGCCTCCCTCTAATATAATCAAATCAAGGTACCACTCCCTATGCTCCTAATTAAGATTTATGAAAAAAAGACACAAGGAAAGGTACAGGGTATTTCAAAGTCGGTCTAACCCGTTTATCGTTTTGTTTAATGTTGCTGCACGAGCAACGCAAACAGAAACAGAATTTACTTCAGAAATAATAGTTTTCTGTTTCTATTTCTATTACCGCTTCTGTTTTATGACACTCTGCACCTTAAGGAATATAGTCAGAGGCAAATTATGGGTGTTACTAATTTCTCATTTAAAACTAATATCTAGAACATTGCTATTGATGAATATTGGCTTTTGGAAAGTTTGAATGGAAATTCAATGTGAAAATATCACAAATATAATGTATGGCTCACAATATTATATACCAATAAATAATTATATTCATGAGAGAAGTGCCTTTCATTTAACACAATAGTCAATAGTAAGCTAATACGTGACTTACATTGATAAATCTACTTTCGAGTTGCACCGGTTTAAAAATTGTTTATATACCTTACATATACGAGTATATAATACTTGACACCTATACATAAACTTGGCAGAACTCTGTTCACCAAGTGACTTTAGTGTTAACGGCAAAGTGGAGACTATGAAATAAAAATCTAAGGGGCAGGGCCTCGGATATCTTAGACTAAAGCATTATCAACCTCAAAGATGCCTATAATGTTGTGAATATAAATAACTTGCACTCGTGAATTGTGGAAATTGGGACCTGATAAGATATATATGTTTACATATAAAGTTACTAAAATATGAATAACGTACGAGCATGATCCGCGGAAATCTGACATATTATTAATATAATTCTTTTTTTGTATTTGAATGTTGTCAAGTATCTGTAAAGTATTTTTCTAAATTTTTGCATGTATATATAATATTCTGAGCTAAGAGTATATACCGATACTGCTAAAATGAGGTAGGGGCAAGGTCTGCATTTGCGTGGTGACTCACAATAATCTGAAGACGTCAGCCGCTATTGAACGCATTGAAAGCATTTGTTGCGTAGAGCTCCACAGAGTCGTACAAGAAGGATGATTTAATCTGGTCAACAAGGCAAGTTGGCATTTCCAGCTGCCAGGTTTGCGCTTTGTGTACAATGAAATGCACCATCTTGTGAGTGGTTTTCACTAAGCAGCATTTGTAATGGCCCGTGATCACTCTGGTAGCTGTTAAGCTGTTTGGTGAATTCGTGTGTGAAATTTTCCAAATTACAAATGGTGGCTGGGAGAACATGACTTACAATACTCCAGAATCCAAACTGGAAAATGAAGTGTCCTGTGCCCTACCTCGAGACGCCTCGCTTGTGTCGCGTGGTGTATATATAGTTGCCAATATATGTATAAATATGTCTATTTGTGTATGTAGAGCATTTGTAATAATAATTTTTCCTATTGTTGATGTCGTGAAGATATTTACGGTACTTTTTCCGTGTAGTTTTGAACCCATCCTATACAACTCGCACAGCAGAGTACACGTGCGAGTGCCAATTGTAATTGCTGTTGCATATAATTAAACACTGAATGTAATTATTATAACTGCCCTGGTTTGAGAACATGTTCAGCATGCCAACTGTTCTAGTGCGCAGATTTGACGGCTGTGGTTATACGCAACCCTATACAACGTCTAACAGAGAGTCATATATTCAATGAACTATTTCGTAATTGTGTATATTTTCAGATATGACAGCCAAACAGTCGCGTGGATTTCTCCATTGTAAGTCATTTTTATAGTATTTTGTGTAAATATTTTACGGTTCAATTGACTTCCATGAATTTGCGAGCTGTACAGTAAGGGTTTGAAAATGCAGTTAGCATTTATCGTTCGTTAATGTAATATTCAATAATTAAACCAAGGTTGGATGCAGTGTGCTCTTCACAAAATCAACATTTTAATCTCACACGACGCAAATACTTCATGGCAAGTAATCGTACTTGTTAACGTTAAGCGAAAATGTCATCTGCACTGCACTATACAATCGCCTTTTATGTGTTGGAAGCAGCGTTCTTCAAACATCAATGGCACCTTTCTCTAACGCGAAACACAAAATACACGATAAATATGTTGTCTAAAAGCAGAGATTGTGTAGATATATTTTTCACGGAGTTGTGAAATCAATATATTGAGTACACTATAACTCCCAAAATGAAACTATTACATTATTGTGTCCTAGACGGCACTATTCGCTTTGTTTCCAAAGTAACTGAATTGATCTTACTTCACCACAACTCATTTTCGCTTGCCCAGCATATTAACTGAGCGACATATTTGTTTACCAAGCAGAGAAGTTTTTGCGAATACTTCCTTGTTTGTTTTTCTTGTTTGCTGGAAAACACCTCATCGGGTTACTTCAATATGCACAAAATAGATTTCCAACCTGCACTGCACCCTGCTTTTTTGCTGCTTGCTATCTTAATTCGAATGAATTGGGAATTTTTGGTTTCAGCTAAGCGACTGCTGCATGTATAATTGGTTTTGCATCAGTTCTGAATCATTCTACGCTGGGATGTACCAAAGAACATAAACGTAATGTTCTTTGGATGTACTGACGTCGGCGTGTGACAAGTGGCATGCGGCATGCGGCATTTCAGTGGTTTTTTGAAAGCAAATTCACTCAAGGCACTGATTACCCATCTACAGGTGGCATATTTTCAGCATTAATACTCATGTAAACTCCGTGCTCTCAATTACAAAACTTAATTGAAAGTTTGCATTTATTTGTTGCACCAGTCTTAGCGGAAGTCGCCGTAATTGCACCGTCAATCGAAGCAAGTAGAGAAGCAGAATTCCAAAGTGCATGCATATATTGCATTTGCTTCCAGTTCATATTCATGAAACATATCTTCATATATTTCGATTTCATTTGGTTTGTGTACAGTTGCAAAATGCTTCGACGTGTCTTCTTTGGCATCCTAAAGCGTAAGACTGTCATCGATACGCTTGCAAGCCTAAAATGCCAGGATAGTGATATTTACACTTTATCAATCTGTAAAGCGAAACTTATGTTCGAATCGTGTAACTTGTGACATCCAAAAACTCTGCACATTAAAGTTGTGAAGAAAGTACGAGTACAACTATTGTGGTTGCATGTTTCGACGATCTGTCGTTGTAAAAGCGATAAATCAATGCTCGTTCCCTTCCACAAACTGATTTTTTATACTCGTATTTATGAAAAAAATTTGTAAGTCATTTGAAGTCATTCCTGTTTATCATAGTACCGAAATGGAAACACTTTGCGGTACAGTCAGTCGCATTGCTATTCCATCAGATTATATTAATAGTTTTATAAATTGAAATTTGATAAATTTGCTCAATGCTCTTTGCAGCTGATGATGAAATCAGTGACAAGGCCTCAACGTGTGGGAAGGTGCTGATAATTCTCTCGGTTGCCTTGGTTATACTCACGCTGCCTTTCAGCCTCTTTGTGTGCTTCAAGGTAAGTGGTCTTGCCCGTACAATATTTCATTCAGTCGCGATATGTATGCATAAAAAATGGACGCCTAGACTTGCTGCGCTTCACTTCGAGCATCATCAATTTAATCTTTAATCTCTCTATTTTTTATGCATACACATTTCCACAAATTTTTCTATTCTCTAGCTCTGTATGCATATGCTGTACAATAAATCTTAACTTGCAGGTTGTGCAGGAATACGAACGTGCTGTCATATTTCGCTTGGGCCGCCTCATGCAAGGCGGCGCCAAGGGGCCTGGTAAGTAGAAATACATATACAAGTAGAGGTTGGAGCAGAAGTAGCAGTAAGCTGCAAGTGCTGTGGAAATTTATGTTAACTGCTGCACTTGATCCAATTTACGTTTTCACTTATGGGGATTTTTTCTTCTTATTTTGTAATTTACACATTTTTTTTTGTTGGTGGGTAAGTCAGAGTCACATTTGCTTCAGGCGGTGGTGCATCCTCGTGTCCTTACAGCGAGAAATGTAAAAATTTGTGGATGAAATGACAGCAAAAGCCGTAGTGCTAACAATTTATACAATTTTAATGAGGCCGCAATGAGCTAAATTGGCAAGACTTACAGGGAAATAGTTGAATAATATCTCTGAATTTATACTTGAAAGTAAAAAATAATAAATTTGTATGTGAAGCAGCAATAATTTTAATGAGCAATTAGCGACAGCGCCAATAACGATTAGGGTAACTTGAAGACAATTAGAAATTTAAGGAGAATAGTTAAAAATTGTCGTTGTGAATAAACCACGGGTTGTTTCTCCTCAATCCCGGCCTCTTGCGATTAACATTCTCCCTCAAACGCTTCAGTACACTCACATATACTCCTAATTTACTGTTATTCGGAGTGGACCACACCACTGCAATCAAAGGAAATAGTGAACAAAACCTTGATTTTGTGTGGACTTTGTTGTGATTATTTCGGTTACGGTTCGTTTCGTCACCGATAATGATGCCTTCGTGACCGATAATGTTGGCTCAAAGAAATCATTTCTTTAGCGATAATAATACGATGCCGTGTTTGCAAAAAATCAGCACTCTCGGTACAAGCCGCGCATCAACTCGTCTCATCCCTAAATCATCGTGCATAACGCTCTGCACCGACCCGAGTGAGACACGAATATCGGCTGCTTTGTCCTTGATACTCACACGACCATCTTAGAATACACTTTTCCTAACTTTTTCGATATTTTCGTCAGTCACAGAGGTGGATGGATGACCGGAACGAGGCAAATCGTCAACCTCAATACAGCCCGTTTTAAACTCTTCGTACCATTCATATGATTCTGTTTTCGACATTGTCGAGTCCCCGTAGGGTACCGCTGACATTTTCAACGCTTCCGCACATGATATTTTGTTAGAAAGACAAACAGCCTCTTTGCTCAACCAAATGTTCATAGCGAAATTCGCAGAACCCCAAACAATGGCTTCTTTACAAAGCTATTACGCACACACTCTATGTCAGATTGTGCTCCAATTTGACATGCAAACTAGATTTTGACAATATCTCAAGCATAGTTCGTTTTATTGACAAATTGCAGGTACTTTTTGTACATAAAGTGTAAGTGTGCTGGTGCTTCAACAGTTTTCTAAAAGATATTTGTGCAGTATGGAATTTTTTGCTTCAATTTTTCATGTAAATACGTTTGATGTGTTAGTTTCCTTAATAGATTTGGTAATAGACTATTTACGAGTATATAGTAAATAATACATTAATCAATTTAGTTATGAGAATAAGAAATAATTCATTCAAATTTTATGCAAATTGGCAAAAGGTAAAAGGATACGATACTTGATACTTGGGAGTTTCCGTCAGAAGTCAAATGGTGCTGCTTTAATTGCGTCGCCTTCCACTCTCTTTTATAGCCGTGTAGATTTATATCGAGTTATTTCGGGATGCCAAAACACACAAAAAACACGGAAAATTTTAAGGATGATGTCAAAAATAAAGTTGAGGCAACAAAAATGACTCCACACCAGGGGTGTCCAGAAAAATGTTTGTTGTGAGCTCAAACAAAGGCAGTTGGCGTCGGCAAAGGCAGTTGATTCTAGAGAAGCCACCAGTTTTTCTTATGCATCAATCGCCTTTTCGTCCGGTTTAACTCGATTCGATAAACACAAGAGTTTGTGCGAGCCTCACGACGACTGTATTAAAGGTACACCGTAAAAAAATTGTTTTAACTTTATATATATTTATAAATATAATTATAATTTTAAATATATTTTATATTGGTGACTTTTATACTTCTTGTGTGCCAGAACTTCCACTAGACTTCGAACGCAATTGCGCATGCTTTCCCGCGTGTGTATTTTAGGGGTAGAAATAGCATACCCTCAAAATATTCAACCATTTATTTCCAAACATACATGGTTGAATATTTTGAGGGTATGCGTGTATTTCACAGTACTTACCAAAATCAGTGAAAAGAAAATGTTAAAATCTTAAAATTAGAAATAACTTAATGTTTTCTTTCAGTGCACGCAGAAATAAAAATTTCTGAGCACAAAATAGTAAAAAAATAAAAAAAAATTGTTTTCCGACCGCGCAAATTGGAATTTTGTATGCCTTTGCCGGCGCCAAATCCTAAAACAATTGACCTCAAAGGTCAAAGGGACCAAAAAATTATACATACAAATACTAAAAAAGATATCACAATGCGTTTGCACTCAAGTCTTAAAAATTGTTAGCCATCACGGAAAAGGGGACAGAAATTCAAATTATATTCTAACACCTTTCTCGTTGGAGCTTCTTCGTCCATACGCACGCCATGTCCAAGCCAGCGTAGACGATGTATAGTGATGCGTCTGACTGAATATAAGCGTAGAGCTCGTACATTTCATGGTCCATCCGAATGCGACAGTCGCCGCCGACACGAACAGGACCGAAGATTTTACGAAGAATTCTCTTCTCGAACACCCCAATCGCGACAGCATCAGTCTGCGACACAATCCGTGCTCCTGCGCCATAGAGCAGCAGGTAGGATGAGCGTCTTGTAGAGTGCCAGTTTTGTCGGGATAGAGAGGGCTCGACTACACATTTGCTTACTAAGCCCTTAGTAACACCCATTTGCATGCGTGATTCTTCGTTTAATCTCCAGGCTAACGTCGTTTTCGGTGTTAATGGCGGAGCCAAGGTGTATAAATTCCTTGACAACTTCAAAAGTTCAGTTTTTCGCTGTAACATGGATCCTTAACGCCGAGTATCCCTGCTAGTGGACAGCATATCCTTTGTCTTGCACTGTCATACCCACTTTTGCTGATTCTTTTTCAATGGCGGAAAATGTAGCAGTAACACGTCGCTTGCAACGTCCAATGATGTCGCGGCCGGGAGAAGGGGTACACTCACACAGAACACGTCCCAGGCTCAGCAAAGTGTGCTTCCTATAGAGATCAGACAGTGAACATGCACAGAAGCAAGACCGCAGATTCTCTCCTACCCCAGCTCATGCTGGAATACGAAGCGGATGCGGCGGTCATTAGCAAACAATATTCAGCTCCAAACAACGGAATATGGATCGAAGACCTCTCCTCGACGGTAGCGATATGCCTGGCAAAAAATGGAGGGTTTCCAGTAACAAACAGTGGAATAGGAAACGGCTTCGTCCGGATAACAAGTCATAAACTAACATTAATGAGCTGCTACTTAACACCGAGCGACACTATAGCCAAATTTCAAGCAAAAATGGATAACATCGAACGGCGCGACAAATAACTGGCCTGATTAAAGCTGGAGACTTTAATTCTAAAGCCATGGAATGGGGCACACGAACGACAAATACGAGAGGGCTGCGAATAATTGACATGACCGCAAGGCTGGGACTCATTGTTGCAAACGTGGGAACTAAGGTGACTTTTAGAAGGCCAGGATGCGAGGGCACTATCCCTGATATAACCCTAGTGTCCGAAGGTTACGCAAACAATCTACGCCAGTGGACTGTACTTGAACACTACACAGGCAGCGATCATCAGTACATAACCTACTGTGTCGGAGAGGACACAAACTCAACAACAGTGAAAGGAAACGAAGGTATGCGGAAATGGAATTCCTCGAAACTAAATACGGAAAAGCTACTGGCTTAAATAGATGCAAACCCGCCAATGTATTGCGCTGTCAGCATAGCCAAGGTCAGATTGGAGAATACTTTAAACAGCATAACACGGACCTGTGGGGCAGCTATGCCCAATATGAAAAGCGCACACCCAAAGAAAGCAGCGTATTGGTGGACAGACCAAATTTGTGACCTAAGGCAAACGTGCTTTAAAAAAAGAAGGAAGTATACCAGAGCAAGGAAAAAGGGCCCAGCAGTGGCTGAGCACGCCGAATACAAGTCCGCGAAAAGGGAACTCAAAACGGCTATTTACAGCAGCAAACAAGAAAAATGGGAGGAATTAAGACGCGACATCAACCAAAACCCTTGGGGCCTGGGATACAAAATTGTCAGGAACAAACTTGGAGCAAAACAGCAACCGCCAGAGCTCAGCGAAGCTACAATGGAAAAAATCGTGAACACCCTCTTTCGCACGCATGATTTAAGAATAGACAGACAAGAGGAAAAGAAGCGACCTACCACCGCTCTTTACGCATGAGGAAATGATGGCTGCGGCACGCATCCTGAAAAACAACAAAGCGCCAGGCGCAGAAGGAATCCCGTCGGAAGTGCTGAAAATCATCGTAGCAGAACGCCCGCACATGCTCCTCAATATGTACAAGCCTGCTTGGCGGAAGGACTTTTTCCAGAGGTCTGGAAAAGACAGAGGCTAGTTCTCATCAGTAAGGGGAAAGGAAACCCGGAGACACCTTCGGTATACCGGCCCTGATGCATGCTTGATACGACAGGGAAACTTTTTGAAAGAATGCTGAAACCCCACCTATCAGCCGCGATAAACGAAGCAGGAGGACTTTCCGATAGAGAACACGGTTTTAGACCGTGTAGGTCGACAATGTGATGGATGAGGTGAGGAGCGTAGAAATCGCACGGAGCTTAAACCATTTTTCCACACCGGTGGTGCTCCTTGCTACGATTGACTAAAAAACGCATTTAACAGAGCAAAATGGACAAACATCATTGACGCCCTTGAGAAGCGCTTCAGGACACCCGCTTACCTGATGAAAATAGTACGCAGCTATCTAAAGGATCATGTGCTTATTTATGACACAAGCAAGGGGCAGCGAAAGAAGGTGACAACCTCAGGTGCGGCACAAGGCTCAATCCTCAGCCCAGACCTCTGGAACGTCAGCTACGATGAAATACTGGAAAATGATATGCCTGACGACTGCTACCCCGTGGGATACGCAGACGACATCGCAGCTGTCATAACCGCACGCGATCTCGATGCGGCTAGACGAAAATTGACGCAGGTGATGATCAGAACGAAAACATGGCTCGACTCGCACGGTCTCCGCCTGGCTACTGAGAAAACGGAGCTTATCCTACTCGCGAGGAAGCATATACCCTTGGAAGTAGATATACGGGTCCATTCTGAAATCATAAAGACCTCGAAGACGCTGAAATATCTAGGAATCAGAATCCACAATAAACTGACCTTCTGGGCGCAAATAAAACATGCAGCGGAAAAATCAGCCAAAATAACCTCGGCGCTGGCTAGACTGATGGCAAATATCGGAGGACCCCTCGCAAGCAGAAGGAAGCTCCTGATGGACACCACGCAATCGATACTGCTGTATGGGAGCGAGGTGGGGGCGACACACTGAAAACCGAACACAGACGAAAAATACTCGCTAAGGTACAAAGGACTACCCTTCGCGTAGCTTCAGCGTACCGCACAGTGTCAGAAGCCGCAGTGCTAGTGATTAGCGGAGCGATACCGGTAGATCTGCTAGCGCGTGAGAGAAAAGAGCTTTGGATGCACAAACAAGAATACGACCCTTAGAGCGCTACAAATGCGAGATGGCGACACAAACAACTCGTGGGTAGGTGCAGCCCACAGGGATGCCAACGATACGCGGCGGCGGATTAGAGCTATCACAATTAAGCTATGGCAGGAGCGATGGACGGCACAGACGAATTGCAGATGGACAGCGAAACTAATCCCACACGTGGAAAAATGGTGTAGTAGACAATTTGGAGAAGTCAACTACTACATAACGCAGTTGCTTCCCGGACAAGGGTATTTCCGCAAATACCTCTACAACATAAAAAAACAGAAAGCCAAGATTGCATCTACGGCGACACGCCCATCGATGACCCAAACTACACTTTCTTCGTGTGCGAAAGATGGAAAGAAGATCTCAAAGTCCTCGAAGACAGCCTTGGACATCTTAATGCCGATTCCATAGTGGACAAAATGCTTGAGAGTCCAGAAAACTGGCAATTGATCGCCACCTTTACTGAGCGCATTTTACGTGCCAAAAAACGAGACCTGGACGCAGGTATCTAGCCGGTAACCTTTCACTGGTTTAGAGAGGGATACCACCCTGAAGGCATGTACGAGGTGTAATCAAAAGATAATCGTTATTTTCATCTTTTCGTGAGTTACGTATGTTCGATGTTCGCATTTTTTTTTTCTATGTTGGTACACATGTCTGTTATATATGTTGGCAATACCAACCATTTTGGATTGTCAGTTTGTTTTTGACAGATAAAAATGTTAGTCGTGTTTTGGTGCGCTCTTCGATTTTGTACTATTCGAAAAAATGGCGATGCTCGTCCTGGTCGCCCGAGCACGTCAACAACCGATGAAAACATTGACGCAGTGAAGAAAACGATTTTGGATAATCGTCGAATCACTATCAGAGAGGTTGCTGATGATGTTGGCATATCGTTCGGCTCATGCCAAGCAATTTTTACGGATGTTTTAGGCATGAAACGTGCGGCAGCGAAGAATGTTCCAATATTGCTAAATTTGAGCAAAAACAGCGTCGCATGGACATCGCTCAGGAGCTGTTTTTGGCCAAAAACAAAACCGATATCATGCCTCAACCACCGTATTCACGGGACTTGGCCCCCGCTGACTTTTTCCTCTTTCCAAAACTGAAGACACCTATGAAAGGAAAGCGTTTTGCTACGATTGATGAGATAAAAGAAAAATCGAAGCAGGAGCTGTAGGCGATACCAAAAAAAGCGTTTCAGAAGTGTTTCGAGGATTGAAAAAAACGCTGGCATAAGTGTATTATATCTGAGGGGAATTACTTTAAAGGGGACACGATAGTTGTTGATGAATCAATAAATACTTTATTTTTTGATCACACAATAACGGTTATTTTTTGATCACACCTCGTATACGCGGTCCCCGGTTGGGAGAAAGTCCAAGAAGGGGGAAGATTTTTAGTGGATGCGAACTCCACATACCATCGGTGTGACGACCCCTTTGACAATGCGATAGGCATTTTGTTTCCCCCTTACCTCACCAAAAAAAAAAAAATATAATTTATAAATTATGTCGCGGTATTGGTGGTATAAGCATATGAGAGAAGCTGGACACTTTTGTAGAAAATAGAGCCATTCTGATGCACACCGGCCTTCCGCAGTACCCCATGGTGAAATTGAAGTGGTCGCACGACAGTATTAAATGGTTCGGGGCAGAGCTGGACGTATTGCTCAATGCCATTCTACAGAGCCGTATTAGCTTTGTAGGTATACCGAACCCAGACATGGTGGCATATAGGCAATCCCATATCGGGCTATCGAAAGCAGCAAAGAGATGATGGGTGTCGATCTGTTTCTCGTGGGTTTTCTCCAGGATTCGGCGCAGCGTGATAATCTGTTCAATGGTGGACATTCCAGGTCTAAAACCACACTGATAAGGTCCAATCAGTGTGTTGGCATATGGTTTTAGTCTATCACACAATACGCTAGACAGAACCTTATATGAGATGGCAATAAGACTGATTTCCCGGTAGTTGGCGCATATCATCGGGTCACCTTTCTTCAATGCTGGACAGAGGACACTGAGATTACAATCGTCGGGCATGCTTTCTTCTAGTAATATTTTACTGATGAGCTGATGCATGCACCCTATCAGCTCATCCCCGCCGGCTTTGAACAATTCAGCAGGGAGTCCATCGGCACCAGTTGCTTTGTTGTTCTTTAGTCGCTGAATAATAAGTCGGGCCTCGTAGTGGCTAGGTGGTGGAAGAACCACTCCGTCATAGTTAATTGGTGGTATCGGGTTGAATTCTCCAGAGGCGATATTGGTGGCATCGTCGCCTGCCAGTAATTTAGAGAAATGTTCTCTCTATAATCACAGTGTGCACTGCGTATCCGTAACCAGATTCCCATTTTCATCTCTACAGGTTTGAAACCCTAGGAGAGACTCCTACACTCCGACACCTATTGATAGAATTTTCGATCATCATTTCTGTCCCAATTTTCGCTGCAGTAGCTTCGCGACACTCCTGATCATACCATTGGTTTCGTGGGGACGGACATTCCAGGTGCATATCATTATCCTTTTCATTTTGTGGTGGTTGTTAACGTTAAGAGGGTTTTCGTCCAAGGCTTGTTTTTTGTTCTTCACTGGAGTTTTCTTTTGAGTGGCGGGTCCCAAATCCTGCTCACAAGTCCTGTTGGCGTCAGGGAAGACTCGCTCGCAAAAATTAGCTCACTATTCAGCGGATGCTGAGAGAGCTACCCAGGTGGCGCCACGTGGAGGCTGTGTGTCAACTTGCTAATGTTTGAAACAGAGATCGCTCTGGCCATCACCAAGTTGAAGGCAAATAAAAGCTTGGCCAACCCAACAGACTCCGCGGTTAATAAAACTCGTAAATCTTGTTAATAGATGATAAAAATATAACAAGTGAGTCAATTGGGATGATTACAATATATTTAGCCGGCTCGGAAACGCTAATGTATATATAGAACCGAAAATACTTCAACTATTGTCAGAATAAAAGAAAATAAGTTAAGATTAAAAGATATCCTAAAACCAGAGTTCCAAAATTTTAAAGGAGTCTATTATAAGACTTTAAAATTTTTTAATTTTGCTCTGTCAGATTTAGTGATGTGTGATACCTGTGACTATAGCGACGACCTCTTACTCATCCGTATATATAGTAGCGACTTCTTTATCTAACTGGTGGCTTTACTTGCGACTTTTCTGCAAGTAACCTATACCGCTGAAGTAACCTCCCGATTTTAAAGGCAAATTCTCTGTATAAGTATTTTTAAAGATTGACGGAGAGCAAACTACGCTCCGACAAATTTTGGGTAAAACGAAGTCTCCGACAATGACCAAAGTTGGCTGCCTGACACCAAAGGCATTTTTAGCTACTAAAAAATGTTTTTGTATCGACTATAGTCGTTTTTTTCATCACCAAGTTTGAAGTAACAAATCACTTTCCTCGCTGTTAAGTATACCTGAATTTACCTGAATTTACCTGAAGAATATTATTCGATTATTGTTCGTTAAGTTCACAGGCAAGGAGTGTTTTTATGTGTGAATGTTAAGTGAAGTATTACAGAGCGCTGATACGCCCTATAAAATTGAATTATACCGTATAGCGAAGGCAACGCAATTCTTTAAAGAGTCCATACTGGAATTTAATGGATAAGAACTTAGGGCTAATATTTTGCAAAGACACCACCATCCCTACAGCTGCCGAGACATTGTAACGATTCAATTTTATATTGTGGCCGTTTTGACCTGACTGTGTACATGTTGTTGCTTGTACCCTATTGCCCTATGGCCGGTTCAACTTCTCTGGTTCAAAATTATGTGGGCAACTCCAACTCCGCTTGTTGTTTTGTTGCTCTCAAGTCAACTTGGTTCGTGCTATATAGTCATTTGTATCGACCTTTGTGATCTGATTATATTTGAATAATTGCTTATAACGTTATTGTTCTGGTAATTCGTTCAATTCACTGTGTTTATTTGTACTTGAGAAACTGTTTGTGTTTATTCTCATTAAAGTTGCTGTAAGTAATCATTTTCTCGACTGTCTTGTTCTTGTTGCACTGTTTCTCATTTATCTTAATCACCCTTATTTACAATTGCGTGCGCCTTTTTAACCATTTTTGTAGAATTCAATAATAGTTCACACATGTATCAATAAAATGTATCCTCTTCAAAACCTTGTTTAACCATGTAGATGATACTTGTGCCTATTTAGCATATTTCTTCTACTTCTAAAAGCATTTTCGAGCCAAGTTAGCTTACAATTATGCTAACATATCTTTCCATACCAAAGTACGGTGAGCTGTCACTTAAAAATCTGTTCAGTACACAAGGGTGGATCTACTAAATGAAGACATAATAAAATATACCTTTGCGGCTGATTTTCAGTGAAAAAGTAACAAATATTATTGGGTTTTAATAACATCTCTTGACTTTTTCAAAAATAATGTGACGAAACAGCAATTTTCCAAATAATTTTTATTAGACCTCATAAAATATTGTACGTATTGTATCCAAAACATTCGAAAATCGTTTCTAATGCTATTAAGTCATGTGTGATACGTGTGATGCTCTCTCGTTTACCGTAAAGAACAGCCTATTTGTACATTCGAAAACATTCTATAAAGATAAATACGGCTATAAAACGAGTAAAGAAGTCTGAAGTCGGGTTAGACCGACCCTTTACCCTTTACATCTCCTTGTGAGTGCGAGTTCAATAATAGGAATCTTTTCTTCATAAATCATCATTAGGAGCATATCTATGGTAAATTTCGGTAGTGTACCTTGAGTTGATCATAACAGAGGTAGGCGTGGCATTTAACTGATTGATCCCATTTCTTGTGCACGACTTTGTAGGTTCAATATTCAATTTCACCCAAAAATATTGTATACGAGGGCGGATTGATATTGAAGCTACATAGCGCTAGATGGCAGCAAAAACACAAAAACTTCTTTTTTTAGAAATTGCGATCTGTCAAACGTCAGCTGTTAAAATTTCACCCAAATTCATCGATTATTGCACGCGGAATATTGCTCATCGATTATCTTGAAAAAGGATCCACAATCACAGGAAAGTATTATCGTGCATTATTGGATCAATTGATTGATGCAATCAAAGAAAAACGATCACATTTAAAGAAGAAAAAAATGCTCTTTCTTCAAGACAACGCACCGGCTCACACAGCATCCACCTTATAGTCCAGATTTAGCTCCTAGTGACTTTTTCCTGTTTCCAAACTTGAAAAAATGGCTCGCAGGAAAAAGATTAATTTCGAACGAAGAAGTGATTGCCGAAACTAACGCGTATTTTGAGGGGTTCCCGAAATCGTATTATTCAGATGGTATAAAAAAGTTGGAATATCGTCTTACTAAGTGTGTCGAAGTAAAAGGAGACTATGTTGAGAAAT
Source organism: Clusia tigrina (assembly GCA_920105625.2). Lineage (NCBI taxonomy): Eukaryota > Metazoa > Arthropoda > Insecta > Diptera > Clusiidae > Clusia > Clusia tigrina. The sequence goes on along the minus strand of OV050032.1, from coordinate 43,486,690 downwards.
AAATGGTTTTTGAACAAAAAAAAATGTTTTTTTCCTACTTAGGTAGCTTCAATATCAATCCGCCCTCGTAGGTCGTAAATTATAAAAATATGTCGATAGTGGGCGTGGTTATAAAAATAACCCGACGTGTGCGGTGTTTAATGTTGGTACCCGCAACTTTCCTGTGAATCTTCGTTGATGAATCTTTAATAGGAAACTTGTACTGATTTTTGCTAAATTATGGGCGTGGCAGTAATACTATGATCCCTATTATGGACCCCGTGCCAATTTTTGCTGATAGCATCAATTTGATCATATGTAGACTAATTTTAATTTTAGACCCGAAAGTTACTTGTATCAAAAGTGTGCGTGTCCTTTATTTGATCAACCTTATTTCCTGCAGTTAGTTTTGTAATGTACACATGTTGCTTCTTGTAAAATTTCGTCCATAAAAATTTCGGCCATAACAGATCTTTAGTTATGAATATTTGTTAATAGTGGGAGTGGCAGTTAATATGCACCGCCCACTTTTTACATAGTGTTTAGTAGGGCCGATATCAACATAACTTCCAAATTGCGTCACTGTCTTTGTGGTCTTTGTCCAAATCGGCCCGTATAGCAATCTGGTTCTTTATCTTTGTCCAGACTATACTTTTGCAAAGTTTTATTAACGGTGTAGAAAAAAAATGGCCACATACGGACAGACGGATGGACAAAAAATTGTACAAAAATGATTCTTATCATATCTGTATATTGAAGTCCATACCTACCACGCCTCCTTCTTTTAGTTGCCCCTCTCAAAAGCACAAAATTAGTATACCCTTTTTACCCTTTTTAAAGGTAAAGGGTATATATAGCAATGTAGAATGTATACGATTAATAGCCATTAGGCCCCATAATAGCGCAGCAGTGATAAGAAGTAAATTGGAAGTAAAAGTCAAACTGGTTAAATTGCTACAGTAACTAAACTCTGTCAACTGTTTCTGAAGTGAATGGGTATAATTTCATACTGCTGTGAATAACAAAATCCAGGAATCGAGAAGCAAGAAACATTTTGAAGATAGTGAAAAATAACCAGTAAAGAAGGATGAATTTTTATTTTACTCTAAGATTTTTTTTATCACACCACCATAAACCATGGCGATATCGAAAACATCTGACTTAAGACAGAATATTAATCTTTGACGGAACATTTTCAATATAGATGATGATGGTGCGCAGGATGATGAATAAGATACATTGTCCCATTTTGTACCATTATAACAAAGTTGTTGATGAATTTTGTAAGTATATCGAGTATATGATATATATGAGTAAATTCTGGACTTTAGTTTTCTATACTCGTTCTGTGATACATCATATGCAATTTCGCCATTGTCTCTTATAGAATCCCAATTATGAATATGTGTGATTTGTGGGTGGGGCAGTAAAATCATACTGCCCATTTTTTCATAATTAATAAGCGTCCTTGCGTCAATCGTCAGTGCGCCTTTAGCAGCCAATATCAGGCGCTGGCGTAAACGAATCACTAATTTCTATTAGAGCGCCTTCTAATAGCAGCCAAATTAAAAAACATTCATTCGGGTTATAAATTCATAACAAGAGGCTTCATTCTTAAAATCATAAACCTTATATACTATTTACAATTAATTCTTACAGTCTAGGTAAGCACCGTTCTGGTACTTCCAGTTACGCAATTCTTTATTGGTGTCAGTTGCTTAACCAGTTTACCTATTGAATATAAGAATGCCGACGGTGCATTCTATAGGAAAATGCCCGTCGTCAAAACTGGATACCGTAAAAGTTCACATAATGATTATTAATAATAACTATTTATATATATATATATATATATATATATATATATATATATATATTTATATATATATATATATATATATATATATATATATATATATATATATATTTATATATATATATATATATATATATATATATATTTATATATATATATTTATATATATATATATATATATATATATATATATATATATATATATATATATATAATGCTGTTAGTCAACTACACGCAGGTAGCTTGATTTTGACTCGCAACAACGTACAATAGAAGAGAGCCAATGTATATTATTACCAAATTTAATTGTTATATCTTTAATAGTAGCGTACCTAGGACAGTTTAAAGTTAGGTCTCCAGAATTGCTTATATAAGATGCAGGTATGTCCATTATTTTATGCTCTTCATTTCCTCGGTATGGCTTTAAACTTTCAATATAGAAGAATATAGAAAATCTAAAGGAGTGTATTGTTTTAATGTGAGAGCTTCAAGTGGAAAATTGGTCCATACTATAGGTATAAAATGCATTTGTTACTTGAAGATATACTGCCACACAAGTAGGTATATTCTTTGACAATTTCATTTTGTTTTTTTGTGTTACTGTGTGAACTTGTTCAATTGTTCGCGTCTGTACCCCAAATGGTGGCTTTTCTTCGTTCCCAAGACGGCCAATAAGTAAATGTTCTCAAAGTTTCGTTCGGTCTATACGATGTGGCGTCAGTAAACTCCCTATTTGGCTTCGGGATATCTGTTATTTCGGCTACTTTTCATACAAATTGTTTAACGTTATGATTTGTGATGTACGAGGTGTGATCAAAAAATAACCGTTATTGTGTGATCAAAGAATAAAGTATTTATTTATTCATCAGCAACTATCTTGTCCCCTTCAAAGTAATTCCCCTCATATATAATACACTTATGCCAGCATTTTTTCAATCCTCGAAACACTTCTGAAACGCTTTTTTTGGTATCGCCTACAGCTCCTGTTTCGATTTTTCTTTTATCTCCTCAATCGTAGCAAAACGCTTTCCTTTCATCGGTGTCTTCAGTTTTGGAAAGAGGAAAAAGTCAGCGGGGGCCAAGTCCGGTGAATACGGTGGTTGAGGCATGATAATGGTTTTGTTTTGGCCAAAAACAGCTCCTGAGCGATGTCCATGCGACGTTGTTTTTGCTCAAATTTAGCAATTTTGGAACAATCTTCGCTGCCGCACGTTTCATGCCTAAAACATCCGTAAAAATTGCTTGGCATGAGCCGAACGATATGCCAACATCATCAGCAACCTCTCTGATAGTGATTCGACGATTATCCAAAATTCACTGCGTCAATGTTTTCATCGGTTGTTGACGTGCTCGGGCGACCAGGACGAGCATCGTCATTGACATCTTCTCGGCCTTCCTTAAACCGGTTATACCACAATTGAACTTGTGTTCTGCTCATAGTAGACCAAAGGCCCAAAAGGGTATTTCGAAGCCGGTCTAACCCGACTTCAGACATTTTTACTCGTTATTATTGAGTTAATTTCTCCAATGGTATTTTCCTATTGTGCAATGTTCTTCCATTCAATTGGAATTATTCTGCTTTGTTCTCTGTGTTTTCATCTGGAAGAAAATTTATTTGATTATAGTATTTTGGTCTGCGCATGGGTGCCTTTGCTTTTCATGGCCTTTTGACCACATTTACGTATCAGAATTACTCTGTTACATTTTATGCATGCAGCTGGTATAACTAATTGTTCTTTTTAAATTTATAATTGGCTCGATTAGGCTGTAACAAGAGACAGTCATGGTAGTTAAAGTAGTTTTTGGTTTGCTTTCCCTTCTCATTATAACTATCATTACTGCCAGAGTTCCTGGGATCCCACTGTCATTGAGTGTATATCTCTTGGAATACTTATATGAGTATTAGTTAAGAAAGTATATCATATTTTAAGAGCGATTTAGAGAGATTGAAAGATTTATATAGTCTGAATACGATGATTCAGCCAAATTAAATATTAAATTGTTATATTTAGAAATTTGGCCCACCGAATATGCACCAATAAGATCTGAAACCACTTTGGAACAATGTTTACTCAATGTTAGCAATGTTAGCACAATGACACACATTAACAACATGACAATAGCTACATATGTATGAAGCCCTTGCACACAGTGAACCTGTGAGCGGAGCGGTGCGAAAAGCGATGCTGTTTCATGCTGTGCGTAAAGCGAATGAGTGTACGTAGTGAAGCTAGTTGCGGAGCTGTTTGTTGACATGCAAATTCTTTTTACGTTCATTTATCGAAATGGATTTGTAATTTGGCTTTATATGCCCGAGTTTACCGGCGAGGGAAACAAACTTTAGTTTATATATTTATTTAATTTATATTTATTTCACTATTTTAAATATTTGAATTTTTGTTTAAAAAAGACTTTAAAAGAAGTTTGTTGCGATCCGCACCGTTGTTGAATGTAAACTGGTATGTAGATGTACATACAAGTGTCACCAGGTCCAAGGTGAACAAAGTAAGAGTGGTCCGATATTACCGTTCATACATATGTATAACTAGGAGTGGCCTGATAGAGCAGTTACTTAATATTTATGCATATGTATGTGTACTCGTATGTACATATGGTCCCTACTTTATTTCGTTACACACCCGCTAGGAACGTTGGCAACAGGATTCATCATCAGAAGACGAGTTATTTCTGAATGAAAATTTGTTTTTACGTTTGGAAAATTTGAACACAAAAATTGGTTCATACAAAATTTATTTAGACAGAAAAGTTAAGAGTGATTTTTATCATCTATATCCTCAACTTCGAGAGTTTTTATTAAGAGAATTTTATTAAAACCCCAATAACTTTCCAAAACCACTTCATATCTCCAAATAAAATCAATTGCAAATGGAATAATATCAAGTATGTAAACAAATAGAATCGCAATAACTACACTTCCACAGAACAGCACAAAAAACACTCAAAACACAAGCGATTCACGGTCAAAAACTGCACCGAACAATTTCAAAGCTGGGCGCTTGCGAATACGCTTTCGCTCCGCAAACAGCTTCGCTTCACTATGCACACTCCCATTTGATTACATACGTGCGGTTTCGAAGATGATGAACGCTTTCAGCACCGCTCCGCTCACAACTTCACTGTGTGCGTGGCCTAACACAATTGTAGTGAAAGCTGTAGTGAAAAATACAATCAATAAAATGCTGTTTACGAAATGCCGTGTTTAGGAAGATACAATTGACAATATGGAGTCGCTCTGAGACTGTGTCATTGTACAGATACACTATGGAAATTACCATTTCGACTATATGCATTTTATATTGGATTACTCTAGTCGTCATTATTGGCGGAGTTTATACATAAGATATAATGCAGCATTTTACATAATATTTATGAATAATAAGATAGACAATTCTGATGCGATTTTTTAACTTTTGCAATATTGCAGGCATTTTCTTCATTCTACCTTGCATTGACTCATATGCTCGGGTGGATTTGCGTACGCGGACTTATGATGTCCCACCCCAAGAGGTAAGTGAAACAAGGCTACTTCATTAATCATTTATCTTCATATATATTTGTATAATGCCATTAATAATTTTTTTTGGAAATACGCAAACTTTGTTATTAAAAAAAAAGAAACTCATGTTTTCAGTTTTGATTAATAATATATTTGATTTCCATTTGTGTTGACACAGAGCACACAGAACTATTCACGAATGGGCACACTAAAACACGCTCATCTACACTTTACACAAGAAGACATCATCCACTCTTAAATATTATACATACGCCACTGTGTGCGAGAGATCTACAGAACCGATATAAATCAAATGTTTCAGTTTTGCCTCAAAGATATCACTGCACCCCACCCAAATACTCCCTACATAAACAGCAGTGCGCCAGGAAACAGCATTTCTAAAAACCATTTGCTACGATAATACAAACCACTTCACATTTTTCATTTCAACAAACTTTAGTGCCACACCCATTCTCCATACTACTACACTTAAGTTAGCATGTACTTGTGTTATTCTCTCTATCTCTCTCGCTGTCTCTCCATCTATCGTGTTTCTAAACATATTTTTTAATTTTTTCAGTGTTATTTTTGCTTTGCCTTAATTACATTGCGTTAACCGATTTGAAAAACAAAGGGTCCAAGCATAGTCGCTGCAGCACGTCAGCAGGGTTCTTTCTAAGTGCAGACCATAAACCCCGATTTCAGAGCTCTAGATTTGTATATTGTAAATATTTATATACGTTATTTAATATTGTAAATATTTGTATATTGTAAATATTTATATACGTATTTATATCGTATAAATCCCAAATATATCGGGAATCCATCAATGAAGTAAATGCGCTTGCTATTAAAAGTTTCCATAGGCTGGTATATTTAATCAAGAAGATCGCCTCACCAACGCGATTTCCATTCTTCTAACTACAACTTTGTTGAAATATTTTATTATTTCCAGTTCGGAGTAAATTATGGATGTAATACACCCATACCTGTTTATAAGGCCACTCGTTATGCGGTTTTTCGATCTAATGGCCTTTCTCAGTTTTGCCTGAGTTTTGATTTGCGGCCCAACAATTTTCGTTATACGGCCAAAAATTGGAAAACAACAAGTTTCTGGGAATCCCCGTTTAAGTGAAACACTTTTGCAAAAATAAGTTTTATTTTGATTAAATTATATTTACTATGTTATTATTTGTTTTGTAATGAGTTCGAAAATATTTTTATTTTAATAAATGGAAAAAAGCAATCAATTGTAGATATTTTTCTTATAAACTCTTTGGTATGGATTTCTGTAAAGAACGTAATTCCGTATGCGGCATTTCGCATTACGGCCAATATTTTTGGAACGTATCTAGCCGTATAAAGAGGTATGGGTTTATAGGATAAAATGTTCTGGCAATTTTTCATAAAATTTTGACAATTTAGTTTGACGGCATGTGAAGCTATCGAAACTTTAGTATTCGTTTATACCAGCGGCATCACCGTGAAAGTTTCAGTCGGAACAAAATTATATAACAAAAGCTCCGCACAAATAAGTAAGCATACTTAAACTTTTCTGATTGTGTTTGTGTTTGGAGGGCGATACTCAAACTATAAAATATTTAAGGGCTTGTTAGATATGTGAATATACCATTTATCACAACTCTTTCCTGGGTTGAAATAGTTATGGGCCCCTGTGTGTCTTTGCAAAAAAAAACCAAAGCCGGAGTTTTTCGAAAAGCTAATCTCATGACCAAAAGTAAATATTTAGAGAATAGGCTTTTTTATAGGCGAGTTTGAACACACAAATTAACGAAATAATTAATTAATAATTTGAAATTTCCAAATTTTTTATATATAAATGATTTACTTTCAAAAGTTCAAAAGTTCAACAATTCATTAAACACTTTTCGAAAGTAATGGCCACAATAAGTCGCATTAAGACAAAAGTCGTGCTGCATTACAGTAAGATCGGTACTATTGATTAGGTATGATTTTAGGTCTGTGGTTTTGAGAATTTGTTTTTGAAAGACACTTCACAGCAGCCTTCATCGCTATTCACAGGAATAATAAAAACAGATTATATTTTTCTAAATAAACTCATACCGTCTTGTTAGAATAGTAGTAGGAGTCCTGAGTGGGACTTAATGAAAAAGTATGATTTACTTGAGAAAATAACCAGACAATTTATGAATTAATTTTCAGAAGACTGAAGATGGATAGTATCCATTGGTTAAAAGTGATAATGTTCGTCACTTACAGGAAAAGACCACTTTTGTATCATGCGACGGTGACCGATCCTTTCTGTTTTCTGCTTCGGCACACTGTGTTATTTTTGTTTTTTTTTTATTTTATTATTCTACATCTTTCTCGCACACCTATATCTTATATTTAGTAGTAGTTGTTCTTGGTGTTGTACATAAACTTAATCATGGAACACGTTTGTAATTATTATTTTACTATATTTCTTATACACGTATTTGTAAAGATGGGTGCAACTTTTCTGTAATATTATTTTAAGTTTATTTGTTAATTGTTGTTGTTATTGTTATTATTATTGTTGGTGTTCTTGGTTTTCACCGTTTTCATACGACTTATATATATGTATATGTTAAATAGCATATTTTTGTTTATTTGAATGTATGCTGCTTCACCCCTGTCCGCCAAAGTTCTACTTAATTCGCGTCGACACCTAATAATATATCGTTTTTGTTGTTTTTTTTGTTAAAGTTTTAAACAACTATATGACAGGGACATTTTTGCATAGGATCCCAAAATACGAGATTATTTAAAGTATAAATTTATTTAAAAACAAAATTGGAAGAGTTGAACAACTCAGACACAAAAGAAACGTACAGTAAACAGACCTGCAATTGATTTTTGTGTGTTTGCTGGAAAAGCGCCAGCTTGTGTCCCTGTGATACGCCTATGATTTTTATCTGCTAGTTATGCCGTAGTTGTCAAAAGTATCCATGCCAATGAAACCGCTTTCAATATATGAGCGTTCGCAATTACAGGGATTTCGAGCGAATTACGCCGGAAATATGTGGAGGAAGCACTCGAGCCAAAATCAAAGGAAAGATAAAAACAAAATATGTTGAAAAAATAGGAATGCAACTGCTAAAAAGGCGCTTGCTTTTACTGGCTGAGCCAAGAAATAAATACATAATGTATCTATATATGTACACATACGTGAAAACATATATAAGCATTCCAAAATAAACTTTTTTGTTGTTTTTGTTTTTGTTGATATTACAATTTGCATAGTAATTCAGTGACTAATCATTCATTTAATAAGTGTAGCTAAAGTGTTCAAATTCTATGTTCGCGACTTCGACTCATCAAGACAATCGTTTTTAAACGTACCTACCGACCAATTCCAAAATATAACAGTTCAGACAAAAGTGTACCCAAAATGTAAGACGTCTATCTCCCACATTCTAAATTTGTGAATGAATTCACGTACAAACAATTCGTCACGAGATTTGAAAGGTTAGGTTAGGTTAGACTGGCCAGCCGTGAAAGCCACACATAGACCTACAAGGTCATTTGCGGTGCCAGATGGATATAAATTTAAGAGCCATAGTATGAATCGTTGAACAGGGAGACGCTTTCAAAATCAAGAAAGAAATTATCCCGAGTTCTGCGACCTCTTCTAGTCCTTCAAACCAAGGGGCTCATAGGCATATTAGATGCTCCAAAGTTTCCCTTGTGGCTTTGCTCCCCACATTTCCTGCATTTATTACTGTTTGTGAGTCCCATCCTTTTAGCGTGTACCGCCGTTAGACAGTGACCTGTCAGTTCTCCTACTACCATTCTGCAATCCTTTCTCGGAAGTGCCAATATGAGTTCTGCGATCCTACATGTGGCAATACTCCACCGTTCTTTCACCTTTCTCATCATGTCATCTTCAATACGGCTATTGATCATTCTTAGAGGTATCAGTAAGTTACTTACTTGCTCGTTTGGTAGTGTAACACACAGTGCCGCAAGTCTTTGAACTCTTTCCATAGGTCTGCAGTAAGTTTTGTTCCTAATAGCATTCCACCACAACAAAATACCGTATAGTAAAATAGGTCTTGCTATGGCTGCGTAGCACCAATGCATCAGAGAAGGAGAGAGGCCCTGAGTGCATCCAAGCATCTTTTTACAAACAAATAGAGCTCTCTTTACCCTTTCCTCCACATTGAGCTCCCATGAAAGCTTACTGTCTACTATTACCCCTAAGTATTTGGTGTGGCTTTTTATAGTGAGTACCCTCAGTCTTGGTGGTCTTCTACTGAAAAGTGTCAGGTCAGTTTCCGCGTTGATGCTTAGGCCTGCTTGAGACTTGAAAACTTAACAGCGAAATATTTGTTATACTCGCGGTGTCCGTCATTTCGATCTACTTGCTTTAAATTTTTTTTCGCGGATAATTTCACATATTATTTTTACTGGTACTTTGTTGGAATCTTTGCACTGATACTTATTGAAATCAGTTTAGCAGCAGTCTTGGCAAACTGTGATTACAACAAGTAAAAAAACTGAAATCGGGTTGCACCGACTCGAGAAACCCTTTACCCTTATATGTTCGCGCCATAGCATCATTAGGAGTACATCTAGGGTCATTTTAGGTAGGCATGCCCTTTATCTGATCGACGAATTTCTTTCAGAAGGCTTTATAATGACCAGATGCTTCTTCGCCTAAAATCTCGTCCATAAGTCTATTATGGATCTTTATTTATGAATCTGTCTTAATGGTGGGCGGGGCAATAAATATATACCGCCGTTATTGCCTAGGGCATAGTAGTAGTCCACATCTACATAACTGGCAAATTGCATCACTATTCCATCGATTGGACCGACGTTATAGTAATTTTAAAGAATGTGCAAAAAATTACATATATGAGAGGTAAGCGCGAACTTTGTCCGAATGGTCTCATATAGCTATCTGGGTCTGCCTTGAATTTCAGGCTATGCCTTCGAAGATTTATTAAGATATCTCTAACGGTGTGGAAAAACCAGTGCCCATATGTATCTATACTTGCCACGCCTCCTTCTGGTAGTTGAAAAACACCACAACCGCATAAGCTTACTATACCCTTTTTCCCTTTTTAAGGGTAAAGGGTATAATAACCAATTGCGGTTGCCATTTGACCACATCTCGTTCTGATCCGTTAATTTTCACCATTGATCGTAATGTGACCTTCGAATACATTTTGGTAAATGTGAGTTGTTATGATATCACCGGGAAGGGTTTGAACAGCACTAACCAATGCAATCTTCCGGCTGAGCGGACTCTGTTCAATGGCTTCTTGAGCAGGCTGCATCAGCACTGAGTTCAATTCGGCCAGAACATCATTCTTTAAGTTTGAGAAAAGTATTTTTAAAGAAATTTCCATGATTAATTAACATTTCTCGAGCGTAAAAGATCCATTATAAATTCATGAAATGAAGTGTAGATAAACATCAAAAGAACTTTGCAATCTATCATCATACTTATCACCACTATTGTCTAAACTTTGAACACACTAAAGGCCTCACTATAGCTGAATTATTCAAAGTATATATCGGATCGTCACTACGCCCTCTTCCTATACTCCCCTGCTCTTGTTAAGAGTATGCATTAAAAATTAAATACTAAAATATGTCTCTAAATAGTTTAATCTTAAGAGTAACTTCGTGTGGATAGAATAGGGTCTGCTTTCTTTTTGGTGTATACTCCTACGTAAATACAAGTTTTAAACACAGATTACAAAATTGAAAGTTAATAGTTCAGCTTACAATTAAATGCTTTCAAATGTTAACAATAGAACCGCCTCATTTTTATTATACATCACCGTATAATGTAATATTGAATTATTTGGATGGTTGGTAGCATGGCAGTTCGAATTTAGCTATAACAACTTTTTGGAGTTCCTTCTTTGACAAAAAATTGTGGAAATTTTGCATTATTGAAACAATCGGTTGCGTGTTTCTAACTGCGAAATTTTAGTTATTTATATTTGGCCTTCTTCACCACGCACGCTTTTTTAAGATCGAACTTCCCTTTCTTGTGACAATGAGTTAGAACAATCTCTCAGACTCTCTGCTTTATCTAGCGTAGCCAGATGTTCTCTTACAAAAATCGTTTAATGACATGAAAAGATCAGCTGTATGAAAAATAGTACGATGCAAAATCCTCCAAAAATATTAAATGGATCCCGAGAAAATCACACATAATAAAATTGAAAGATAATCTTAAAATAAAAATTTTAATTTAGCCCAATATATAAATTAAAATTCTCCCAATATAGGAATAAAATTTATAAATGTTCCAGAGAGTTTATTAATTTTTAATTGAAGAACTGAAAATCATCAAAAGGAAGTAGAATAAAAACAGCAACTTTGTATGTTTAAGTTCTGCGTCACATAAAGTAAATGGTAAATATAGCTACTTTTTCGGATTGGTCATTATAGTAAAATGATGGCTCTAATAAAAGCATTTGGAATTATAGTAGTGTTCTATATATATATCACTACCCTCTAAAATTAGAATAGATCTATAAAATTGTATTTTTTGGCCGCAAATTATCCACCATTTTACATTGTAGGATTCAATTGTTCAATTTTCTTATCTGATATGTTTCCATAAATTTTGTTGTTAAATTTTAACAAACGTCTTTCTATAGGCTTGGCATAGTATCATGAACAGTTACAAAATTCGTTTCGTATTCGACAACATTTCGTATTGAATGTAAAATATGCAGTTAAAATGATGGTCCAACTTACCAACTTACCATACGAAAGTGTGCATGAAAACAAAAATCTCTCAATTCCTGACGTTCGCAGGAACTAAGTCTTTCGTTACCTGCACCATAAAAATGTTACTCATGCGTCCGCATCCTGCCATATAAAATCTAGTGTTAACACCAGATTGAATTGAGAAGCTTCTCTGATTGGTCCCTCGATTAAGTAGAAACTAATGAGATGCGTCTAGTGAAACTGGCTTGGTGTACATATTGATCAAGTGGCATGATCGGAAACATCTTCTTCTTTTATGATGAAGATGAAAGAACATTAATCATCAGCGGCAACAATCGAACGAAACAGTCGATCTGGTTTTGCGTATGATTGGCTCAAAGTATGAGTATAAATATAAATGTGAATTTCATACAAATCTGTTTTATTCTCAGAGTTGTCTTTTTTTTATACCTCTTTTAAATCCTTTTATGCACTTATTTATAATTCAACTTGCAATAGATCCGAGTAGAAATACTTGATAGACCATAAATGGCTATCTCAAAGATCAAGACTATTCTAATTAATAATAAATCTACGAGTATAATGATATGCAAGGAAAACTATCACTGATTCAAGTCTTTAATCATGGACCCGTGGCATTTTTTCTTGAGAATCAACTACACCATACTTGCGTCGGAACAACGCTATCAAAGCTCCAGATGCGCAGAAGTTACACATAATAGTAGCTCTGAATATATGCATCTTACTCAAGCAAATGAAAATATATTTTCGGCATAGATAGGAGAACCATCCTAAATATAACATCTCAGGAACTCAAATCAGATGAGTTTTCTTTGGAAAAGGTGTAATTTTCTGTAGTTATTATTTGCTCCGCCAGATAATGCCCAAATAGTAAATTGAATAAAACACAAGAAGTTTCATTACACATTTGGGTCTGGAATAAGATCAATCAATTTGTTGTCACTCTTTCATTTTGTTTAGATCTGAATAAGTCGATTTAACGGTTCCCTGTACAATGAACTCTCATTCAAAAGTATAGAATAGATGCGTTTAACGCCATAGGAAACTTCCTCAGACAAGTTCCAGTTTCCTGGAATAAAAATTTTGCAGTTCTTCAAAGAACTACCAAGAGTTTGTTGATATGGGAAAAGCATAACTCAGGTTAAAGTTGTTACGAGAATTCAAAAACTCGGAATAATTATCGACTAGTGTAAAAACAGTTTTATACCCGCTCTTATACAGACTTTTAGAACAGCCATTCTGTCACAAATGGTTGATTTTTCATTGTATTTTTGGCCGATATTTCGAAAGATTGCCTAGAAATAAATGGAAATTTAGCCCACAATTTTTATAAGGGAAATTTTTGTTTTAACTTTTCACTTTGTGGTGACATTTCTCATGCAGACCAAACAATTTTTTTTTATGCACCATGGTGTTCCAATATGTCAACAGAATTTAACCTATAATGCTAAAGTAAAGTGGGACAGAATGCGAAAGGAAATCCGGCACTTTTATATTTAAAACTGCTTTCTGAAAGTATTATAATATAATACTTTCAGAAATTATTTTTATTTTAAATTAATATCATTAGTTAATTTTGAATATAAACTTAAAAATTTTTTTTTGGTAGACTAAAATATTCCTTCCAGAAATTAATGGCAGTGCATTTACTTTACCTCTAAATATCTTCGAATTATGTTTTTATGACTTAGTTCGGTATAGCAGTGAGCCCTCCATATGCCAATGAATTCCTTTGCATCAAAATATCTTTCAAATCCAAATTTTTTTATCTGATGTCATAAGCTGTACGTGGTACCCCTCTTTATTACATTTGGAAACTTTAGTGTATCTGGAAAATCAAAACGATTTCAATTTATACTCGTAGTGGAGAATTCAATAAACAATTAACTTTTAAATACTTCTTCGTCCCTTCTGCTTTAAACCGTTAACCACTTTTCTAAGTGAATTTTGACAAATATTTCTAGGTGCAGTGTTTCAGTTTAAGGGGCCCATGTCTCAGTGGTATTACAACGGGCTAATCTTTGGTCTAGGTGAGCTTCCTTTAGCTGCCACCCTAACCTACCTACCTACCTTATATATGCGTATTCTGTAGTTGCGTTTGTAGTTAAAAACTTGGACCTAAACAAGTTCATAATCCTTATGCTCGGTGTTGCGTTTCGCAGTAGCTTCCGAAAGCGGATATAAGAAAGCGCTGTTCAGTTTCTACACCCCCACATATTATAGCTTTTCCCAATGAAGATAGTTATTGGCTTTTCAATATGCCTCTTTCTAGAGAGCCACAATTACGGTTGTGTTTTCAATAATAAATATTGCCTACGTAGTCAAAAGAGTTTGAAGTAAGCTATGGCATGTATTTCCTGCTACTACCCACTAAATTCTGTAGTGATATACACCCAGAACTGGAATCAAATTCCTAATTTCATTTTATACTTTCCAAGATAACTATTTCATATCGTAGCATTTTATTTATGAAGAGAGTGGGGGACGCAGAAGAACAGGGAGGGGGAGGAATCTTTTTTGTGGGAAATTGAGTATTCTAAGAATTATTTTCTAATTAGTAAGTAGCATGTAACGGATGGCAAAGTTCATGGAAAACATATCAAGACATAAGTTATGACTGGCCATATGTTTAGATGTGACAAATTGTTAGTGGCGACTGAGTATTGGCATTCCTATCTGGTTTTATTTTTTTCTTTAAGGAATGATTCTAAAAAGACGTGGAACACAGAATTTGCAACATTAATTCTAAACGTTTAAAGTTAACGAAGCTACGGTACAGTTCAATTTTTAGTGCGCCTGCAATTAAGTGCTCAAATTATATGATAACTTAAGATAAGTTAACAAAACACACACAAACCAAAGGTACTTTATATGTATATATATATACTCGTACATATTTTGTTTGAATACATTTTGTTTAGAGAAAACGATTCTTTTTTCAAACCTCCCATTGCACTGATTTATCTCCCCTTTTCCCCGATTAAGAGTTAACTTTTTTGACAGCATGCAATTTCCATAAATGTCTATTCTAAAAGCTTTCTGTCTTTCTCAACTTTTACATAACTTATTGTTGGTTATACGTTAATTTAACAGAAGACAAAACAGTATACAAAACAATGCCATAAAAATTTTTTAACAAACACAAACAAACTCATTTAGAAAACTTCCGTACTTAAATAATAAATTTCATAAAAAAAGAAAATAACTTGTAAAAGTTAGACTTACACATAGTTATTGAAAATGCTTTTTAAAATTTTAAATTGAAAAACAAAAACAATAAAATCCTTAATTAAGTATGTTGTGTTCCTTTCTTTGTTTTAAATTAATACATAAATAAAACAAGAATTAAATGATTTTTATAATTGAACCTAACTGATGATTCCTTTGACTCATTTGAGCACAAGCAAAGGAAGGATAATAAAGTACAAATCACTGTACAAGCAAACCTATGTCGAGTTCACCGGTGTGTGTTTGCGTGGTTTAGGCTGTTTAAATGGGAAAGGGTTCGCATGTTCTCCAACACCTATTACACCAACCAATCAATATATCAGTATATCAATCAATCAATCAATCAATCAATCAATCAATCCAATATAACCACATAACCAACCTAATAGTCAACTGTGTAAAGTAGCTCACCAGCCAACCTCCCAATCGGAAGCATTTTTCCTATTCCGTAGGACTTTTTCGTACTCGTACATGACCGCATTTGATTATTGCATACCCCGTTAGCTGTACAGTTAGTCACATGCCTTAAGATCGCCACTCAATTCACCAAAATATAAGTAAAGCTATTAATTAATAAGGCCCTCACATCCCTACATTCGCCATCCGACATCCGCTCTTCCCCGGTTCTTTTTTGTGATTGCAATTAGTCCTTTTTGTTTGTTTGCCTCTCTTTTAAACACCTAAAAACAGGGTGATACCGGAGAACTGTGCAAATTGTAATAAAGTTCATGTATTATAGAACGCTTCCGTTTAGGAACTACGGATATACTGTATAAAATGTGTAAAATTGTAGAGTGCGCTGACTTGCGCCAATGCGAATTGTATTTTTTGTTACTTAGCATATGTGCATAAATTTACTTTAATTTTTATTTAAATAGGATTTTGCTTAAATGCTGCAACTAATAAATTTTAATTTAATGCTTAGCCTAGTAAAATTTAGCGTTCATGTTTAGAACGAATGATGGCGGGCGCAGTAATGAGAGAGGAGAGAAAGGGCTGTAGCGCTATGCAGTCTAGGTCATCCTGCAGTGAAGCCGAAAAGTGCTCCAGTTAGCAAAGTACAAATTACCAAAGACCCACCACTAGTTGCACTGTAGTCTCTGAGGTGAGGGCTGGCGAATTTCAAATGCCAATATCGTACGAAGTGACGAATTTTTCTCAGTACACTCCGAGTTACTGCCGACCTAGTATATACATAACTAGCTTTCTGATAAGAACTTCTGACAATTCCAACCGATTTTGCACATCAAACCAGAAACTTTTAAACTTCATTGCTAATTCGGGAGATTTCGTTATTTCTTATCAGCGATATTTTTTTTTTATTTCTTCTTCCATAAATTCCTTTAAAGGGTCAATTATTATGGATTCAGCGGAGATGGGTGAGGCAAATTTGAAGTGTTTGAAATAATAGTATCAGAGTCGGTGAACTAAAAAGAAGCACTCATATACAAATTATGGAATTTCAAAGGGTCAATTATTTAAGTCCTACAGGTCGTGTCAGAAGCAATCACACCCCTTCGAAGTCGAAGTAATCCCTTCTTTTAAAATCTCAATCAATTAATAATTTTAAATCATATTGGTACATTTTACATTTCCGTTTCAAAAGTTTCTGAGCATGAATCATATTCGAATTCAACTCTCAATTACAAGATTCCAATTAATTTCATCACTACCGCTGAATTGTCAATTGCGATTCAAAGATGTGACTTTCGTAGGTAAATAGAAATACGAGTGATCCATTCATTGCACATGTGGTAGCAAATTAATTTCATTTCAACTTATATTGGCGCTACTTTAATTAAATTTTCAATTCAAATGTCACAAAGTTCGCTGCTGTAAATAGATGGGTATTGCCTTCATTGTTTCATATGTTTGTCAAATTCTTGTTTTGAAATGATTATTTTCATTGGAGAGCATTGCAACCCCCTCCCGGCTCCATAAAAGCTAAAGTGCCACACCCTGTAATCATCATTCTATATTATCATATCTGTCACTTATATTTGAAACTTTTAAAGAAATCAGAAGCGATTCGTTTGCAGCGGAAATGGCCTTTCCTGTATTTTCTCTTCCCTCACTTAACTCACTAAGCGGTGTAGTGAATTAGTTTGCCGATATACGTTCCCATTTTAAGGGTTTGCAGAAAAGGATTGCCATAGATTCAAATCCTTTCAAGGCCATTCTTGGGCATTGTATGCTAGAAATCTTGCGGGGAGTTGTTTAAACACTGTCAATTCACAAAATTCTTGAGTTTGCTCCACGTATCGCTATAGCGCAGTTTGGCGAAATCATCCTGTACCTAAATATGTTCACAAACTCATTGCAAATAGAAAAAGAACAAGAAAACAAAAGAACAAAATAAAACAACAAAAACGCGTTTCACATCACAAAAATGTGTTTAGATTTTTGTAAAGTATTTCCCAATTACTCTCATACTGATGTCCGTAATATCCTTCACTGTAAGTGTACTCGTATAAGTAAACATAACAATTTGATTCTATGTACAAATAACTGTCCCGCAAGTGTACTGTACATTTAGCTAAATAAGCGAAGTAAGAATAAGAAGCGCATTTGGGGCTAAGTGCATTCTTCGAGTGAAATCCAAAGGTGCGCTTACCCCATAAAGCATACCTACATACATATGTACATTAAATTAAATTAAGAAAAACCATTCATACATACATAAAATAAATTAGAAAATTTCAAGAGCCTACAAGCAAAGAAAACAACCC
The DNA here is from genome assembly GCA_920105625.2 of Clusia tigrina. Taxonomy (NCBI): domain Eukaryota; kingdom Metazoa; phylum Arthropoda; class Insecta; order Diptera; family Clusiidae; genus Clusia; species Clusia tigrina. The sequence goes on along the minus strand of OV050032.1, from coordinate 43,468,698 downwards.
ACTGCACTTTGTAGGTCCTAACAAAGGATAGCGTCACTGTCTCGGTGGATGCAGTGGTTTATTATCGCGTTTCCAATGCGACAGTCTCTATAGCGAACGTGGAGAACGCTCACCATTCGACCAGACTTTTGGCACAGACTACTCTACGAAACACAATGGGAACTCGGCATTTGCATGAGATACTCAGCGAGCGGATGACAATTTCCGGCACCATGCAGGTGAGTTTTGTCTTTTATGTCTCTTGCAGCGTCTACACGAAAGGTTCCTAAAGGTAATGAGTCATTAAATTAGATGTTTACCTGTGAATGCGAAGAGCAGCCTGTGAGTGGCAGGCTGTCAACACGCATGTTGTTGTCCTCGCTTGTTGGTGTTCTGTTATTGCGAAGTGAATGCGCTTGCACTGTTGTAACACTGAGAAGAGCTAAGGATGCAAGTCCTTGTAAGAATTAATTTACTCACTGTGAGGAATACTGTGTCAGCTGCTGGAAATTATATTGTAATTAATTTAGTTATGTTAGTACCAGTTTAAAAGCTAAAGTGAGTTACTGGAACTGTCCAAATTGGATGGAAATCGAATGTCATGGACAAGTAGCAGTTTTTGTTACTAATCAGTGCAATCAGGGCACAAAGCGTAACAGAGCAACAATTGAATGGTACCTCTTCGTCAGCGAAGCATTGCAAAACAGTCGTTCTAATTGCCTTAATGATATTATATACATATGTACATATGTATTTCCCATAGATGGAATTATTTTTTTGTAAAGAGAAAATTCTAAAACAACATCGTACAGTGCGTCGGCATGACGAAGAAATAGCGAAAGAGGAGTCAACTCTATGTCAGAATCTAATGAATTGTAATACAAACCAATATAGTTGTTCTGGTAAAGAGATGATGATATATTTCATAATTTCTATACTAAAAAGTTTTTGATTTTCTATCCGTTAATTTCAAGTATATTATCGAAAGCAGAATTTAGTTGAATGTTCCTCTTAATATTCCATTTTTAAAGGAATTTTTCAGATTTCATAATTATTTGACATTAAGATAAAAAATTTTAATATTAACACATTCAATGAACCACCTTAGAAAGTTAGAGGAAATAATTTTCATTTCAGATATAAATTAGGGGCACTTACTCGTACTTACTTCCAAAATAAGTAAACATGCCTATTTTCGGCCTGTTAGTGCCACGTAGTGTTGATTTGTTGAAAACACATTTCGTCCTGTTGAAAATAAATCATGTATTATCGCATGGTAGAAGGCTAGGAAGGACCCAATCGTTTAACCGCCGGGAATTGGAAGATTCATATTCTAATGCAGACTTTCATCAATGGCGGCTTCGTGTGTTAATTGGACCATCATGAGAGCTGAATATTTCACATAAGTCACGAAATATTTGTCGAATAGGAAGCGATTTTGTGATAAATAAGAATATTTTCTAACCTTTTGTAGGTTTACAGCATAATATTTGTCAACAATAGAAAAACTCAAAGTTTTATCGCCACTTTTGGAAACACTTTCACTCATAACCCTACGGCTCCACGGGCAATTTCTGATGGTATGCCATTGGCAATTTCAAGCAAATTGCCAATGGAGACTCCAAATTGCTTCAAGTTGGCAATTTATGTTATGAAATATGTTATGCCATTAATTGCCAACGTGCTGTGTTGCAATCAGTTGTCATTTTGTTTGTTTGACAGCCATTTTTCATTTTTTCTTGACGCTCACAGTGGAAGCATCGTCGGACATTTTCGTTTTACCGCATCTATTAAATTAATAAAAACGCTAAAATGAATGGAGACTGTGCATTTGCATTCTTTGTAAAAAAGGAATCACCCACAATTTCGGTTTTCTTATTTTTTCCCCTTCATCGTATAAATAAAAAAAAATTTTCAAACGCGGGCACAGCGAACTACATTGCTTGACGACATTTTCAAAATGACGATGGCATAACATCACAATGCCCACCATTAAAATATTGCCAACCTTAGCAATCGAATTTGACAGTTGTTATGCCATAAAAAATTGCCCGTGGAGACGTAGGGTTACACACGAAAAAGAATACATCTAAGATTCCATACAACTAACGTTTAAAAAATTGATTTTACCCGTTATCCGATTATTCACATTTCTTATAGTCGACGAAGTGCATTTCAAAAACTGTTTAATTTATTAGGATGAATGTCACAAAGTTTGTTAACGACGCACTGTACGTCGCCACCAATGAACGACCGGTCTGCTGTGGTTTGTCTTTGCAAATTAGGAGTATCGCCTGCCTGCATACATACTCGTACAAGCACGATCTGTGCATATGTACATGCTGTGGAATCCAGTGGCTGTACGACCTGTGGAATCCAGTGGCTCACCAGCCACCAAACGCATGTGATGAATTTTTTTAATTTCGCTGTTAGAATAACTGAATATATTCGCATGTTCTACTTTGGCACTCAACTGCTGCTGCTAAACAAGACGAATGCTGCTAATCGGAGCGATTGTCCCATACATATTCTTCTTTTCCCCATATCTAGTTGCTCTATAAAAAAAATATGAAAAAGTTTGTGTTTTGAACAGGAAACTAATTAAAATATTTTTTCCTTTTGTTTTTCGCCCATTTCTATTACTTTTCCATGTGCAAAATCGGAACCAGGTACAATTAGACGAAGCCACTGACGCTTGGGGTATTAAAGTCGAACGTGTTGAGATGTGAGTATGAATTTTCTTTTTGCATGCTTTTGTTTTAAGTGAATAAGCACAAACACACTGACTCATTGAAGCATCTCTGCCACAAAAAGGAGTTGTTGTCAATGAATCGCAAACAACCACAAGAAAAAGAACTTGAAAATCGTAAAAGCAAACAAAAAACCGTGTGTTTTATAAAATTAAAACAAACAATACATAAATCAAATAAGCCACAAAATGTTTGCATACGAGATTGAATTCAAATTCGTTAGAAATAATTTTAAAATACGTACTTAAATTTTGGGCTTTATTATATTTCCTGAAAAATAAGACCTCAGTTATTTAATATTTTTTTATTTTTTATTTTTTTTTTATTTAATAAATTGTAAATTAAAATTAGTGCGAATTCCCAAGATTAAGCATAAAAAATTTAGGAATACCGTTTATTGGTGGAACGACACATAAGCTCAACTTAGATCCAATAAGAATAATATGTGGATAATAGTAAAGCAAAATTCCACTAGTGACATCTTAACATCTTAAACTATAAAAGAGCTAACGCTAGATTTAAAAGAGAAGCAAAAATCTCCAAAAGAACAGTATTTCTGGAACTAACAAAGTATATAAACTACTGCACGCCATCAAAAATCCTTTGGGATAAGGTCAAAATCTTATACGGGAAAATTATGACAAACAATATCCACGTCTTGGAAACTATAGATGGGACGCAAGTTTCCACATCAAAAGAAATCTCTGACCTGTTGGGTAGGACCTGGTCAAATTACTCAAGCAATAATAACTTTTCATGCACATACATACATATACATATAAATAATAAAGAGTCACTCAACAACAATTTACATATAAATTATACCTTAAACACGCATGCAAAGCAGATAGAAAAGAGATAGAGCTTCAATCCTGCCTCTCACTAAGGAAAAACTCCAGGGCCAGACAATATCCACTTTTAGTAAACTTACCTCCAACTGGCAAACAGAAATTATGCGACCTATACAATGACATATTCTCTTCTGGTGTAATACCACAACAATGGAAAATCGCAATGGCAATTCCGATACCTAAGCCTAACAAAGCCAAAAATAGTACAGAAGCCCATATCACTAATTCTAATATTCTAAAATTAAATATCATTATGAGAGGGAGGAGAACATTTATGTTCTAATAGTAGGTAGCATATTTAGCTTTCCTTGTGTAGTAAAATAAAAACACTTCCGTCGGTTTCAGCATTCAATTTATTAATGACTCTCAGCGAGCGTTCATATTATCATTTAACCCTTATTTTACATGCACATTGATGCTTATATAATACGATCGTTCACAAGAACGAGACACATATTTACTTAGAGAATAAATGGAACATTCTAGAACAATATTTATATATGTAAACAGTTGGCATAAAACGACGACACATATTCATACGTATGGCACGCGTCTATATATAATGTGTAATAAAGCATGTGTGTACGATTGCCGCAAAATAGGTTTAGCAGTAAATACTTGCAAATATGCCAGCAAGCATACACACAAACCATACCAAACCATGATGCACCCTACACTTGAAATACAGAGTGTCCAGAAATAATGGTGACCAATCCTGCAAGCTTTGTTGTGAAATTTTTGTGGATTGATGATTTGCTGATTTAGAACAGGGGTGCCCAGAAAAATGTATGTTGGTAGGTCCAACAACAACCACCAGATTTTTAAATAAAAAATGTAATGAAATTTTCATTTTAATATTGATTTGAAGCAACAAATGCATGTATTTAATAAAAAAAAATATTGTAATTTAATATCTGCCAAGTTTCCTCAACAGAAAACATCAAAAAAATTATTAAATAATTACAAAAAGATCCGTTTCTGTAGCAAAATTAAAAACAATAGCCACTTCATGGTGTCAAATAATTCTTTGCAAAATTCAAGGAACAGACAAATAAGCTATTCAACTAATGTAAATAATTGAATACTAAATGTGACTACCAATAGAATCAATAACGGCTTACAACCTTTTTGGCATAGACGCAATAAGTTTTTGTAAATCGTGTTATTCGGGCACCGTTTCCCATTCCTCCCTCCTAACTCTTATTAGAAGCGTTTTTATTAGTTGGAACCCGTTTTGCAACTGTTTTTTAAGGTGTGCCCATACATTATCGATGGGGTTCATATCAGGGCTTTGTCCTGGTGTTTCTATGACTGTATATAGGCAAGTATATACCATCCAGGTCCTGTACAAGAGCGCTTTGTGCTTAGGGTCATTGTCCTCATGCACTTTGAATTTTAACTTTTCGGGATTTTGGGGGCCAATGAAGCCAGAATTCTTAGCTTTTCTTTCATCGGAGAAAGGGTCATATACTCGTATATAACGGGTCCGCCATCTAACGTTTTTTTTTCAACTAGTGCTTATTTCGTGAATGGTAACACTTAGCTTATGTCTGATTTGACAGATAATTAGTTTTATCCTTCCGCTGAACGAATATGGTTGTGTATACGCTTGAACAAAGCTGGGAAATATTGCGACATTACTTTGAAAATCATGGTAATGTTGCAGAATGTGTGCGAAAATTGCGTACGGATTTTGGAAGAAGAGAAGCACCGTCAGCTCCGTATGTTCGTTATTTTGTGAAAAAAGTGAAAGAAAATGGCATCCTCATCGATAAACCAAAGCATGAAAAGCCAAAAACAGTGCGTACACCCGAGAATATTGCTGCTGTGGCAGAAAGTGTGCGTGAAGCGCCATCAACATCAATTCACCGTCGTTCTCAACAATTGAACATTTCGGAGACATCATTGAGACGAATTTTGCATAAAGACCTTGGTATGACGCCATACAAAGTCCAATTGGTTCAGGAGTTGAAGCCAACTGACCATCCAATGCGTTTTCGCTTCGCTAAGTGGGCCTGCGATCGACTTACAGAAGATGCCGATTTTGCCAAAAAAATCATCTTTTCAGATGAAGCTCATTTTGATCTTGGCGGGTATGTAAACAAGCAAAATTGTCGCATTTGGTGTGTGTGTGTGTGTGCTCACTGCAGAAGCGAATGATTTGAAATCAAATTTTTATTTTCTGATTTGTGTGGCTGGGGTAAATACACAAGATTGAATTTTCTGTATGGCAAAGCTTTTTTATACGGAAAGTGGAGCTTAAAACAAGTCATTTGTGGTTTTGCGTATAAAAAAGTTTTGCCATGTCATGAAGAAGCATAATGCGTGCATATTAGAACACTTGACAATATAAAAGAAATATGCATACATAGGGTCTTTTATAAAGATCGATAGCGGAAGTGGTAAAGCGTTGTCCGCTGAGAAATGTGTTTATTTTTGTATTTTTTTAATTGTTCATCCTTTTTTTTTAAAGCAAACTAATAATTATTTTTATGAAATAATAATAATAGTTTAATACTTTAGCATAAATTATCCAGTATTAAATAATTTTATTAAACCACATTAAATTGCTGCTGTTAAAGCAGATCATTACAGCAAATAAATTTATATCTTCTAAAAATAGTCATAACAGTGTTTCTTAACTCCCATACATAAATTCATGTGGGCATGAAACTGTGTTAGTTGTATACGATTTCAATACCTGTGTTTATGTAAGTTTTTTGATGCTTTTGCGCAATTCGTTTGAAGAAGCTCATAAATTTCACAAAATCTAATCCAATCAAACATTTCGTTCGTCAATGAATATGTGCAATTTTAGGAAGTTTTTGTTTTTCCGTATATGCTACATACTCGTATACGAGTATGTATATAAGATTGGATTTTATTCTTATGGTAGGAAAAGGATGAACTTTGCAGATGTATTAACATTTTGATATTTCTTTTATATTAATACATTATTTACAAAATAAAAATTAACTTAAATTAATATCATTATAATACATAAAAAGCATGCAGTTGCATAGAAGAACTTAGACAGCAAATAATTAAAAAATAAAACTAAAAAGAAGTCTCAACTATTATTCACGAATATAGGTCAAGACAGATTATTTGATTCAAAGTACATATTTTCTATATGTATGTAAGTGGATACACATCCAAAGACAAGTTCAACGCACAAAGAAGCACGAAGCAGTAAGAAGTTTTTCCACATTTTTATTAGTTTCTAAAGTCTCCACGTCAAGAGATTGTGTTGCCGGTTGTAGTATTTCGAATGGCGTTTGTGAAAAAACATGTAAGCAAGTCGACTTGGGAAAGCCCTGCAGACATCATGTATACATTTTTAGAGGTAAATGTCAAATGTAATTGGCAAAAAGACGCACCTTATATTAAAATATTGAAACGTGATAGCTCAGTGAAAAGGGATTGCATACTTTTAGGATCCCATCTGGAGTTTGAGAATGAGTGCAACACCCTGTGTGTTATTTAGTCAAGACACAATCTATCCGAATAAAAGATTCTTTCGTTGTAGAGATTGTAAAGAAATATCTCGAAAGTAAGAACTTCCTGTATACAGTTCTAGAAACATCGAGAAACAATATGTTTTACTAAGCATTATTTATCCTAACATTAATTTAAAATTTCTTGTATTTTTGAATACTTAAAATAATTTTTTATAGATTTTTGATTATAATAATTTTAGATTATGAAGTGGTTTATTATGCGTTGGAACATATGCATTTATTACTAGATATTAAAGTTCATAAAATTTACTTCAAACATGAACATATTGTTACGAAATTGCCCTCTTGACAATTTACTCTGTTACGAAATTACCCTCCTGACAATTTACTCTAACTCTCTGTACTCGGATTCGTACCACTGGATCGTGTAGTAATCAAACAATCGCTGGTTAAATTAAAATAATTAACTTTATTTAACTATTGTTATTTACACATTTAATATTAGGCTTAAAGTTTACTTCTTTATAATTTGTACTTTATTTCACAATGAATTTCATCACTTTTCACAATTACAAATACTGCTGCTTCGATTATAATGCGCGATGTACACACTGCCACGATCTCTGTTCGAATGTGTTTTACTTTGCACAGTCTTGTGCTTTTATAGTTTCGAATGGTTGCGGTAGAAAATTCTACAATAGTGTAGAATTTTCTCGATGTTTCTAGAACTCTATACAGGGAGTTCTCACTTTCGAGATATTTCTTTACAATCTCTACAACGAAAGAAGCTTTTATTCGAATAGATTGTGTCTTGACTAAATAACACACAGGGTGGTGCACTCATTCTCAAAATGGGATCCTAAAAGTATGCAATCCCTTTTCACTGAGCTATCACGTTTCACTGCCCTCCGCTTAAACTTGTTCGTCCCGAACAAGGATAGTACTGCAACCTTTATAAGGAGATAGCCTCTCTAAATGAACGACTTTCATTTTGCCCCTGGCATTTCTCGTCCACTGGATGCGGTATCTAACATCGTTGAGCCGCTTTATCACCTTATAAGGGCCTTCCCAGTGTGTTTGCAGTTTTGGCGATAATCCCTTTTTCCTTTGCGGATTATGAAGCATAACTAGCTGCCCTTCCTGAAATCCCTTGGAGTTTACTCGTACATCATATCTGCCTTTCGTTTAATCACTTGTCAGTTGTGTACGATTTCTACCGTTTCCATGAATTTCCTTCAACTGTTCTAGTTTTTCTGGTATACAACTGCTGCACCGAAGTACTGTAGATGACTTTTTAGTCCACTCTTCGTCTGCTTATACACTACTACTCCTCGCTTATCACACTGTCAGCAATTAGGCATCTGACTTTCCGTGGGATCTGAGAAACGAGGACTCCGTGGCTGCATGGTGTGGGAGTCAAATCTTGCCCCTCGAGACTGACTCCATTTAGTTAGTCGACAGCTTAAAAACATCATCCAATTCCCTGCCTCTGCGGTCCCACATGAGAGTCTGATGGAGAACGTTTGCGTTTCGTCCGACAACCACGAGCCGCGTATCCAACCTCACCGCAGGCAAGGCACTTGCACGTGCAACCCTGTCCGCTTTCAACTTGAACCTGACGGGCTCTGCATACTGGCTGGCACACCACGGCCGCTATCTCAAACGTTAAAGCGCCAGCCACTGTTTCCATACATGTAGCTTTTGGATTTGTCATCGCTGAATAGTCCATTTCCGCATCGGGAATACCACATACGAAAGTATCCGTCATACTTCTCTTAGCAATCTCGCCTGGACAGGCAAGATGGGCGAACCGCTCCACCTCCACCACATCCTGTAGTAGAGACTCACCACTCCTCCGCTGAATTGAATTCATCACGTTTTCATAACAGTCTCTCTCACCCTCTGCGATGGTCGGCAGGACATCAGCACCTTTCATTGACATAGCCAACGGTGCCAGTACTTCGCGATTACTCCAACCATCTGTGCTGGCAGTAGCTTGAATTTCGTTCTGTCTTTGCTCATTCGCATTGGATTTTTGTTCCACAAATCCTTCGAACGACTCCTGTCGTGTCCCAACCTCACAAACCTTCTTGTCCCCCATCTCGGACATTTCATTCTTCTGCTGTGAGTTCTGTTCCGCTAGTTGAGTAAATCGCGTTTCACTCTGCTGTAACTGTTCCTTGACATCGTCTTTGACTGCTGGAGCATATGGTTTTAATCGCTGGTGTATATTCTCATTGAATTGCTGGAAGAACTTCTGCATCTTCTCATCTCGCTGCTGCATCCTCTCTTCGGTTGCTTGAGCTTGATGTTGTAACTGCTGCAGCATCTCCTGTTTGAAGGATTGTATTACCCCGATGAGTACGCTCATGTCAAAGTTACCAGTATTAGCTCCTTGCGGTGTTTCTTCGTGTCGAGATGTCGTTGGCTCTTCACATTGGAATTCATTCTCATCGACATCTATACCCTGCTCTTCTAAAGCGCTTCTTAATCGCACCTGCAACTCCGCTTTAAGCCCTTGTGTTTGCAACTTTAAGCGCTCAAGCTCCTTCTTGAGCTGCTCCAAACTCAGTTTTTCAAACTTAACCATTGTTTATTACAGATACACGATCCCACTTCTGACACCAATTGTTACGAAATTGCCCTCTTGACAATTTACTCTGTTACGAAATTGCCCTCCTGACAATTTACTCTAACTCTCTGTACTCGGATTCGTACCACTGGATCGTGTAGTAATCAAACAATCGCTGGTTAAATTAAAATAATTAACTTTATTTAACTATTGCTATTTACACATTTAATATTAGGCTTAAAGTTTACTTCTTTATAATTTGTACTTTATTTCACAATGAATTTCATCACTTTGCACAATTACAAATACTGCTGCTTCGATTATAATGCTCGATGTACACACTGCCACGATCTCTGTTCGAATGTGTTTTACTTTGCACAGTATTGTGCTTTTATAGTTTCGAATGGTTGCGGTAGAAAATTCTACAATAGTGTAGAATTTTCTCGATGTTTCTAGAACTCTATACAGGACGTTGTTACTTTCGAAATATTTCTTTACAATCTCTACAACGAAAGAAGCTTTTATTCGAATAGATTGTGTCTTGACCAAATAACACACAGGGTGGTGCACGCATTCTCAAAATGGGATCCAAAAAGTATGCAATTCCTTTTCACTGAGCTATCACGTTTCAATATCATATACTATGTAAATTCGGAAAATCAGTGTTCATACATGAATATTGTTACGAAATTGCTCCCTTGACAATTTACTCTTTACAAAATTGCCCTCCTGACAATTTCTCTAACTCTCTGTAGTCGGATTCGTACCACTGGATTGTGTAGTAGTCAAACAATCGCTGGTTAAATTAAAATAATTAAGTTTATTTAACTATTGCTATTTACACATTTAATATTAGGCTTAAAGTTTACTTCTTTATAATTTGTACTTTATTTCACAATGAATTTCATCACTTTTCACAATTACAAATACTGCTGCTTCGATTATAATGCGCGATGTACACACTGCCACGATCTCTGTTCGAATGTGTTTTACTTTGCACAGTCTTGTGCTTTTATAGTTTCGAATGGTTGCGGTAGAAAATTCTACAATAGTGTAGAATTTTCTCGATGTTTCTAGAACTTTATACAGGAAGTTCTTACTTTCGAGATATTTCTTTACAATCTCTACAACGAAAGAAGCTTTTATTCGAATAGATTGTATCTTGACTAAATAACACACAGGGTGGTGCACTCATTCCCAAAATGGGCTCCTAAAAGTATGCAGTCACGTTTCAATATGTTTTACTAAGCATTATTTATCCTAACATTAATTTAAAATTTCTTGTATTTTTGAATACTTAAAATAATTTTTTATAGATTTTTGATTATAATAATTTTAGATTATGAAGTGGTTTATTATGCGTTGGAACATATGCATTTATTACTAGATATTAAAGTTCATAAAATTTACTTCAAACATGAACATATTGTTACGAAATTGCCCTCTTGACAATTTACTCTGTTACGAAATTGCCCTCCTGACAATTTACTCTAACTCTCTGTACTCGGATTCGTACCACTGGATCGTGTAGTAATCAAACAATCGCTGGTTAAATTAAAATAATTAACTTTATTTAATTATTGCTATTTACACATTTAATATTATGCTTAAAGTTTACATAGTTATTATTTGCACTTTATTTCAAAAACCATTAGTCACTTTATTTAATAATGAATTTCATCACTTTGCAAAATAACAATTACAAATACTGCTGCTTCGTTAATAATGCTCGATGTGCACACTGTCACGATCTCTGTTCGAATGTCTTTTTACTTTGCACATTCTTGTGCTTTTATAGTTTCGAATGGTTGCGGTAGAAAATTCTACAATAGTGTGGAATTTTCTCGATGTTTCTAGAACTTTATACAGTTCTTACTTTCGAGATATTTCTTTACACCACAATCTCTACAACGAAAGAAGCTTTTATGCGAATAGATTATGTCTTGACTAAATAACACACAGGGTGTTGCACTCATTCTCAAACTCCAGATGGGATCCTAAAAGTATGCAATCCCGTTTCACTGATATGCAATCACGTTTCAATATGTATATATATATATACATATGTACGTACATATTCATGTACGTACGAGTGGTATAATTTTTAATAAAATATGGTTGTAG
>OV050032.1:42654461-42851961 GCA_920105625.2 Clusia tigrina | reverse complement strand
ATTTTGAAAATAGTGGGGAATGCGTTTTAAAGATATATATTTATTTTTTTCGGCGTGAGTGTATTCCACACTAACTAATTTAAATTTTGCTAATATGATCGATAATTTTGGATCATATGATCGAAATCCGTCAGACATCCTCCGCTATCAATGCGGAGCAACTATGCCGTTCGCATTATTTGCCAATTTTTGGCTATTTAAAAAGTATTTGTAAAATATTTCAACTTCTTATTGTGTTTGCTTTCTATATCGGATTTTTCAGAACCGGATCATAAGGGTACAAGCAAATACAATTTATGTAATATAAATTTTTAAATAATACGCATGATTTATGAGTACTTACCTATCTGCCTATCTGCCTTTCTGGTGGTCTGTCTGCGCAACAACAATCACTTTCAAATGCCTTCGCTGAAAATGTGTGAAGCAGGTGTATGGTTCTTGCAAATGTGAGAACGGGCCAAAAAGATAAAGAAGGAGAGTTGTATAAATGAGAGCATAAGCCGCAACATTCAGTTGCCTAAGATTTATTCTGTTACGTGTTTGCTTAAATACGACAAAATGAATCTGAGGCGACAATTTAGTGCCCACTGTAACTTCATTTCCCTCCATATTTCCAATTAATATAAATTATCTAACTTTAATATAAATGTCAAGAGTTTGGCATGCTGGAAAGGTCCAATTGAAGAAGTACTTGTAGGTATTAAAATCAAAATGTGATAATCGGTGTGCCATTTTGTGCTGATACTTATAAATATTCATTTTGAAAAGTTCGTTTGTGATCCATTCTAAACTGGCATCTGGCATTTTGCATTAGAAAATTTGATTTGCAACTAATTTTTCACATTGTTGTTTATTACACCGGATAAAAAAATAGAAGAATACATAACTTAAAACTTATTAAAAACAACCAAATAAAAAATAACGATTTCATTGTTTCGTTCTCATTCAAGTCATAACACAATTTTTTTAATAATTTTACTCCAAATATTTTACATTTTTATTTCATTTAAGTTACTTTTAATGAATTATTTTTTATTTTCAATATGCATTCGTATGTTTTGTGGTTAAATCATATCAAAAAACAAATAAAAACATTTTGAAAAATATAAATTTTTTTTAACCCGATTTACCTTCCTCCTTGCCTCCTCCATCTATCTCCTCAACGCAACTTAAACGTAACCTTGGATATGTGTACAAAGTGAATCCAAATGTGAGAAAACATTTAAATCCCATTATCGAAACAGAACTTCCCTTTGGTGATGCGTGCGCAAACGCAGATGGCAGAGGAAAAATAATCATAGGTTTGCAATAGTACAATACATATAGTTAAATTTTTAATATGAACTAATAATAACATATTCGTATTATTTTGCACCGTAGTTAAGAGCTTCCTTTATTTTCACAATATATACTATATATTTGTATTGTATAGGGTAACTTACCCAACTTACCAGCAGCTATATGCATACCGTGTTTCCCCTATTAAAACAAGTGATAAAAAATATCATATACTTTATACACACAGACACTTTAATTGGCTTAATAATACAAACCACTGGCGATTATTTTGAAAATGTAATAAGCGAGTGCATGCTATATTTCACCCCGGAATAATGCACTCTAAATCCTAATTTCTTACTTTTATAATAATAGTTTAGTACTAAGAAACCGACGTTCCGTATGTTGGCCTTTCCTTGATGACGCAAGCATTGACCTATTTCTTTTCAGTAATCAACTTTCGCAGTGCCTATTCCTCCAATCGTCTTGAAAACAGGCAGTGGTAGGAGTCTATTACCTTTAATTTTACGTTTCATAGTGCTTTCCGCGGTTATTTAGCTTTGGTGTTTATAGTTGTATAAAACTCGACTATTAAATATTACATAGCTCAACAAAATTATCGTTTTGAGCTGGTGGTGTCATGGCACTAAGAACTATTATAAATGGTTGGGTTGCCTCCGGTTGCAGATTTTAAGCAAATATATATGTATATAATTGACCGATTTTGCCTTTTAAGTATTTTGAAAGTATATCCATCCGGCTTAATTTTGTTCCATTAGTTTTGCGATTGTATCTATGAGCTTTCTTGCCAATCCACTGACCTACATATGTTACAGTTATGCTAAAAACTGATGTTGATGAATCTTTGTAAAAGTATTTCTTATAAGTTGTTTTATACTATTTTCCAGGAGAAGCTATCACACCTTTTATGTACAATATTCCACACAAAATATAATTTACATTTACTATACTTATAACAATAATTCGCGAGTTTGGATGTCTTCGTTCATATTCAAATGTGTAAGAAGGCATCCATATTTATTTGAAAGTTTAACTGTAAAAAGCAACGTTTTAAATAATGACTTTTTTCATTTCCGTAGTTGTTCCTACAAACATGGTAATGTACTGGGTTTGAGTTTTATAAATATTTTGTATTAATTTTGAAAATGGTGCATAAACAAACAACAATATATCATCGCTAAAGAAGATTTGCACTGCAGGAGACTAGTGATGAGTGATATTTTCGTACCGGTGATTTAATCACGGTTACCAAATAGTTACCGAATAGTGGCCGAATATTTGCCGTAGCCGTTCTTTTAGTATACGTTCTTTGCCTTCACTTAGTTACTTGTCTCGTTCTTTCATAACCTCTATTAATGTTCTCTTTAAATATTTCTCTCGTGTTTGCAACTTGCAAGCTTTTTGACTGTCGTTTCGCATGTTAGCTTTGAATTTGCGAACTCTTATATTTCTGTGGAGCTTTCGCATTTATCGTTTGCATACATTCACATTGAGAACGTCGTTCCCCAAAAAAATCAATTATTTCCTTTAACGAAATTGCTTTCGCGGGAGCGACCTGAAAGAACGGTTATCTATAAAGAACGTTCACCGATAACGGCGTTCTTCTGAAATAATCGGATCGCTCATCACTACAGCAGACATAATTCTTTCTTCCAAAAATTGTATGAAGAAGTATGAATTCGTGTATTATTTTTCTCAGCTCATGCAGGCTCGCCGGATTGACAGGAGTCGTTAACAGACGTATTAAAATATTCTACTTATTTTATTTCTATACCTACCTTTGTTGTCTTTTCTTCTGATTCAGCTTCCTTGATTCGGTGGACTTGGTTGATTCTTTTTCAAATCCAAATGAACCCAAAGCTTGCTTAGTTACGTTTTCCAACTCAGTGATGAACACATACGAGTACATATGAATATGAATATTAAATTATAATGTACCAATTTTAACAATTATTAACAATCTTTCGTAAATATACGCCATGTTTTAAGATGATTTCTATGCTAAATTTTTACTATTTGATTCATACAAACAGTCGAATTCAACTAACTGACTATCGAAGAATTAATATTTTTTTGCGTACTTTCTTTCGCCTTTATCGCTTAGTACACAGAAAACTTTAAATACGGCAAAAAATATTAATACGAAAATTGACTCATGCTAATAATTGGGATCACTGGATAGTGCCAAGTAATACACAAACCTCTTGGTAATTTACCTAGTGAATAAAACGGAATTAGTGCACTTCAGTTTGTGTGCTACAATTTTCGATATTTTTCCGACCCCTAACTAAAACTTATTTTTCTTATAATTGGTTGTCTTCACTTCGAATTTGCTGACCATTAATCCCTACCATGTTACTGTGTGCTGCATATTCACCATTTTGTACATTATTTGCAAACATTTGCTTTTATCATATGAGCTGTCGTTTTTATGGTGGCTCGTTTCACGAGGAAACTCAATAGAAGTTTGTCACTTTTTGTTTGTTGTTTCACGGCCGAATTAAAAATTGGAATTAGTTCTTAAACAAACAAGTTGTTGGAAACACTCCCATTCAACTGTATGTTGTATGCATTTCGTGCATCCGCCACAAAATTGCGCTTCTGTGGTTCTTCTATTATCTTCACATTTGGATGACAAATGAAAATTGCAATTCGAATGTTTACCGTATAATAGCCTCGTTTTTAATTGCCAGTTGGTTTTAATTCTGACATAAATTCACAAGGTCTTTTATTTCAAAAGTTGGGTCGTCTCTAGATTCGATTTCGAGGTTACATTATATAGCGGAGAGTGTCAGATCAATCAATTAATCATTGGTAATAAACTGGGATGGAAACACAATAACGCAAAGCCTTTAATTGGAATAGTTTGATCGTTCCGTTAATTTTCCTTGTTATTTTATAAGTTGACTATAAAACGATAGTGTCTTTTTTTCGTGAAACTTCAAAATGACACGAGTAGTTTATTTGACTATAGATACATTTTTTGTACATAAATAAAGAAATGTGTTACTGAGAGGCTTCTTAATACTTTTCGCCGATATATTTTTCCTCTTGGATTTGTGGAGAATGCTTTTAGTGTCCAAAAGGAGGCATCACCGATGTGGACACATGTATATGCTTACATTCGTCATGTCGGGCTGCCTATCTGTCTGTTCCTATTTTCTTTAAAGAGCATAGATTAAGAACGAAAAGATATTTAGCTGACATTTTATATGCAAATGAGGTAGATCACCTAAATGAGCGTTCAAATTATAAACAAATGGTTTTGAAATATTTCTCTTACTTCAGTAATCCCCTTGTTTTGAGAACAAAAGAAATGCTGCAATGCAATATCCTTTGATCTCTACTCATAAGCTCTCAATAACCAAAGGGTGCAACAAAAATATATCGATACCTAACCGACAAAACATAGTAACCAACGAAGTAGTTTTCATATGTTCCTGCAAACTTTCCCGAAACAACAATCAAGTATTATTTCTAATATAATGGTTACGATGCTTTGTCGGTCAAGTATCGATATAATACTACAAGGAAAAATTAAGCCGGTCCACTTGTGATAAAAATAAAAATAATTATAAAAATCGGTCAGTATCCATATTATTTGTATGTATCGAACACTAGAGATAATCTAACCAAACGGCGAGACATCTAAGAAAGTCATACTGTCATCCTGAAATAAAGATATTTGCGTGTATCCGTTCAGTGGTTCCTCTTTACTTGCCATTTAAAGTATATTTAAGGGGAGCAATTAAGGTGGGCAATTTTACCCTATATTGTAAATTGTATGCACTACGTAAACCTTTCTTTTTTATATAATACATATTACGCAATATATAATTTTTTGTGGTTTTTTGTGTTTAATTTTGAAGATATCTTTAACATTTCGTTTAAAAAGATGCTAGAAGCAACACAAGCTAATTAAACACAAGCTAATTATACAATGTTGGACATTAAGGTACTCATTATTATTTAAAAATGGATCTAAGACGCATAAAACGAATGTGCCTAAGGTGTATGTTGTATCCACGCACCCATCATTTTAAAATGGAGAAGGCTCATATTCAAATGAAGCGTTATTTAGTACTTGTGAAATTGTTTCTTTATTATTGACATTTTTTATCCTCATATTCATATGCCTGAGTGGGTGCCCATTACCATTACAGAGGTTTGATAATTAAATTCGTACTATTTTTCTTAATGCTTGGTTTCTAACTGTCCCATACTGATGATAATGTTGCATTTAAACTAATTAACTTAATTAACTTTACGAAACTCATCGCATTTTGTCGTATTGAACTATAAATGCATGTATTCCCATACACACATATATACGAGTATATCCTCTAAATTGATATAATTTTAAACAAAGCGGAGAGAAAACTATCAAGGACATGTCTTTTATTATTTTTGATAATTAAATAATTAATAAATATGTTAAAAATTTTGTTCGAAGCCACACGTGATGAAAAAAAACAGGTGAATGCAAAAGCAAAACTGTTCCTACTTCGCTAACAAAATAAACAACTGATCAAACAAAAGGAACTTAATGGGAATGACACTTGAAAGCGAATTTGGGGTTAAACAGCTGATGGATCCATAAAAAATAAACATTTGCAATTAATTTCATATAAGGACCTCCATCTCCACTCCACCTCAACTCATCCAGTTTGGCATCTTCCAAACTGTGCTGTGGTTTTAACGCCATCCTAAAATTAGTAAAGTAGAGCAGTAATTTTTGAATGGGATTACATTTTATGGTGGCACTTGCTAGAGAAAGAGGGGGGGGGGGGGGTTTTAAAGGAGGAAAGAGATAAAAGTTTGGTATTTCTACAACACATTTTTCTCGCTGGATGCTATAACGATGGAAAGTAATATCGTTTAAATAGCGCGTGCTTCAGGGGCCTCAATTATCGATGCATTTTTAGCTTAAATGAACTTCTACAGCGGCAAATTAGTATTGAGTTGATTGCTTGTCTTCTGCTTCTCAAGTGCTATTGACATTTATGTATGAGCAACTTGATTTTTGCAGACGAGACATTGCCATTTCGTGATATGCGTTGAGATAAATGTACACGTAACGAGTTATTGCTGCATCTTGGAAATTATTATGGAGCTAAGAGTTATTAGGCTTCTATTTTTGTGTAAGGTTTTGGGAGGGCTCCATTGAGCTGGTATATGCGAATGATAGAACACTTTAAAGATTGCAGCAAAGCCTAAAGAGAGGCAGACAAAGGATGTTGAATTTAGTACTGAGTTTAAAGTAAAAAAGAAGTTACAAAAGTCACCAAAGGAACACTTCGTCTCTCAGTACACCGACCGCTTTAAGGGCTTCTGGTGTAAGATCTGCTAAAAGAGTTTAAAAAGAAAAATAATCGAACTTTTTTATCAAGCCTCCTTGTTTGTTATATGTAGTAGTATTTAAATGAAAATTTTCTTAATTTTTTTTCATTTAGCATGCTTGTTCTTTCTAAATAGTTATTAAAATTACGTTATGTAATGCATGATAAGTTCATAAAACTCATCGCTGTTGGTTAGTTACGTACATATTTGAGATATTATTTGTGCAGCTGAATACACACATCCACAGACACACACGCACACACACGCTCCCGCGCGCACACTTTCATAATGGGTAAAATAATTTCAGCTTCTGAAGGGCGGAAATGTCCGGTGATACGGTTTTCCACATTTACATCTACACTACTTTGTCAGCTATCAATTGTTTAATAAAGTTAGTGAGTTGCCCTTTGAATACTGCCTAACAATATGTACATATAAGGTTTTGAGGGCTGGACACGTTATCAGAAGCTCTGACAACGAGCGAAAGATGGCTTCAGCAGACTAACGTGCTTTGACAAATCAATATGCAGATTACTGGACAAGTTCAGTTTCCGAAAAGAGAATAATTTTTGGATTTTAAACTTTTAACGTAGTATATTTAAAAAGGCTGAATTTT
Organism: Clusia tigrina; assembly: GCA_920105625.2. Lineage (NCBI taxonomy): Eukaryota > Metazoa > Arthropoda > Insecta > Diptera > Clusiidae > Clusia > Clusia tigrina. Next base: position 42,844,706 of record OV050032.1, on the reverse strand, counting down.
AATATGTTTAAACGGGCACTGGAACGAAACCTGACCCTACCTTAAGTAACTTTTAGCCCTACTTCTGATGGATAAAAAGATGAGCTCTGAGATTTGTTTCCAATGTTTTAACATTTTTTTTTTAAATTTTCACTTTTTATATGATTTTGTGAGTATTTTGTTGAATTTGAGCTGCAACGACCTTCACGCGAACGATTTTGCACTCATTGACCAGTCAGCGCAAAGCAAAATGTAGATGCGGAAGATAGTCTCATTGGACGTTTGCCGTAAGGTTCGTCTTAAATATACAAATGATTATTTTATTATGAGAATAATAACCAACAATTAAAAAACTGCACAAAATTGCACTTAAACGTGCCAGTTACAATCACTTAACTTATTATATTTATTATTAAATATTTAAAATTTTTTATTGAAACGGCGTTGGCTTCTATTTTGTTTCTGTTATTTTGTATTACTCTTTTATGCGTAACGAGTTCTTGTGATATTTGCTCACACTTTCCTCTGTATACAGTACGATCAGTATTTTACGTTTTTATTAATCTGAATATAAATTCGCATTCGTTTTATCGTAACGATAACAACATCAACATCAACATCGTCAACATTGTCTAGGAGTGGATTGGAAATCGCTTACCATACCTGCCTGTTTGCCAATTACAACCGATTACTTCCCAGACAAACGTTCTCTGCACAATGATTACGTTGTATCTGATTATACGTTATTGCCCGATGACGTCAATCTGGACTATGCGAACAGCCGTGCCGTATACCGTAAACCGCTATCCACTGAGGAGGTGTTCAAAGAGATTGTTTCACAGCGGTTAGCGCAAGGCTTTCAACTGATTGTTCTGGAAGAGAAAAGTGTACCACCAACTGGCCTGGCGCCTTGTTATGGTGGATTCAAACAGCAAAAGCCGCCCTCGGTACTAGTGATGAAACCACCATCTGAGGTGACGAAGGAGTATTTGCTATCGATTGGTAGAATATTTCACAAAATAGCTTTGACTGGATCTGTCATAACTGTTACAGGATATCGACCCAGGTAAGGATATGTGATAACGCTCCCTTCTTAGTTTGACCTAAAAGAAACATCTCAAGAAGAAACACGACATTTAGAACGCATCTAGGTGTATATTTTCATCTATGTAGTTTTATTGAGCTACTGAGGCACCCATTTTCAATGTGTAGTTTGGATTGGAGGCGTGGCAGCTGGGGACATACATAGAAATTCTTAATCTTATTAAATTCCAAAGTCGATTCCTGGTTTGTGTGGTGGTTTAAAATGCAATACACAATGATAATACTTGTGAGATATCTTAGTCGTTCTATTAATTTACCTACAGTAGACGGTAGAGAATTGCTAAGATAGCTTGGACAAATGTTTGTCCATCAGTCTTGTAGATAAATTTAGATTGAGTAGAGAATTGCTAAGATAACTTGGACAAATGTTAGTTCATCAGTCTTGTAGATAAATTTAGATTGAATAGAAGATTGCTAAGATAACTTGGACAAAAGTTTGTCTATCAGTCTTGTAGATAAATTTAGATTGTGTAATCACTTATTCCAATTCACTGGTTTCGAACCAATCATTTGTTTGAGTCTTGCTCAGCTAATTCGTCCGGTAGTCTATTTTCGCATGATCTTGCAGTGACCTGGAACTCAGAGAACAGGACCCTGACGTGACGCTATGATGTAAATATAAAGGGACGTTGAATGCTATGCTCATTCACACGTATGCATTTAATGACTAAACAAGTCGCAATTAGGGTCTAAACGTGGTGAATTAACGCCTGCCACTCTCACCTTTCATAAAAATATTCACAATGTGATTCAGAAAATTGGCAAGATACTACAAAATAGCATGATATCCATATTGATGTCTCCTTATCTGTATAAGCTATAGAAATATTGGCATGGTTGTTTATCTTATGGTGATACTTTTCTTGTATGTATGTGATTTCATACATTATCTAAGGATGTGGGTCTTAAGGCATTTGTGTTTTTTTTTTAAAACGATTTATCTGTTTTTTTCACATTTGAAGACATCCCTATCCACCTATCAATGTTGACTATCGATATCGGTTTCATGCGCCCCAACATGAAACCTATGAGATTTCGGGAGTAAATTTTACCACAGAGAAATTGGAAAACTTTAATTGGAACTACATGGACCATTATATTTGTACACGTGGGGACACGGATTATACACTAATGGAGGTATTTTAAATCGATTTGAAAGTAAGTGGTTTTTTCTGTTAATCGTTCTAAATTGCTTTTAGAATTTGAAATACTGGCGTTATCGCATGTATTTGCTACCCAAGGAGAATTTGGCCATGAACAAGATAATTGAGTTCGGTTGCCAGCGTTGCGACATTTACACCGATTTGGCCATGGATAATACCAAACAGCAAGTGGAAGATTTCTTGCGTTTGATGGAGCTGCACATCAACAAACTGAAACGGCAAATGTGTCGAAAAGTTCGCGTAAGATTGCAATTTAAAATTTCAATAACTCATTTGCAGAGTTTGTTTAATTGTATTAAAATGTGTGCGGCTTTTTAATTTCTAATTGTTTATATAACTTAATTACTTTTATTAAGTGTTAGTTAGTTCTTTATTTATTTTTGTTTTTATGCCTAATTTCTTAAATATTTGGCTTTTGTTATATGTTAAATTTTATTTTATTTTATATTGAACAAGTACGTTTTATTTATACGTTCAATTATATTTGTATGGATTACTTTGTTTTTAATATTGATATTATTATTTTAATTCAATTTTTATCACATTTTGCCAACTTAACTGATCTCGTTGAACTTAAAAATTTCTAAACCGTTGTTGCTTTTGCGTTATGTTTGAGTTGGAATCATTTACAGGATAGCCCTACAGCACAAAGTCATCTAACAAGAAGGCGTCACAGTACCAGCATAATCTCCAGACCTCCACCTAATCAGGTGCTCTACTTAAAATCTTTATTACATTGTATATTGTTATAAATATGGCTTTGTTTTGAAATTCTTGTACATTTTCAACATAATTTTTATTTTGATTTGGAGCAGTTTTTGTCATCTTGTTTACAAGTCCTTGTCTTACTTTTACTTTCTACTCAAATGCATTTTACTTTATTTTAGTTAACTCTCTAACTCGTTTAGTTTGTTCCAATTTTTTTTATAAATAACAGTTATATACAAATAATATTTGAAATATGATTAATTGAGATTTTTGTTTCGTTGGCTGCACAGGGACTGACAAATTCTCCGTTTCGCGAGCGAGTCGGCAGCAATCGTTTACCAGAAAAGAGACCCAGGTGTTTATGTCAATTTACAATTGCTTCCTACATATCGAATGGTTTGGCTTCGCTATTTGAGTCACACGCATTTTAATTTTGTAAAAAACGCTTTTGTGTATATTTATGGTGTTTGCTTTTTTATGATTACCGTCACCCTACCGCAGGCATTCAAAACTCAAGTGCATCAAGAACAGCGATTAGTTAAATGAAAATCTTAAAGAAACTACTTGTACTCGAACTGAACGCGGAATGTCGCATTATGCCGACGTTGGTCATGTCGAGGGTGGAAAAAAGCATTCTAGCCATGAAAAAATCGAATGCCAGATTTTGTCGAATTTATACGTAAAAAGAAATTTTGAATATTTCGGGATGTTCTATATATTCCCCTTAGAATAGTTTTGAAAATAATGCAATTTACTAGAATAGAAATAATTTCGAATGCCGGACATATACGAGTAAAATACACGTATAACTTTGAACAAATCTCGCGTTTGATTTGTTTTAGGATTAGAATACTTTTTCTACTCCCTAAGGGACTTAGAAGCACAAGACAAGAAGGGAAATAGATTTATTCACACTGTGTGTAAACTGTGCAGAAGGGAAGATTGAGTGGGAAATGTTTATAGGTAGATGGCGACACCGCACCACACCAGAGGAAACAGCTAGTGATTTAATGAGATGCTTTTGAACTCTTTCCGTTATTATTACAACAAATAATGGGAGTTTGGAGTGTTGTCCACTGCACTGCAAAGAAGACCGCTATATTATTTCCACCGTTCTATTGTATTCTAATTTTGTTGTGCGGTATATAATATAAAAAGTGCCTACTGTTCGATGTGTATCTAAATCATACAGTTATATTAGTTGTTCCTATGTGCATTTCAAATATCACTGCGAAATTTGTTTGTTATAAAGATGTTCATTTTATGGGGACCAACATTGACATATTTCCGATTTTAATGGAAATTTGCGTTTTTTATAAGAAAACGGGGTGTATGAGGAGTGTTTTTGGTGTGACTTTCAACAAAATATAAACGAATCCCTATATATATATACTCGTATATATTTATTTATTTATTTATATTTATATACATGTCCATACGATCAGTTTTCTTTTTATGTGTCTCAAATGTGAGTGAAGTGACTAAAACGTAGAAACGTGCGCGGTCGAATCTATGGGCCGGTTTTTGGGTTCCATCATCACGTAGTATGGTTGTAGCGCGAGAATGCAGGCAGTTTCATAACCGAATCCCCATGAAATTGCTGGGAACTTGATGCGCTTCAGCCTTGAAAGCCTTTCAGTTTTAGCGTAATGTCTGTCTCTAATGTATGATGTAATTCCATATTCTTACCTACAATTTCCAGCATCTATTTTGAAGTTTTGTAAGAATTTGATTACGGTATAATTTTAATATAATTGTGGTCGCTTTTATTTGATATATGTAATAAATCTGATTTATTTACGTTTGTGATTTTATCAGTTGTTTATTACTGTATTTACATATTGTTTTTAAATATGGCTTTTTTATGCCTGTTTTGTTTTATATTTTTTATTTGGTTTCTGGCTTTCAGCATGTATCATCTAGATTTACTGAAAAGCATCCACTTCCTTTTAATACACCACAGCAAAGGTTGGTCTATTGGGCACTTCTATTTATTTGAATCGTTATCATGCAATGGCTTGAGTTGGTGTTTTTTAATCATTCATTTCTGTAAAGAGGAGAAATTGAAATAATTGGGCAAGAACGAGTGGGAGAGGTCCGGGGCCCGGAATTTATCCTGCTGAGGAAGATTGCGCAAATCTTACTAACAGGATGTAAAACGACATCTCGGTGCCTCGTGAGGTCTATGGTGCACGGTCTCTGCGTTGAGCGGCTTTGCTTTTTACATTAAACACAATTAATTGATGTCGGCTTGTTCTAATAATGTGCGTCTGCTGATTAAAGAAATCGGGAAATCACTAGCATACAAATGAAGATAGAAAACACCGACTGAAGCCATTTTCTAGTAAAAAAAGCATTCACTTGATAGCTTATATAGCAAGTTTGGTTTTAACTTTTATGAAATATAATTTTGCCAAAAAATTCATGAATTCATTTCAATTTCCTGTATATTGTGCCTTATTGTACTATATTGTACTCTTCTAATTAAAGTCGCTTTACTTTAAACTTTTTCTCTATACTTTTACTTTACTTTAAACTTTTGCACTATAATGTGCAGCTTTATATCACGGCCTGTCACCAAAATTGATCGCGGACGTGTTTCTCCAGCAGCCGATGCGGCTGCCATCGCGTTGAATACTGAGTTAAGTAACCGCGACGATCAGGACGATGGGTAAGTAAATTTGATATATCTGTTGAATGATGTATTTTCGACATTTACGATTAGTCTTCACATTTATAATAGAAGTAATTATTTTTAATGTTAATTATAATAGTTTTATCGCTGATGTCAAATTGCGCCCAAATGCAAATTTAAGCGAAATATTCGAGGCCATGAAGCATCCTATAACAGGAGTCGGTTTCTTTGCACATACACCCAGCTTACCATCCTGTACATTCGTCTCGTATGATGCCCTGCTGTGGCTTAAAACGCGTTTGGACAACACAAGGAATCCATTGGACATTCTGGAATTAATGCGAAAGTATGTCGAATACTCTTTTGGTCGTTACCTTAAATATTTTTATCTACAGAGAGAAAATGATATGCCACGCTTCTGGTGACTGGGACAAGCCGGTAATTCCTGGCTTTTGTTTGTACTACATTGCGCAGCAAGACAAAACAGCCAAAGGTTTGCTAACTCTCTATATATTTTGGATTGCTGCATATTTCTATATATTTATTGTGTATGTCTCATTTAACAACTCGTGTCCAGATTATGCAAAACCCCTGAATGATCTGAGTGCTTTCGAGCACGAATGGATGGAAATTGAAATTCAAGGCTGCTGTCATTTGTGGCTGGATGAACCAGTACCTGCAAATATTCCAAATTTCCTTAAAGATGTTCCTACACCCCAATCTTGGACAGATTATTGCAAAAATAGTAAGTACTGCCTCAAATTTTTTTTGAAGTTCCAAGTTTAGGCTGAAGCGAACTGATGTTGCAAATTGAATAATATAAAAATATAAAATATGAAGTTGATAAATAAAAAACAATATATGTACTAAGTTTGGAAAGCCTATAGGACTATTTTATTATGTAATTTATCATGTGTCCATGAATAGTTTAATATAAATCACGGATTATTATATGGAGAAAAGGGGTTGGATTTTCAACAAATCCATATTAAATCCAGTGAACCCAAAGATTGCTATAGTAAATTGTTACTGCCGTCTTTCTGGTTCTGATCAGACAATGTATATGATTAAGAATAAACGCAGAGGGAAATTGCATGGGCAATTGGACAAACTTTCAGTTATTGATAAACCAGTTAAGAAACCGGAAGTCGGGCTAGACTGACATTCAAATATCCTTTGCCCTGATACCTTCGTGCGAGTTAGACCATGACGATATTGAATCCCTATAATTTAACACTAAAAATACATTGTGGATACGTTTCTCATATTGGCGAACTCTATATGAAGGGAGGCGTGGTAGCTAAAATGTTGCGCTCACAATGTTTACCAAGATTGATACTCAAATTTATACCCTTACTCCAAACTTTATTCACAAATCTTGTATAAATCTCGAGTTATGCATATATGCTAATTGTTGGTTGATGTTTTATACCGGTACTGTGATAAATCTTTTTTAATATCGGCGGGGCCCACTTAAGAATATTTGTGAATTTTGTGCGTAGCTGCCGTAGTGCTGCCCATTTTTTGCATGCACACTAGTATCGAGGCAATGTACATTACTTGCCATCTTCAGACATTATAATAGCTGGGGTAATTTTAAGTGGGCTACCGAAAGTTTGCTGCTTAGATGGAAAGTGGGCATTTGCTTTATTTGATCGAGCACATTTCCATTATATGGATTTATTGTGCCAATATGCTTATTCACACCTTTTTAGCTCTTTGAGAATTAAATTCTACTAGAAGGTGTTTGGCTTGACTTGATCCAGGGGGATTATTCCAGGATTGGGTTTTTTTGTGTGTATTTCTTCAGTAGACCTCCAATATTATTGGATGGCAGTCCACAAAAGTATTGAGGATCATTTAAATGAGAAGAAGCAGCTTTTATTGCTATCAGCCTTCTCATTTCCGTCTACTGCTGTTTGGCCTGGTACCCACAATAGGGAAAGCTTTTTAATACTGGCTTGGGAGTTCAGTTTACCTACACAGTTCCAAGGATGGCCTCAAATTTTGTAATACTGCACCAGTCAGTTAGTATCACAATGTTTTTTTCCCCCGATACTTCCTGTCTATATTAAAGTGGGCACATCTTTCAATAGTGTGGATTTCCGCTTGAAAAATGCTTGGTTCTAGGCGTTTATGGTTCGGTAAGACTTCTCCATTCTTTTTTGTTGCTGCACTTTGTACTGTGTTCATGGACAAAGTTGAAATTCCTTGGCAGGAAATCTTTATGAGACTTTAATTCCATGCATTTTTGGGATGAAGTGTTACTCCATATATTTTGGGTGTGGTTTTCCTGTTAGAATATTGTATTACTAGATGGAAGGGTGCTAAATCTAGTAAAAGTTCCATTGCTGCCGTTGGACTGGTGCGCATTGCATCACTGGTAACAAGGCAAAGAAGGCGTTGTACTTTACTTCAGACAGATTTCGCTGTCTAAAGGGTGATCTTATTGGAGCAGGCTACAGAACGATATGTGATGATAGGTCGTAGGTAGTATGCATCCAGCTAACGATTTAAGGGTTTTATCCCCATATATAGCGATTTCAGTAGATTTTTCCGGCACTCACGCAAACTGACAAGGGTGTAGTGTCTCCTTTTTCAATACAGTTTCAAGGAGATTTATACAAGAACTTTCTCCATTGCTTTAAGTACAAAGAATGTTAAACTGATTTGTCTGAAGGATTTGGGACGAACCATATCCTTCTTGCTTACCTTGGGAATAAATACCAATTTAGCTGTACCTCTTGCTTTCGGTGCATGCCCAACAGCTATACTTGCTTTAGTGACATTTACCAAGTATGAGCTACTCCTTTGGAGAAGGATCGAGAACATTGCTTCTTTTCTTTTTTTTTCTTTTTTTTTTTAAAGGATAGGATAAAATAAGACTCCGAGTCAATGTTATTCAGTTCATTGACAACCTGCTCTAGTTCTGCAGGATTTTTATATATTCCAGGATTGCCTCATGAAGAGAAGACTGAATTAACTAAACTATTGAAAAGTTCCCAGTGGGTATACCTAAGATTTCTATATGCTACATTTTTGGTTACGAAACGATACCTCATATATCAAACTTAATGATAATATAGTATCCAGAGAGGGTTCGTTCGAAGCTTTCAGATTGTTTATCAGTGAAGAGCAGTATGCAGCTTCTGCTCCAATTTCAACACTGGGTGCCCTGGAAGACTTCTGTCGAGATGTATTCCAAGATCGGTAGCTTCACTGGACACAGGAACGGTAACGTTCTTGAGTTTCAGGGCCGCGGGGGTACCTTGACGTAGTGCAAACGTGACATGTTTGCTTTTCGTTTCGTTTACTCTTATGCGCCAGTTGCAGAGCCTGGTTTCAATCTTCCGCAAATGTCGATTTAGGCTTGCTGATATGGCGTCTGCTACTGAGTGAGAGCATTGTATCGCAGTGTCGTCAACAAAAGTAGAGATTTTTGTTTTTTCATCTGTCGGTATATCAGCCGTAAACAAAGCATATAGGACAGGCCCGAGAACACTACCTCGGGGTACACCGGATTCGATGCTGTAGATGTTCGATGTGGATTCGTTGCACTTCACTAAACATTTTCTCTCTCTAATGTACGATTCAAGGGCAGGAGGCATTTGTTCCAACTTGTACATGAGTCCGTCGTGCCAAACCTTATCGAGTGCCTGAGCTACGTCTAAGAATATGGCAGAACAGAACTGCTTAGATTCAAAGGCATTGCGTATTTCTTTGGTGATTCGGTGCACTTGCTCAATTGTTCCATGTTTTCTCCGAAAGTCAAATTGGTGACTTGGGATCAAGTTGTCAACATACGGCTGCATCTTGTTCAAAAATATCCTTTCAAACAGCTTGGAAAATATAGACAATAGGCTGATAGGTCTGTATGAAGAGGAATAGGTGGGTTCTTTACCCAGCTTGCAGATCATTTTTATTACTGACAATTTCCAAATATTTGGGAAGTATCCTACTCGAAGAACTGCATTGAACAAGTTTATAATTAACCTGATAGCGCATTTTGGTAATTGAGTTACATCTCTGACGATATCATGCCGTAGCCAGGAGCCCTGCTCGCTTTACAGTCCTTTTTATAGCAAGAGCCAATGCTTTAAGATTGAACTTTACCTGATGGTGAGTTTTAGGAACTTCAATATTTGGAATTGCGAAGTTGTTTGAAGGTGGATTTGGCTTAAGCACACCTTTAAGGTGGTTTGCAAATATATTTGCTTTTCAGCGTCGCTTCTAGCCCATTTCCCATTTTCAATTATAAGGGTTGGATTGTGTTCTTGCGGACTTTTGACGACTTTACATGTTTTCCACAAAGAGTAGTCTGTGTCCTTGCCTGGAGTAAGTTTTGCGTCCACTCTCTTAAACCTATATCCCTATGATTTCTAAGCGCTTCTCTTAGACGTTGATCAGCTTCAGCTAGTTTTTGCTTCAGCATGGGGGATCGAGCCCTCTGCCACTCTTTTCTAATACGTCTTTTCTCTCTTGCCAGCGCGTCAATATCTCCGGCAGTGACTGTTCTTTTAGAGTATGAAGATGATTTACTTGCAGCAGTTGCATGCACGGCTGCCGAGACCAGCAGTGCGCTGAGTTCGTCAACAAGGAAGTCTGTATCCTCTGCTGTTTTTAACAGTAGATTAGTCTTTAGATGGCTGCTAACGTATTGACGATATTTTAGCCAACTGGTTTTGCGGTTTGTTATTTTCATTGGCTGTGAATTACGCATGGGAGTTTTCTGCAAGTTAATTATAACACGGTAATGATCTGACGATACGTCGAAGCATTCTTCCGCTGAGATGAAGTGTCGGTCAATGTTTCTAGTGACGCCAAAATCGATTAGATTCGCAATTATGATAGAATCAGATGGCCAGTATGTGCGTTTGTCTAGTTTATTTGTGGAATTATAGCAGAGAACAGCTGGCTTCCTTTTGGGTTTATAAGCCGAGAGCCCCAAAGCGTATGCTTGGCATTAAAGTCTCCTGCTGCCGGACATTTTGAGCCTAGAGTGTTGAAAAAGTCAAGAAATTGACCTTCAGTCAAGTTGTACCTTGGAGGGCAATACACTGCGCTTATTATATTGTTATCACCCCAGCAATGCAGCGAGACCGATGTAGCTTGTATGTACTCTTTTGAGTATTCTTCGATTGCATGGTGTTTAAGATGATGCTTTACCGTCTCGTCGATTTGTGTTGTACAATTTATAGCCTGGTTGTTTAAAATAGTTGTTTCAGGTTTCAGGCAGCAGTAGTATGTCAATTTCAAAGGTTGCACCGTTGGCATTCCAATGCCATCTAAAATGTTATCTGTTTTTGAGATTAGAACACGAAAGTTGGACAGCGACATTTTTTTCGAGAAACGAAAACAACACGAGTATTTGAAATCTGTTCGCTAAGCAAAAGGGAATTTGGCAATTTCTGGAACGAACAAAATGGTGGACAAATTGCTCAAATTAGAGGCTGTGCTGTTGTTCGTGGGGCTCACTTGTCTATTCCAATTCGCACACATCCCTAATTAAGTTTATAACTAAATATAATTTTAACCACCACACTCGTTATTTTACTTTTTCAGAAAAAATTTATCGTCATTCACACTTGGAGATTGATGTAAATCAGAAGAGTGATCGCATGGAGTGGGGCCATGTTAAATACCACACTGTCATGCAGCCCAGTTATGCGTTCGAGATTGTTGTCGAATGGGTTACCTCTTCAGGGCCCATTGTATGGGATTTGGTGGGTTGACTGAGTGGATGATATTCACTTATTTATATGGTTGGATTTATTATATAATGTTACTATTTGTCCCGTTACCGAGTGCAGATATATGGCTGGATACGCAAAGCTAATCAGTGCGGTTATCAATTGGTATCGGTGCCAGCCGACCCAATGGCTGAGCCCTTTACAGAAAAGTCCGACCCGTTACGTGGACCAATCTTTATACCACTGGCTGCAAATTTTCTCTCTGATGGGGGCACTTTGTTCGAAGGTAATTAATATTTGCTTTATGTATATTTAATGTTTCTTATAACATCGAAAATAATATTAGAATTCGCCGAGGAGAGCAGAGCCGATCGCATGCTTCTCTTTCAAGAAGCTATACTGGCGCGGTTTGGTTTTCTACCATATGTTGTTCAGAAGAAATATACGTTCAATAAAGATGTAAGTGGTCCTTTTGCTTTCTATTTTTGCATTGATACTAGTAAACGCCAAGCATTTTTTACCTTATAGTTTCCAAAGGAATACCAATATGTTCACTGTTCCGGCAATATGTTCGTGTTGATACGGTAAGAAGTCCTCTGAATATCTCTTCTTTTAAAACAAAATTTATATTTTTCACATTTGTAGTTGCTCAAAAAATAATTATCAAATGGAATCTCCAAGTCGGCAGGAAGCAAATGTCACAAGATGTGTGTATGGTCATACCAACAACACAAATGTGCCCAAGAAGGTAAATAAAGTAGAGAGAATGAAGTGTGAAACGTTGAAGAGTAGTCAGGATACTAAAAAGAAATATCGAGTATGAATTCCAATGTACCTTACTCGCTAAAGAGGCAAAATCTCTTTGCAGCAATGCTGCGGCGTTATTCACTAAAGCTTTTTAAAATAAACATTCTGTAACAGCCATATATTTTGCTTCCTAGGTTGGCTTCCTCTGGGCCTGGAACCATATGATTCCCAATAAAAAATGGAAATCATTAACGATTAATAATTCACCAGAGGGAGAACTGTTCCAATTGAAGATGCTGAAGGATTTTCGTGAATTCTGTTCAAACAATGAGCAGCGTTTAACAAAATTTTGGGAGAACTCTCAAGAGTTAAGACGAAAGTCGATGATAACCGAAAATAACACTAACAATCAATAATTTATACAACTTTTTAGTAGAACTGAATTGGAAGATTTCACATATCGTGTATAATGAATATGAATTGAATATATTTTTGTAGGTATCGAGTACTATGTAGAAAACAATAAACGATTCCCTTCCACATAGTTAATATATAAAATTTTGTTACTTCTGGATTTAAGATTATAGTTTCTTTTAATAAGACCATATTTTTTATTTATAAAAATACTGTTACTGTTGTTTAGTTTAAAATTATCTACCTACACTTAAGATTATAATTTGTATACTCTTTTATGATTTTATTTCTACCAAGCTAAGTGTCGATTATGTGTATTAAATAAATTTTTTCACATCTAAAATAATTAATTTTCGTTGAATAAGGAAAGTGCACTGCGCATCTTTAACTATTGAACATCTCACAGTAATTTTGTGTTGGTGTATCTTATTCAAACCATGGATGCTGTGACCTGTCTTGCTATTCAAACTATCTGCAGTTCAATTCATAGCTCGTATCTATTGATCGGCTTTGGAATACAACTCCGAATTCCGCAGAGATCAGTTTTCTTGGGAATTATGTATGTCAGCTAAGTGAGTAAAAAATAAAGTGATTAGAATGTATACACCTTTGCCATCTTCAGATGAGGTGGAAAGGCTCCTCGCCTAGCAGCACTTTCGGATAGCAATTTTGAAAAATTTCTTGGTTTGAAAGTCAACGGTGCTGCGTAAAAAGTAATTTAGGTGGTTCTCTTCAATTAACTTATAAAATTCCCGCAATGGTGCTTGCCACACTAACACTTCAGTTACAACTATTTGGGTGGAAGACTATTCCGCACTTTATTCTTAATTGCCAAAATTATATCTTGCATTTAATCATGGAAAAGGGATAGCTTGATAATACTTATATGTCCAACCTAAATATTCCGTTTGAAATATTTTGCCAAAAGCAGAAATTTGTTCAAAACCAGGATCTTCCATAATTGAAATACGAAAATGTTTCAGATTCAGCTCATTCTCAATTAATGAATGAATGAAATAAATTTTTTAGTCATTAGTGATGTGTCTCTCACTCTCATACACTCACTCTCATTAATGATAATATTTCTTTCACACAAATCGAATACTGTAGCATTCTACAGTGTAGTCATATTCCCGACCGCATCAAAAATGTGTATAAAGACTCATGTGGCTTTGAAAGTCAGGTCCGTTGTAAATTGAAATCTGCAGTGATAAGACTGTTTTCCAAGTATAAATCTGAAAGTTGTGAAACTGTTGTATTTTATTAATTTTTAAAACTATATTAAGTTAATTATTAATAAATGAAAATACTTTTAATAAATCTAAATAACCAAATAAATGCTTTTTTGGCGCTTGAGACTGTGCAGTAAGCAAATTTTTTAACATTTATATTAAAAGTTTAGTTAATCAAAATGAAGTTTGACTAGCTAAAAAATGAGTAATTGCAAAGCGTGTCCTTGCGTGACCAAAGCTAATACAGAGCATCTCCAAATAATAGATGAGGGGTCTCATTATGTGCCAATGTTCAGAAGTAGAAAGCAAAATAATGGCTCTTTTGGCTAAATACAGATTCACTGAATTACTTGGATCGTTTTTGACCTCGGTATCAAATGTGTGTGATGAACTAAGGTGGGATATTGGTGCAATCAGCCATGTAGAAGACGTAATCGTAAAGACACAAAGAAGAATCAATGCTGATCGGATACACACAGAGCGCTTCGGAAAAAATACTAATTGTGGGTGTATATATTGATAACTTGCATATTTTGTATAGCAAGCACTTCCATCAAGATCATGAGGCCGTACTCAACGCTTATAGCGCACTAGTACCGTAAAGCATAACCGAAGCATGTACTTAATTATAGAATCATCAAACAAACTGAATAAACAATGTCAATGGAGGAGTGGCAATAAAAATAGGCACAAGGCGCAAGATTACTGATAACAATGCCGTGAGAATTCGAAGAGTGGCGTGCTGGTTGCACACATAAAACTAGCGACGGCATTAGAAATACTCCTACTACGTCTACTGAAATTATTTCAGTAGCGATGCTAAACCGTAAAACATAAGACTAACTTACAGAACAGCTGTTCCATTTATACGATCCAATGGGATCGGTGGGAATATACGTTGCAGAGTACAAAGGGAAATTTGGAACTAGGAGCTGCTCAGTTAATGTCGGGCAGTAATTAGCTGCTGGGTGGTTTAAATGGTGTGTTAAATGTACGAGGTTCATTCGAAATGGAGTGCAAACACCGTTCTAGGGCAGAACAGAAGAAAAGGGATATTGTAGTTCGTATACTAAGTGTTCTACCAGAAGAATAATGGTTATTTAATCGGACACAAATTGTGCAGAAGAAAAAATTCCGATTTAAGTACCTGTAACATAACAGCTGTGGAGCAAAACAAGCGAGCAATATGGAAAGCAGTTTTAGAGGAAAGTCAGATAACAAAGGCCAACTGAGAGTGAATAACCCAAGACAGTTGCTAAATTATTTATGGAGATTTTGATTTCAACTCCACTCTGGTCAAAGACACAAATAGTTACTCACGATACGATAGCACATTATTATTTGGGTTCAATTTGAGGTTGGCAGCAGATTTGAGGTTTGATATTACGCTCTCCCATCAAATTCATGTTTTCTTTTTTAGGGTAGACTTCTTTTTATTAAAGCATATTACAATATGTTATATTGATATTGTAGTGTATCATGAAAGTCATGCATACCATACGTATGCCTGCGATTGTAAAGAACCAAATGCACCAGAGAAATGTGTAGTGCACGCGCAGCATGATCGCACACACACTCACTCCACATGCTCAAACCTTTCCTCTATCCCAAAGCAATGCACTTAAATTAGGTCATGTGCAATTCGAACCTCAAAGGTCTGCCGTAGGCAAGAATTGCACATTCATAATTTGTTACGATCAGCTGGCTGCTACCTTATTTGGTGCATCAGATGACTTTTCGGTTTACTGTCTGCATACTACGGTTGGTAATCTTTATGTAAATATGTACATATATTTATACGAGTATATATGTATGTATATGGGAGAGATTTTATATCATCACTTTTTGTTAATTTTTTTTGGTGGGAGAGGATTAGACAGCTTTTGCGTTGAAAGCTCAGGTTGAGTGGAGGGGAACTTTTAAAACGCGAGAGCTGGTCTAATAGGGGTGCATGTGTGGGTGGATCGAGTGTTAGTGTGGGGTAAATACGTGAGTGCGAGTTGGTAAGGAAGAGGAGAAGAAAAAGAAAAGTGATGATGAAAGGTTAGTAGCTGTCCTTGAAATGGTTGGTTGACCCACAAAGCACAGCTGTTGCCAGGGGGTATGCTTAGTGGGTGGGACAGAGACGGACGGACAGGTTGTGGATAGGATAGTGAAAAGGAGGGTGTCTGAGGGAGAGAGCTGGGAGTTGAAGTACCGGAGGAAACTGATTTTGGAAGTCAGTAAGTAATGCGGAAAATTTTTAGAAAAGAGTCAGATTCTGCATGGCAAGAAGTAAAGTGAAATTTACGGTCGTTGTCGTTCGAGTCGTCTATCTTCATCTAAATCAAGTGTTAATTTTTTTTTTGGTGAGAATTTCTGTGCTAGTGTCGTGTTGAAAACGCAGGAATACGATATTTTAATAAATTAAATATACATATATAATTATTAAATTAAAAAGAAATGGTATTGAAGTTGATTAATGCTGCATAAAAAAGGTAGTTTCGATTTCCTTTCATTGTCGACGAATTAGAAAAGGAAGTGAATGGATACGGATCGACCGCCGAAGACCAGACTCCTCCTACCCAGAGCGGCAAAAATAAAGATAAGTCCAGCGTATTAAGATAAGCATAAGTTCCTAAATATAAGCATTTATTTACGTCTTTATTTAAGTTTTCTTTTTGTTGGATGTAAAGCATAAAGTTTTTATTTGTTCTGTTAATGAGTAGAATCTATGAATTAATTTAAGGCGTTAGGAAAGTGTGATACGGTCTCAACAGAGCGTACCGGTGGCGCACTCGGTAAGAATAGCCTACATTGGTCGAGGGAGCTCCTAAGAGTAGATAGAGGTAGAGCGAAAGCGGGGTTTGAGTTAGGCCTTGTTGCCTGAATTAGGCAGCCTATACGCAGCTTAGTGGAGGCCGTAGTAATTGTCTGTGTATGTGTGTGTTTGTATAAAAAAAAATAAATAAATTATGGTAGGCTAAGGTGGAGACAGGAGGGGGAGGATGAGGAGAGGCTGATCGGGACGGAGGAATCCGGTGGAGAGGTGAGTGGTATCAAAAATAAATAATAAACGTAGAATAGGTTTAGAGTAGAACTTCATGTTTGCCCCACGATCTGGCACAGCG
Organism: Clusia tigrina; assembly: GCA_920105625.2. Taxonomy (NCBI): domain Eukaryota; kingdom Metazoa; phylum Arthropoda; class Insecta; order Diptera; family Clusiidae; genus Clusia; species Clusia tigrina. Next base: position 42,827,924 of record OV050032.1, on the reverse strand, counting down.
GGTTGGGAACCCACCAAAGAACAAAAAAGGAGTGAGCTAGCCAGGGTGTCTGTGCCAGGTATGATGACCATGGGGACGTAACAGAATGGCGCCCAATATAAAAAAAATTAGAAAGAAAATTTTTGTTTTAGGATAAGTAGTGTATGGAAAAAAAAAAATTGGTTGTCGTCAGGGTGTTTACCGTTGTCTGGCTCATGGCGGCTTGGGGCAAGAGTGATTGAGCTCTAATAGCGTGATGAGTAAAGGCAGGCGTAATTTGTGCTGTCGACAGGTATAGGTAGTGCTTCGTAATGATCGTTGATAAAGATGGCTTGGGTAATTAAAGACATAGCATCGGCACCAGTGATCATTGAGAGGCACAGGCTTGGTATGAATGCGGACGGGAGAAGAAAGTGTGATCGTTATTCTAGGCACGGTAATGGGTATAAGTGATTTGGTGATGGCGTTGCACCCACTCAATTGCATTTGCCGATTATGAGGTGTAGGAAGGGGAAGCAGTCCACATGCAGGATTCCCTCTCAAGAGGCAAACTGTTGGTGGCTTGTGACATGAAATTCATTCATAATAGCATCAAGAGGGGGCCTAGCGAGAGAGAAACTGAAAGAAAGTGTTTGTAGAGAATGAATGTTTGTGAAATTTAGGATAAAACCACTCACCTACCACAATTCCAACGAGTTATTGTAAAGTACTGATTGGTCACCGATCTCAACAAATCCTAACCCTCCTCTTAAGATTAATTGAAAAGGAAAAATAATAATTATACTGGTATTTAGTTTTTGTTTATGTTTATTAATTGTTTCTTTTTATTGTTGCTATCGTTATAATTAGTATTATTATTAAGTCGTAAGTTTATTTTAGGTAAATAGGTAGTGAAAAAGGAATGCACTTGAGAAGTGGAAAGAGAAACGAAAGGGAAGAAAACACAAAAAGTAGAGAGATGCCACTAGAACACTCACCCCCAAGAGGGGAGGAAGAAGTAGAGGGAGGGCAACGAAGTAGAACTGGGGCAGTACCCAAGAGATCTGTGGAGGTAGAGGCGAAAGTGCAGAATGAGTTTCCAAGTGAATATAGGTCGGCTATAAATCTGATGCTCCTGGTGAGCCACAACACCTATAGAATGGCGTTGGACGTCGAGTCCAATAGAATAATGGAAACGGTTAGAGCCAATCACCTTGAGCTGATGAGAATGATAAATGAGATTGTTAGACCCCAGCAAACGATGCAGGAACAAATAGGTGGGCCTCATACGAGAAGCCAAGCTTTGTCAGCGAATGACAGCCAGCCTGTAGAGAGAAGGGGTAGAGAGCCAAGAACAAGGGGGGGCATATCAGACCCAGCATCTGCAGGAAACATGTTTCCAGGACGGGAGGATAGTAGAAGGGATTCGAATGGTCAAAGGGAGGTGACACAGAGAGAAGTAAAGATAGATAAATGGGGCATAGTATTTGACGGTAAGACCGAGGGGCTGTCAGTAGAGGAATTTATTTTTCGCCTGGAACATTTGCAATCCCAGTATGGTGTGCCTTGGTCAGCGGTTTTAAGAGATTTTTACCAACTGCTAAGAGGATCAGAATTGGAATGGTACTGGTTGTGTGTGAGGACCATCGACGTAAGCGGTTGGCCGGCGTTAAGAAATGCGCTAATACGACAATTTCGGTCCCATCAAAGTGAGTTTGAACTGTTGCGGGAGTTGACGGAGCGGAAACAGCAGCCAGGAGAAAGCCTGGAGTCCTTCTTCTTTGATGTGCTTAAGATGAGAGCACGGATGGAGCACCCTATTTCGGAGTTTGACGTCATTAAATTGCTAAAAAGGAACATCCGGGATGCCGTTGGGATATAGCGTGCTATAGCGTAGAGCAGCTGAAGTACGAGTGTCACGAGGCAGAACGATTCATCCTGAAGAGAGAGATCAGAGTTGTGCAACCACTCGTCAGATATGGAGCGGGCCGAAGCTTGAACGAGTTGAACACAGCGGATGATGAAGAAGTCGGGGAGGTTAGTCGAGAGGTCCTATCGCGGCAAGGTGCTGGTACGAGTCATAAGGAAGAAGGACTGCCAAATAGGTCTCAGATGAGGTGCTGGAACTGCAAGCAGGCGGGCCATACCTTTAGAGAGTGTACCTCCAAGCAACGGAGGCTATTTTGCTACCGATGTGGGGCGAATAATGTGGTGACTCCAGAATGTCCGAAATGTAAGCTGGGAAACGGGGGAAGGAGCATGAGGCCAGCGGGAAGGTTGTGCTCCCGACAGGTTCCCGCGGAGCAGCAGATAGTGATATGTTAGATAGTAATAAGGGTGTAGGGGGAAGTGTAGGATTAGTAGTAGATTTGGAGATAGCAGATAAGGTGCGGGAACAGTGTGAAGCACAGGTGAAGGGTTTAAGAGAAGTCCAGTTAAGAGGGATCTCTCGGAAAGTGGAAAAAGCTAGGTTAAGGTATAAGTTAAGAGTTCTTAAAAAACGGCAGGTAGTTGAGGCTGTGGGGCGCAGTATTCAGGAGGAGAGAAGACCATTCGCCGAGATTGAAATTCAAGGTAGAAAGTTGCGGGGGTTACTGGATACAGGGGCGTCGGTTAGTGTCCTAGGGAAAAATTGTAGGGAATTAATTAGTGAATTGGGATTGAAAGGGCAAAAGTATTTCACGCTGGTAAGCACAGCTGGAGGGCATAAGCAGCAAGTGCGTGGGCGAATCATAGTACCAGTGCGGTTCAAAGGAGAAGTAAAAAGTGTATTATTTTACCTATGTCCCACATTGCAGCAAGAGGTATATTTAGGAGTGGATTTCTGGCAAGATTTTGGGTTAGCTCCGGAAATTGTTGGGGTAAGTGAAGTGGGCACAGAGTCGAGAGAAAAGGAACCTCGAGTGATGAAGTTAATGTCGCTGGGCGCCATGATTTAACTGAGACTCAGCAGGAGCAACTGGAGAAAACGAAGCAGGAATTCAGGGCGTACGAAGAGTGTGGGCTAGGCAGAACTTCTTTGGAGAAACACAGTATACGGTTGGTGCAAGGTGCTGAGGCAATAAAAGATCGGTATTATCCCGTATCGCCAGCAGTGCAAGAGTTGTTGTATGCTGAGGTGGAGCAGCCGAGTTACTTTAGTGAGGAAGCCGGGGAAGAATCGCTTGTGTTTAGATGCACGTAAATTGAATGAGCGCACGGTGAAGGACGCGTACCCTATACAGAATATTGAAGGTATATTGAGCCGTATAGACGAGGCCGTGTTCATCAGTAGCATAGATCTCAAATTCGCATTCTGGCAGATTGAGTTGGAGGAGGGTAGTAAAGCTTGTACAGCCTTTACTATACCCGGAAGACCTCTGTACCAGTACAGGGTAATGCCATTTGGGCTATGTAATGCGGCACAGAGGCTATGCAGGCTGATGGACAAGGTTATTCCGCAGCGGCTCAGAGAAAATGTATTTGTGTATCTGGACGATTTGTTGATTATATCACCGGATTTCGAAACACATATGTATTTGCTGGGGGAAGTGGCGAAATGTCTCTCCAGCGCGAATCTTACAGTGGGGCTGAAGAAGTCAAAGTTTTGCTGTAAGGAGTTGAAATATCTGGGGTTTGTGATAGGTCATGGAGTGTTGAAGACGGATCCGGAGACGGTGTCGGCAATAAGAAGGATTCCGGTGCCGAAGACACCCATACAGGTACGTAGCTTTTTGGGGACGGCCGGTTGGTATAGGCGATTCGTGGCCAATTTTGCTGATATGTCCGCGCCTTTGACGGACACCCTTAGGAAAGGCGTCAAATTTGTCATGACTCCGAAAGCAAGTGTCGGGTTTGTAAAGATAAAGCAGGCTCTCACCACGGCTCCGGTACTAGCGCACCCAGATTTTAAGAAGAGGTTTTATATTCAGTGCGATGCCTCCAATTATGGAGTCGGGGCGGTGCTGTTTCAGAAAGATGAAGCTGAGAACGAACGGCCAATAGCCTATTATTCATGTAAAATGAACAGTTGTCAACTTAATTATAGTGTAACGGAGAAAGAGTGTTTAGCAGCTATTCTAGCGGTGAGACGATTCAGAGCCTATGTGGAGCTGATGCCTTTTACCGTGATCACGGATCACGCTAGCTTGAAGTGGCTCATGTCATTAAAAGACTTGAGTGGGAGGTTAGCCAGGTGGTCTCTTCAGCTTCAGGCATATGACTTTCAAATTGAGCACCGAAAGGGGAGTGAAAATGTAGTAGCTGATACGCTATCCCGATTGATGGAGGAAGTTACTCTCAATATTCCTGATATAGACACCACTGAATACGATTCGCCAGAGTATGTTCAGCGAAAGCAGACTATTGAAGAGAATGTAGGAAGGTTCCCGGATCTGCAAGTACATGATGGGAAGATATATAAACGTACTATTGTTAATGAGGAAGAGGGCAGGGGTCCCAGTTGGAAGCTATGGGTGCCCGAAGCATTAACTTCAACAGTTGTAGCACAAGCCCATGAGCCTGAGTTGTCAGCTCACGGGGGAGTCGCTAAAACATTGCACCGGGTAAGACAATTTTATTATTGGCCTGGTATGGCGGTGCAGGTGCGGAATTACGTGAGGGATTGTAGGGTCTGCAAGGAGATGAAGCATAGCAATCAGGTTTCTAGACCTTTTATGGGAAAGGAAGTCAGCACCGAACGGCCATTCCAACGGCTTTATATCGATTTTTTAGGAAAATATCCACGCTCCAGGGCGGGTCATGCATACGTATTTGTGGTAATGGACCATTTTACGAAATTCGTGTTCTTAAAAGCTATGGGTAAGGCCACGGCGATGAATGTAGTAAGGTTTTTAATTGAAGAAATTTTTCATAAATTCGGTGTACCCGAAACGATACATTCAGATAATGGAAAGCAGTTTGAGAGTCAGGAATTTACTAAAGTGATGGAGTCCTATGCTATTAAGCATGTGAAGACGGGGTTTTATGCCCCACAGTCTAATGCAGCAGAACGTGTGAATCAGTCAGTTCTGGCAGCGATAAGGGCTTACCTGAAGGAGGACCACCGCGATTGGGATTTATTCCTGAGTGAGATCGAGTGTGCGTTGCGCAGTGCGGTACATCAAGCGATAGGGGTTACGCCGTACTTTGCATAGTACGGTCAGCAGATGTTTACCAGTGGCGCGATAAGGACTATGCATTGGCGCGACAGCTCAATGCGCTGGAGGATCGTGATTTGCACATATTACCACCTGAGGACAGACTGGAGTTAGTCCGCGAGAGTATCAGGTCTCATATGCATAAAGCATATGAGAAAGGCGCCAGGTATTATAATCAACGGGCGAGGCTGATTAAATTAGGGCAGGAAGTGTACAAACGGAACTTCGTACTTAGCGACTTTAGGAAGAACATAAATGCAAAATTCTGTAAGAAATTTGTAAAATGTCGGGTGAGCAAAGTTTTGGGAGGTCATTTGTATGGGATAGAAGACTTGCGGGGTAAGGCGTTGGGGGTATTCCATGCGAAAGATTTGAAACAGTAAGAGCACCAGACTCGTAGTCTCGGGGTTGTGGGAGTAGCTCACGTTGGGCGCCAGTAAAGAGGTAAGCGATTGAAGGGCAAATATTGGGAGCTGTAAACTTACGGTGAAATTCTGCATCGTTGGGGCGTTGGTCCGCGTAATGGTGAGAAGTGGATCTGAAAGAGTGAAAGAGATTAGGAAAGTTTTAGGAGTCTAATGTTTGTAGGTTAAGATACTTGGCCTAGCTATGGCGTAGACAAAGGTCCGGGCGAGGAATTCGGCTGGGTCTGTCAAATGCTGGTTAGTTCCAGGGCTGTAATTGTAAATATGGGCGTTTGATGGTGCAGCTGTCCGTTTTTCATGCGGATTAGTGTGGGATTTTGTTTGCTCTAATCCACGTGTGTTGTTACGATCAGCTGGCTGCTACCTTATTTGGTGCATCAGATGACTTTTCGGTTTACTGTCTGCATACTCCGGTTGGTAATCTTTATGTAAATATGTATATTTATACGAGTATATATGTATGTATATGGGAGAGATTTTATATCATCACTTTTTGTTAATTTTTTTTGGTGTGAGAGGATTAGACAGGTTTTGCGTTGAAAGCTCAGGTTGAGTGGAGGGGAACTTTTAATACGTGAGAGCTGGTCTAATAGGGGTGCATGTGTGGGTGGATCGAGTGTTAGTGTGGGGTAAATACGTGAGTGCGAGTTGGTAAGGAAGAGGAGAAGAAAAAGAAAAGTGATGATGAAAGGTTAGTAGCTGTCCTTGAAATGGTTGGTTGACCCACAAAGCACAGCTGTTGCCAGGGGGTATGCTTAGTGGGTGGGACAGAGACGGACGGACAGGTTGTGGATAGGATAGTGAAAAGGAGGGTGTCTGAGGGAGAGAGCTGGGAGTTGAAGTACCGGAGGAAACTGATTTTGGAAGTCAGTAAGTAATGCGGAAAATTTTTAGAAAAGAGTCAGATTCTGCATGACAAGAAGTAAAGTGAAATTTACGGTCGTTGTCGTTCGAGTCGTCTATCTTCATCTAAATCAAGTGTTAATTTTTTTTTTGGTGAGAATTTCTGTGCTAGTGTCGTGTTGAAAACGCAGGAATACGATATTTTAATAAATTAAATATATATAATTATTAAATTAAAAAGAAATGGTATTGAAGTTGATTAATGCTGCATAAAAAAAGGTAGTTTCGATTTCCTTTCATTGTCGACGAATTAGAAAAGGAAGTGAATGGATACGGATCGACCGCCGAAGACCAGACTCCTCCTACCCAGAGCGGCAAAAATAAAGATAAGTCCAGCGTATTAAGATAAGCATAAGTTCCTAAATATAAGCATTTATTTACGTCTTTATTTAAGTTTTCTTTTTGTTGGATGTAAAGCATAAAGTTTTTATTTGTTCTGTTAATGAGTAGAATCTATGAATTAATTTAAGGCGTTAGGAAAGTGTGATACGGTCTCAACAGAGCGTACCGGTGGCGCACTCGGTAAGAATAGCCTACATTGGTCGAGGGAGCTCCTAAGAGTAGATAGAGGTAGAGCGAAAGCGGGGTTTGAGTTAGGCCTTGTTGCCTGAATTAGGCAGCCTATACGCAGCTTAGTGGAGGCCGTAGTAATTGTCTGTGTATGTGTGTGTTTGTATAAAAAAAAATAAATAAATTATGGTAGGCTAAGGTGGAGACAGGAGGGGGAGGATGAGGAGAGGCTGATCGGGACGGAGGAATCCGGTGGAGAGGTGAGTGGTATCAAAAATAAATAATAAACGTAGAATAGGTTTAGAGTAGAACTTCATGTTTGCCCCACGATCTGGCACAGCGGGTTGGGAACCCACCAAAGAACAAAAAAGGAGTGAGCTAGCCAGGGTGTCTGTGCCAGGTATGATGACCATGGGGACGTAACAAATTTATTGCTTGCACATGTGATTTTCATGACACATGGGATATTGGAAATATGGAAAAGAAACACTAACTACAGCAAAATTATATGTTAGGAATAAGTATATAAGAACGTAGTTTAAAGAATAAAGATCAGTTCTAAAACACAAATCAATTTGTCTTGAACTCAAAGGAGCAGACCTTAGTCGCTCCACTTAAAACATTTGGCTGCCTTAAGGCGCCGATATCTAAGTGCGCAAGCTCTCGCGCAATCAAAATATTAAATGAGCTTCGTAGGGTACATTCCGATAGGCTACACATAATCTTATTGACTGATTATATTACAATATTACACTTCTGGCTTTATCTAGTGCCTTCAGTAATTATAGTTAATTAGTTAAAGAAGAAAAATAAAAAAACTTTATTAGACTGAATGAAAAGCCCAGTAAAGTAAGCTGAATTCGGAGTATAACGACTTCGACACCCCCTTTACGCTTAAGTGTGCATGGGAGTCAAACTGCGGCGATATTGTTTCCATATAATAATAGGTGTAGTAAAAAGAAATCCATTATTTGTTCAATATATGAGTTTCGTAGTCTGCATCTCGCGTTGTGGAAGTGTCACCGGGCTACGCTAAATGGCGTTAGAAAGATAAGATTTCGCACTAAAAAAACTTTTCAGCTAGTTTTGTGATTTCTTGACTCAGTTTGGTTTGAGCGCGAGCTACATTAATTTGCCATGAATATTATAAAAAATAAATTTACACAACAAATACAACTTTTAAATCCTTTTTATTAAAATGAGTGTTACAATTCAACTGCCCGAATAATCTTAACTAATGGAACCCAGCGGCTGAAATTCGACCGCACTCTAGGGAAATTCTAAAATTTGGTGTAAAATATTTGGTTTAGATCGATAATGATCAGCCATCGACTTAAAAGACCGAACAAAATTATTGCAATTGGCTAATTCTCAGTACTTTTAGCATTTGCTCTTTCACGCATTCTGTATCTTACCGCTGTATCCAACAGTAAGAGTAAGAGTTGTAGTATAAATCGTTAAACAGACAGACGCTCTTAGGAAATCTTTCGAGCGAAACCTGTCCCTAATTGTGCGACCTCTTCTAGTCCTTCAAACGAAGGGGCTCCCAGCTGTGTTAGGCGCGTTTTCGATAATGCGGGGCATAGGCATAGTAGATGCTCCAAAGTTTCTCTTGTGCCCTGCTCCCCACATTTCCTGGATTCATTGTTGTTTGTGAGTCCCATCATTTTAGCGTATACCGCCGTTAAGCAGTGACCTGTGAGTACTCCTACTACTCTTCTGCAATCCTTTCTCAGAAGTGCCAGTTTCGATTTGGTGTGAGTGCCGTACGGTTTGCACATGAGCTTTGCCTTGACCTTTCTCATCATGTTATTTTCAATACGGCTATTGATCATTTTCAGAGGCATCAGTACGTTATTCACTTGCTCGTTTGGCAGTAAGATTCCGCTCTTAGGAATTGGATCTACACAATCGTTTCCTTCTATGTTCTTATGCCCTGGCAACTTCCGGTTGGTGGCCAGTTTATCCATTTCTGCCTTGCATTCCAGAACCTTTCCTGAAGATGCACAGCTTGCAGTTATACCTTTGTTGGCAGCCTGGCTATCTATGTTGAAATTTATTGTGAGTTCGTGGTTCCTGATATGCAGGCGAGCTCTGTGCCATACTGCAAAAACTTCCTCTTGAAAAATACTGCAGTAGTTAGGTAGTTTGAAAGGCTGTCTAATATCTAGTTCGGGGCAGTTCACACCTGCCCCAATACAGTCCTCCATTTTCGAGACGTCCGTGAATAGTTTTAAGGTTTTGCATTTAGCATTCATGCCTCTACGCCATCCATCCTTCTCAATAATTGTTTTTATTTGTTTTCGCAGGCTAAGAATAGGAGTCACATAATCTGTAATTGCGTAATTGGCATAATTTTACTATATTTCGCATTAATCAAAAATATACTTCGCAATTTAATATTTTTTTAAAATCAAATGTATGTATCGACTGGTTCTTAATGGTAATAAACCAATACTGCTGCGTCCCACTGCTTTCATAATGTGAATGACGAATTATTTGCCGCGGAAACCTATGCAATCAAAGGGAACATTTTCAAGATCAACTGAGCCGACTGTGTGTATGAATGTATTTTTCTTCTTCGAATATTATTATTTTTTTGTTACTCTGATCATTTTGCTTTCTCAAATATTCATTTTTCTTTATGCCATGTCAACACAGTGCGTTCAATCCAGTAACGTCAATATTTAACTGAAGTTCCGCACACTTTTGCCAAAGAACAAATAGAATAGACACTTGATATGAACGGATTTGTGCGAATTTCTGCTAGTGTGAGATTGTTTTAAGTTTGAAGTATGTAGTGGTAAAAATACAGTGAAACCCATTTAACTCTAGCCATCGTAATTCCTCAATACACTTAACTTCTCAGAATAACTGAAACACACAAAATTTTGTTGATAATTTCTCATTGTCAATGAGCTCTCAAGATCTACAAGTCGAAATATTGCAGTTGCGTTTAAGTAAAAAAATTAATTCGACAAACAAAAATTTTTTTTTGTCATTTTTAAAGAAAGAAACACTACCTCTCTTTTATTAAAAGCATAAAGCCGTTAACTTAATTCGTTTAGCTGCATTTTTAGCAATTTTGAATATTTTTCTGAGATTATTGAAACTGTTGCTATTTGGGGCATACTGTAAAAAAGTTTAGTTCTCTTTTGACCGGCAATTTCATAATTTTCGTTTCCCTATGCTCCTAATTCTTCTAAGTTTAGTGTCCCTATGCTCATTCATTCGTCCATGACCATAGTTAAATATGCACGCAGAGGGGCATTACTGAGGCACTTGGATCCCATTTTAATATAAAGGAATTTGTATTAATTATTTTAGTTATTAGTAGTATAATATTATGCCGATAAACCAAACGATTATGATTCTACAACTTATGATTACCATGGTGCATTTACAGTGAACAAAAGTGAAAATGGAAAGCTATTGGATCAGAGTTTATATTACGATTAGTTATAATATTGAAACGTGATTGCATACCAGTGAAACGGGATTGCATACTTTTAGGATCCCATCTGGAGTTTGAGAATGGGTGCACCACCCTGTGTGTGTAACTCAAGACACAATCTATTCGAATAAAAGCTGCTTTCGTTGTAGAGATTGTGGTGTAAAGAATTATCTCGAAAGTAAGAACTTCCTGAGGTGTGTATACAGTTCTAGAAAGATCCAGAAACTTCTAGTGTATTGTAGAAGTTTCTACCTCAACCATTCGAAACTATAAAAGCACAAGACTGTGCAAAGTCAAAGACATTCGAACAGAGATCGTAACAGTGTGTACATCGCGCATTCAAATCGAAGCAGCAGTAATTGTAATTGTGGTTTTGTCAAGTGATGAAATTCATTATTAAATAAAAGTGACTAATGAATTGTGAAATAAAGTACAAATTGTAATGAAGTAAACTTTAAGCCTAATATTAAGTGAGTAAATAGCAATAATTAAATAAAGCTAAATATTTTAATTTAACCTGCGATTGTTTGATTACTACACGATCCAGTGGTACGAATCCGAGTACAGAGAGTTAGAGTAAATTGTCAAGAGGGCAATTTCGTAACAATATATTAAATGAACTTGTTAACATTTGAGCTTTCAACTCCAAATTAAATATTATAATTTTTTTGGACTAATTATAACCTTTTTTTAAAGAAGTTTAGTAGTTTGCTTACAAATCAAGTGACCCCCTAAAAGTTTAATTTAAACGTAGCTTTGATTTCATATGATTTTATTTCACCAAATATACGCCAGTTTCCACAAACATAGACAACATCCCAGCAGTGAAACCAACTAGTTAAAATACTAGTAAAACACATCTATTTGTAAAATCCTATATGTATATGTATGTACATAATATAATAATGTCTACTCGACATGTATAATAATTTTTGTGCATAAATGAGGAATGTGTTACTTCAGTATGTTAATTCATGATGCCGCGTTTCCACTTTTCTTGGCGGACACTTTGCGGATATTTTAAAACACACTTCAACTTGAAGATTTACCTATAAAATGAGGAATTACAAAAAGCGAATGATATTATAAAAAGAATAATAACTGTATTTCTTCAAATTCCAATGTTGTCTTTCCTTCTCTTTTTATCAAATTGACAAGAAAGGAACAAAAAATACTAAACATTTATTATACACGGCAATGAAGTGCCGTAGAAGTCAGCAACTGGTTTACTTATAGATAAGTTTTGAACTAGTAAATTAATCATTTGATTTTTTGCTGGTATATTTTGAAGACTGTCTGTAATTTTCACTACAGGGCTATGGAATACGTGTACAATAAACACAATAAATTCGCTTACACTATACGTTTGACCAAAAAAAATCCATGAAACGGTAAATAAATTACGCGGGAATCGAAAGTCTGTTCTTATTTTTCTTTGCTTTTGCGTTGCATATGTTTACATTTTTTACATTTTTTTAAAATTTTCCGTCCCCATGTAATTTTTGTATGCATATGTGTAAATAATATGCTTATCTCATAGTAACGTGCATATTTTTTTATTTTCATTTAATGACTGCATACTTTTAGGCACATATTTTAGCTTCACGATTTGATTATAAACAAATTATATATAAGCACAAAATATATATACGAGTATTCTGCACATCTGCAGCACAAATGCTATAAGATGATGCAAATTTAAAAAAAAACCGGACCAGTAGTTTTTCTGTAATCGGTACGACAAAAAAGGCCTTGGCCGTAGTCCATGATTCTCTAAGCCATGAACTAGTAAAAAGCAGCGCTGCCCCCAGCCAGCCAATCCGTCGTCGTCGTCGTCGAAATGATTTATTATTTTTACTGCGCAATACAAAAACCTGTTAAGCTTCTACTGTGTAGTTTTATTATATAAATTAACTTGTTATTTTTTGACCTGGCCTGGTCATAAGTATTTAGGTTCGGGTAATACTCTTTATATCTGTGTAGTTTTATTATTTGCGTAAGTGCTTGTTTGTGATTGGTTGTTTATATAAATTTACTTGTTATTTTTTGACCTGGCCTGGTCATAAGTATTTAGGTTCGGGTAATACTCTTTATAAACAAGACGAGCTGGTTGATGATGTGGAATTCGATGCTTACGTGCACGACTTAGAGTACGAATTAGCAACAGCACCAAAATACATTAGAGAAGCAGATCGTAATATTAGTTGATAGTTCGGATCTATAGGAGATTGAACTGTGAAAGTCGAACGATAATTAGCTTCCTTCCACCATTATGTTTTTTGTTCCTTGCAAATCTTCGAAAAATCCACGTTCTCCTGGAGATGTTAAAGTAAATGTACTCCCTGGAATCCTTCTGGAAATAGACTGCGAGATTGATCCAGTGTTGAATCGTGAATTTCCAACTTGGAATGACTCTTCTAGAATATCTTCTATCGATTTTGTCATTGATGTATTTGATGAAGGCACATCTACAGGAATTGTTGGAGTAGGTGCAATCATGGACAATGTGGATGTGGTTCCCATGGTGCGCGATGAACAAGATGGCCCCTGAAAATTTTCGACGTAATTGTTTATAATCCAATTTAATGTCTCCAGTGTTATACTTTGTTCTAAAAACGTCATGGACCACTCGCTGTTTAAGAGGACAGTCACCAAATTCTTCAAGAAACACTTTTTTAATTCTTTCTTCTAGCCCACTAGAGTGGACAGGGAGTTCATCAACGTATGTATCGTCCTCTTCGCCTCGTATTCCTTTTTCAATAATGCTATCGGCACTATCGTTTCCAATGTCGATATTGAATTCAGGAGAAATTCGGGCGTCCATATTATTAAAAGAAGAGAAAGAAGCGACATAGTCGTTGAACTCTCCTGAATTGGCATCGCATTCTTCATCTCCTCTTCCACATCTAATTTCTTCTTCTTTGGATTCGGAGTATCCTCTTGTTTCTCCTCCTGACTTTTCTTCTTCTCCTTTGCTATTACTTTCTCCACTGCTTGAGTGTTCACTTGAACCTCTAAATCGCTTTAAATAATCTGATATGGTAATATCTCCTCCTCGTTTTCTGACTGCTCCATCGAGTCCGCATCTAAAATTACTGGTTCCCTCAGAGTTACCTTCTTTTTCATTGTTACTGTGACTTGGAGAATTATTTGTGCTACTTGGAGAATACGTATAAGAACACTCACTACTTGTATCACTGAACATTTAAAAATTAAAAGAAAATTCTTCAGTATTTATGCAAAAACTTCCCATTATTTAAAACGACAACGACATAACAACTTGTTATTGTATCATGTAAAATATGCGCAGTAAAAATAATAAAACATAAAAAAGCACTGCTATTTGCTAGTTCATGGCTTAGCGAATCATGGCCTACAGCCGATCTGTACTCGGATTCGTACCACTGGATCGTGTAGTAATCAAACAATCACTGGTTAAATTAAAATAACTAACTTTATTTAATTATTGCAATTTACACAATTATTATTAGGCTTAAAGTTTACTTCTTTACAATTTGTACTTTATTTCACAATTCATTAATCACTTTATTTAATAATGAATTTCATCAGTTTACAATATCACAATTACAATTACTGCTGCTTCGATTAAAATGCACGATGTACACACTGTTACGATCTCTGTTCGAATGTCTTTGACTTTGCACAGTCTTGTGCTTTTATAGTTTCGAATGGTTGAGGTAGAAACTTCTACAACACACTAGAAGTTTCTGGATCTTTCTAGAACTTCACATACAACTCAGGAAGTGTGTGTCTTGACTAATTGACATACACAGGGTGGTGCACTCATTCTCAAACTCCAGATGGGATCCTAAAAGTATGCAATCCGTTTCACTGTGCTATCACGTTTCAATATCTTAAGCTATTACAAGTTGTTTTCCATATTTCTCTTTATTCTTTGCTGGCCTTCAGCTGTGAAGTTCTAAGTATGAGGATGTTGGAATCACCTGAATGGTGTGAACTGAATTGAATTTACGTTAATAGGAAATTCGGAATGAGAATATTGTGGTTGAAGGTTGCATTAGCCAAGTTTGGTGAACTGCAATTGAAGATTGCATTAATAGGGATGAATGAACTTCGTGTACCAATTACATGGAAGTTATATTTTATATTGGTAACATACTGGTGATTCCGAGAGTGCACGTTGGGGATGCTCTGTAAGTTGTGGCGACTGAGAAGGTGCAACTTGTGTAACTCGCGCGTCAAAGTTGGACACCAGCAAAGAGAAAATATGCCATATTTTTTCTTCGATAAAGGCGAAATCGCAAGGCAGGCGGCTGCAAATGGAATTGTGTTTATGGTCCTGATGCTGTAAGCACTGCTTCGATTGCCCAGGAGCTACACATTGCACAAAAAACCGTTTGGAGAGACTTGAATAAGGCTGGATACAAAAAGAAGCTCGATGTATGGGTGCCACACGAGTGAAACATTCGCCTCAAGACAAGCTTGTGAAAATCGACTGCCCCAGTTTTTTCCCAATAGGGACGAGGGTTTCTATGAGAGAGGCATAATGAAATTACCTTCAAAAAGTTATCGAACAAAACGGTCTATATTTGACCTCAATCGGATCATTCTAACTATGCTAAATAAAGCTTTCAGTTTCATCCAAAAATAATGGATTTCTTTTTACTACACGATACAGAATCAAAAAGATATTTTTAATTACGTTTTTGTACTGGTGAATTCTATGTGTGTGGCGTGGCATGGTGGCTGATATGTTACGCCCACTATGATCACCAAGATTCATAATAAAATACATATTAAAATTGGGCGTGCCATTGAAGCTTGCCGTATTATGATCTAGTTTGTGTAATTTCGTCGATGAGTCTTATATAGAGGCCCTGTGAGGAACATGTGTGAAAAGTGGGGCGTGGCAGTATACCGACCATTTTCTGTACGTGGACTAGTATAGGGCCAAAGTCCATTACTACTAAATTTTATTCATGTATCAACATTAAGAACATAAATATCTAGGGTAGTTTTCAGTTGGCTCCCCAGAATTGATTATATGTGAGGGAGATGTACCCTTTATCTGATCGAACCAATTTCTTTCTGTCTCCCTTTATTGCGTCAATATATGCGCACCAAATTCAGTCCAAATTTGTCGTAAGGTAAAACATGTGTCACTCGTTGGCGTGACCTGAAAATAACTCACACCACTCGTTGACACGGTAGACGGTGATAGTTCTCGGTACCAGAGAATTAGTAAAACATATACTTGGCGCGACGCGCAGCCTCGAAGGGACAAAAATTACAAAGTAATGAAAATCTATAAAAAGGAAACGAGTTCTCGAAGGAAAAATATAATAAATGAATTTCTTAAATAAATCTTGTAGTAATTATTTTACATTTTGCTACACTCAGGTGGGTATTTAACTTTGTACGCAACATTGTATTTCTTGTGAAGATTCGTCACTAGACATAGATATCACCTTTTAGCAGTATTCCGCCTGAAAATGTTAATAAGTCGATAGTCGTCAATTCAGTGAAAATTGAGATTATTTCTCAGCGAATTTATTGACAAGACAAGTTGAACACAATAGTTGCATTTGTGTATGTGTGGTTATGCTACCGTAATAATTTTCCTTCACCGTGACCTTGAAGTCGGAACAGTGAAGGACGAAGTAAAACGGTTTGAAGAAACTCATGCAGTCAGACTAAGTTACCATGTTAACGAATAAGCATCTAACCTGCTAATTACGAATAGAATATAATGCAGATTAAAACGCACTAAACCCAGTGACCTGATAAACCAAACCTAAGATATCAGGGAGTGGTCAATAAATAAATTTCTAAAAGAATTGCTTGCTAGTTTTTAGATAACTAGTTGCAGTAATATACGCATTTTATAATATAAGAATTCATTTTATAAACTTATAAATAGAATACGTAAATAAAAATAAACATTTTATGACCATGTTCACATTAGCCTCAAAGAGTAGACTCATTTTGACGTCTACGGGCAAAGAGGGAAGCGGGGAAGAGAAAAGTTACGTGAGGCGAGATTTTTTATTTTGTTAAAAATTTCTGGCCCATTTTGACATTTGCAAGTTTGACGTTTGCAGATTTGACATTTGTCAATGTGAAATTTATTGATTTCGCATTTGCTGGTGTAGTATTTGTATCAACGCGGAAAAATAAACTTAATTTTTAAATAATGAATTGGAACAGGACACAAACAATGGAGCTCATATCGCTTTATGAGCAAAATCCATTGCTCTACAATACGAAGTCCGAAGAATACAAAGATCGTATAAAAAAATCGAAGGTTTCGGAGAGCATTACTTCGCAGTTGAGGTGAATTGGGCATCCTCTGACCTTAGCTCCTGATGAAGAAGGTAAAAGTTTCCTTTACGTGCCCTTCTCAGCTTCCAGTCTTTCACCCACAAGCGCCTTTTTTTGAAGCCTCCCGGTCTTTTAATAGCTTCAAAACAGCAACGTTAGCATTATTTAATAACATTAAAATACAAATCCTTTCTTCCTCACTATCACTCATTTTTAAATGAATTATTAAATTTCTTTCGCAATAGATTTATGTTACTAAAAGGAAAAGAAATATATTCTGACAACTTGGAAACGTCTAAATGACGCCGCGGTGTTCAGACAGCATTTTAGTATGAACACGAGAGTACGGACTCATGTCAAAATGAGTCGACTCTTTGAGGCTAATGTGAACATCGTCTATTTGTTATAATTAGCTAATTGGGTGTTTGTGAAATTAATATAATTGGTAATAATACTAAATAAAATAACGTAATTATATAAACTATCAAATCTATTTATTAGATGCAAATTAGTAATTAGAAGAATACTGGATCCATTGTTCAATGTAAACACGCTTTCACAAGAGCATTATATTGAAACGTGATAGCACAGTGAATGTGATTGCATACTTTCAGGATCCCATCTGAGTTGGAGAATGAGTGCCCCCTGTGAGTCAAGATGCGAACTATTCGAATAAAAGTTTATTCAAGAACCATCTGTCGGTAATATCAAAAAGAATATTCTCGACTTCTGTCGAAGTGGATAGAAGCTTCTAGAAAGCACGAGAATAGCGTGGAATTTTCTACTCCAACCTTCGAAAACTATAAAAGCGACAAGACTGTTGAAAGTCGAATACAGTAGATCAGAGACCGTAACAGTGTGTACATCTAGCATTATAATCAAAGCAGCAGTATTTGTGATTTACAAAGTGGTGAAATTCATCAGTAAATAAAGTGACTAATGGTTTGTGAAATAAAGTGCAAATAATAACTAAGTAAACTTTAAGCCAAATATTAAATGTGTAAATAGCAATAATTAAATAAAGCTAATTATTTTAATTTAACCAGCGATTGTTTGATTACTACACAATCCAGTGGTACGAGTCCGAGTACAGAGAGTTAGAGAAATTGTCAGGAGGGCAATTTTGTAACAGAGTAAATTGTCAAGAGGGCAATTTCGTAACAATATATACTTTTTCATCCACAAACAATTTTGGCTTTGGAATTTTATAATTTGATTAATACATTGTAATTGGTCTGGAAAATATTGAAACTTAAATGATTGCATACTTTTAGGATCCCATTTAAAGTTTGAGAATGAGTGCACCACCCTATTTATATAAGTCAAGACGATCAATTCGAAACAAAAATAAGTTTACTCAAGAACCCTGTGCTTCTAAGTAACAGTGTGCTTCTACATTTCACTTGTAGCAGTTACAGTATTAAGAAGTAATAAAGTGATTAAATGAATTATTAAATAAAGTGCATTTTGCATAAAGTAAACTTTAAGCCTAATATTAGGGTTTAAGCGTCAGTTTTCGTTGAAGCGTAAGTTTCGTTGAAACGTAAATTTTCGCAGGATGGGAATATGCGAGTATAGTTCTAGGAACATGAGCCTCTATTGCATCTAGACCTTTAGTGCGTCGCGAAGAGTCACATCCTGCCCGAGGTAACCCTGCTATTTATAACAGAACACTACGGATCTAGACTGAGGAGTCAATAAACACCTCCCCGGATGCAGGGTGTGGAGGAGCAAACCTCTATAAAAAAAAACCTCTTGGTTGGAGTAAGATGTCATACGACCCGTGTCGATGCTCAGCCTGGCTGGGGACCCAGGTCAAAAAATAGCCCAGTCTCTAACGGAGTGCTCCGGATACTTGGCGTCCTCCGGTTCTATCTAGCCTTACTCGCGCACACGGAGCTCTGCGCGAGCGGACCTCTCTTGTCCGATACTCGTGGGACCACATATGTCTTTAAAACTAAATCCAAAACCAAAGGAGGGCGGTCCTCCCAAAAAACCGACAGAGGCGATCCTGTCTACCGCTAATATAAGCGTGGCAGACAGATCGATAGCAGCAGGAGGCAGAAGGGGCTTAAGCGTTAGGGCTGGTCCCAGCACGAGTGCTGGTAGTAGGGGACGGGGAGGCTTGGGAAAACCGGTCTCTCGTCTCTTTCAGAGGGGTGCTGAAGGAAGAAACCCGGAGGAGGTGGTAAAAACCCAAACGCTGACTGCGGTCAGGGGGCGGGGGGCTACCCCGGGGATCTTTCGGCAGCAGACAGTAGAGAGGCCCAGCAGCTCAAAGAAGGTTGCTGGGGTAGGCCAGGGGGGGTCGTTTAAACCCGTCCGTCCGTCCGTCAAAGCAGGCCTATTATGATAGGAAGGCGGCCATGAGGGTCATGGCCAAACATGAGACTCTACCCAAAGACCAGCTCACTGAGGAGCGGGCCAAATCGGTAGAGTGGGCAAGGGGGGTGCTATCCGGCTTGGGCAAACCGGCGGGTACAGCCCCAAAGAGACAATGTTCGGCTGAAGAGGCGGGTGAGGTCGCTAAAAGACAAAAAGTCGGCGGCCAGAAATACCCATCCTTCAGAGACGTTGTCAAAGGTGGGGGTGAGATGCTGGCCATCATTGACCGGAAGGAGGAGGAAGGGGTCATACCCAAAAAGAAGTGGAGGTGGGTGGAGCAAGCGACTGCCGAAGTATACCTCCAAGTCTTAGAGGAAAACCCTGGACCCCCCCTTTCTGTCATGATGCGGGCTGGTATCAGGGCAGGGCCAAGCTTATCGCATGCGATGACAGCAGGTCAGCCAACCTTTACAAGATCGCGGTAAGCAAGGTTGGCGAGATCTGGCCGGGAGCTAAGCTAGAGGCCGTCAGCAGGGAAGAAGTTCCCAGCAGACCCAGAGGCCGGGTCTGGATCCCGGCTAAGCCAGCTGAACCGGAGAGAATAGAGGCGATCTTTAGATCGTGCAACAGGGAGCTGCCAACCCATAACTGGAAGGTAGCGAAACTCGAGGAGCCAGTGGAAGGTAGGAGGCAGGTGTTGCTGATACTCAACGCTGAGTCCCTTGCCCCACTGGCAGAGAGAAATGGGGTAGTCAGGTTCGGGTTCGTTGACGCGACCGTTCGGATCTACCGCAGCGACGAGCAAGTTATGGAACCGGAGGAGATAGAGGGTGACAAGGCTAGCGAGGCTGGCGGTGGTGAAGAAGGGTTGTCCAGCAGCCAAAGGTCGACCGACTCAGAGCAGCTGACCGGGGTCGGGCAGCTCTTTGAGGAGGACGACCTTCTTGACTACACCGAAGAGGAGGAGGACGCGGACGTTACGATGGTGGAGGTAAGAAGGACAGATTCTTATGAAGCTGATCCAAATCAACCTCCACCATTGTAAACTCGCCTCTGCGAACTTGATGGTCCGCCTGGGTTCCGGTGGTTTTGACGTGGCCCTCATCCAAGAGCCGTGGATATGCGGCAACAAAATCTGCGGTTTGAAGATGAGAGGATTCAAGATGATATCCGCTCAGAGCACAAGTAAGCCTCGTGCTTGTATAGTTGCAAAGGATAACATTAACATCTGTTTGCTCCCACAGTTAAGTAATGGCGATACGGTGGCGGCAAGCATTGAGCTGCAAAATAGTAGTCTCTGGGTAGCCTCTGCATATATGCCTCACGACAAGGACGCTCCACCGGAGGAGGTTCGGACATTGGTCATGGAGGCAGCCGCAGTCAAAAGGAACTTGGTTGTCTCCAGTGACGTAAACACACACAACACATTGTGAGGAAGTTCAAACACTAACGCAAGAGGTGAGTCAGTTTTAGACTTCCTTATAGAGAATAAGCTTAATGTGGTAAATTTAGGCTCAGAGCCGACGTTTATCGCACAAAATAGAAGGGAAGTGTTAGATATTACCCTGACCTTCGATAACTTCGCTAACAATATAAAAAGATGGAGAGTGTCGAATGAAAATTCCTACTAGCTCCAGTTAAGACATTTATATTTAAGACATTTAAATATACGGAGAACGGACTGGGGGAAGTATAGGAAAACTCTCAGGGCCTCGCTGCCAATAAATCCCTCGTCTGATCCCACAGACCCTGTGGAATTAGACGAGCTGATCAATCAGGTAACCACGACCCTGAATAGTTCACTGATAGCCGGGTGCCCGGTTGTAAAACTGAGAGGCGAGGACAAACCACCTTGGTGGTCAAAGGCCTTCTCCGGAAGTCCAACAGGCGGTTATTTAACAGGGCTAAAACTTCGGGTCTGCCCGCGGAACTGGGAAGCCTACAAGGCTGAGCTAAAAATATACAAGAAAGCAACCAGAACTGCGCAGCGACAGTCCTGGCAAAATTATTGTAGGGATATAGAAGAAACATCGGAAGCAGCTAGACTAAGAAGAATTCTAGCGAGGACACCACACAACCTGGGCTACCTTAAAGGTCCGGGAGATGTGTGGAGTGAATCGAGCGAGGAATCTTTGGCTCTTCTCTTAGATACGTATTTTCCAGGCAGTAGCACAGTGGAGGGTGATAACCCGACACCTAGGGGAAGGCAGTCTGAGATAGGGAATGCGATAGTTACAGTCGGGAAAGTTCAGTGGGCCATTAACACCTTTGGTCCATATAAATCTCCGGGTCCGGATGGAATTTATCCAGCTGAACTGCAACAATCACGGGACAAAATTACGCCCTGGGTTGTGACTGCAATTAGAAGCTGTCTTAACATGGGCTATATTCCGCTGAGATGGAGAGAAACGAAGGTTTCCTTCATACCCAAGGCAGGCAGGTCCTCTCATGTAAATCCTAAAGACTTCAGACCAATCAGTCTCACGTCTTACCTCCTAAAAACACTGGAGAGATTGATGGATGCACACTTACGGGAAGCTATACCAACTGGTAGAATCTCCTCGGCACAACATGCATACACGAAGGGCAAATCGACAGAGACGGCGTTACACGTACTTATTGGTATAGTGGAAAAAGCCATCCAGCAGAAAGATTTCGCACTAGCGGCGTTCATTGACATAGAAGGCGCTTTCAACAACATAAATGCGAACGCCATTACGGGAGCGCTAGAAGCTCTGGGCGTCGATCCTAATATGGTAGCGATGGTAGAGATGATACTCGTCAGTAGAAAGGTAACTGCCAGCTTAGGTTCCCACACCTTAAGCAGACAGGTCTGCAGAGGCTCTCCTCAGGGAGAAGGCCTCTCCCCCCTGCTCTGGAATTTGGCGGTAAATTCATTACTGCTAGCCTTAGAGAGGGAGGGTTGCCACGTCGTCGCCTATGCTGATGACTAGGCAATTGTGATCAGAGGGAAATATCCAAACACTCTTATGGATATTTTGCGCTCTAGCATGGCCACGCTTACTGGTTGGACGGGAAGAAGGGGATTAGGGTTAAACCCTGAGAAAATGGAATTAATCCTCTTTTCTAAGAAAAATAGATCTCCTGAGGTCTCCCCGCTAACATACAAAGGTGTGGAAATTCCGATGAAGGAGACAGTTAGATATTTGGGACTAGTACTAAATAGAAAACTTACCTGGAAACCTAATATTAAAGAAAGAGTCAGGAAGGCCAATATTGCTTTGTTCACATGTAAAAAAGCGGTCGGAATCAGGTGGGGCCTATCCCCACGAATTATGCACTGGCTATACATTTCGGTGGTCAGACCCATATTGCTATATGGAATACTGGTATGGTGGCCAGCCACTCAGAAACAAAGCTATTTGAGCAAGGTCCAAAGAACGGCTTTTTTATGCATCTCTGGTGCCTTAAGGACCACGCCTACTAAAGCTTTAGAAGTAATAATCAACCTACCTACATTAGAGCTGGTAGGGAAACAAGTGGCCGCCACATCAGCACTAAGGCTGAAATGTGCGGCGCTATGGCATGATCGGCAGATTGGTCACTCGACTATTGCGCATACCTGGAGTAGTTCTATCCAACACATTGACCACTCTATACCTAATCTCAACTTCGATAGGCACTTCCATACATATATTCCGTCTAGAAGAGAGTGGCCAAACACCAATGCCATGGAGAAGGGGGGAACTAAATTTCTACACTGACGGATCCAAACTTGACGATAGAGTCGGTTTTGGAGTTTTCTCACAAGAATTGGGACTGGAACTTTCTTTCCGTCTCCCCGACCACTGCAATGTTTATCAAGCAGAGGTCCTAGCCATAAAGGAGGTAGCCGTCTACTTAAATAGACATGCCGTAACAAAAAATATTATAAATATCTACTCGGTTAGCCAGGCGACCATCAAGTCAATGAAATCGGTGGCACCGAAATCAAAGGTTGCTCCGGACTGCCGGGCAGTCCTAAATGATATCAGTACCGTTTTCAGGGTACGCCTTATATGGGTTCCGGGGCATAGAGATATTGCGGGAAACTGTAGGGCTGATGACTTAGCCAGACGGGGTACCAACCTTCCTTTAGGCACGGACAGATGTGAGATTGGAATACCAATTGCCACCTGTAAACAGATGCTGAAGGATAGGGTCGTGAGTGAGACCAATGGGTCTTGGACACAAGAGGGCACTTGCTTAACAACTACGCTAATGTGGCCGGAACTTAATAGTAGGAAAACTAGAGACTTGCTTGCCCTGCCGAGAGAATATCTCTAAGGTCGTGGCATGTATAACTGGTCACTGGCTGTTCGGCAGACATGCTCTCAGGCTGGGAGTATTCTCTCATGAATACTGCAGAAGCTGTGGGGATGAGGAGGAGGAGGAGACTGTGGAACATCTCTTCTGTAGTTGCCCCGCTCTGGCTAGAAGCAGAGCGGGCTCTTTAGGCAAATAGCCTTTAGCTCTCTTACAGAGGTGTCTAGCGCGAAGATCAAACAAATCCTAGGCTTTATTAGGGCTTCAAAATGGTTCGATGAGTGAATCGGAGGTGCGTTGTGGCGCGGTGGTATCACAATGGACCCATGGTGGTCTGAGTCCTTGGACTGGCTGCCACATTAACCTAACCTAACCTAAGCCTAATATTAACCTAGGTCGAGCTCGGACATAAATTTCACCCTTCTTAATCTTGCGCCCAAAGTGTTTTAATTAGAAAATTAATAATACGATATATCGACTTTAACAGCTTTTCCGATTAAAATATTTATTTTATATTGAAACGTGATTGCATACTTTTAGGATCCCTTCTGGAGATTGAGAATGAGTGCACCACCTTGTGTGTCAATTAGTCAAGACACAATCTATTCGAATAAAAGCTTCTTTCGTTGTAGAGATAGTGGTATAAAGAATTTTCTCGAAAGTAAGAACTTCCTGAAGTGTGTATAAAGTTCTAGAAAGATCCAGAAATTTCTAGTGTATTGTAGAAGTTTCTACCTCAACCATTCGAAACTATAAAAGCACAAGACTGTGCAAAGTCGTGGACATTCGAACAGAGATCGTAACAGTGTGTACATCGCGCTTTCAAATCGAAGCAGCAGTATTTGTAATTGTGATTTTGTAAAGTGATGAAATTACTTATTAAATAAAGTGATTCATGAATTGTGAAATAAAGTGCAAATTGTAACAAAGTAAACTTTAAGCCTAATATTAAATATGTAAATAGCAATAATTAAATAAAGTTAGTTATATTAATTTATTTAGCGATTGTTTAATTACTACACGATCCAGTGGTACGAATCAGAGTACAGAGATTTAGAGTAAATTGTCAGGAGGGCAATTTCGTAACAATTGGTGTCAGAAGTGGGATTGTGTATCTGTAATAAACAATGGTTAAATTTAAAAAACGGAGATTGGAGCAGCTCAAGAAGGAGCTTGAGCGTTTAAATTTGCAAATACAAGGGCTTAAAGCGGAGCTGCAATTGCGATTAAGAAGCACTTTAGAGGAGCAGGGTATAGAAGTCGATGAGCATGAATTCCAATGTGAAGAACCAACGACATCTCGACACGAAGAAACACCGCAAGATACTAACACGGGTAACTTTGACATGAGTGCACTTATCGGGGTAATGCAATCCTTCAAACAGGATATGCAGCAGAGAGATGAAAAGATGCAGCAGCAGTTACAAGAAAATTCTCAAGCAGCCGATCAGAAGATGCAGTTACGAGATAAGAAGATGCAGCAGCAGTTACAACAAAATGCTGAATCCGTCGAAAAGAGTGTTGCATCCGTCAAACAGGACGTTGAAAAGAGTGCTGAATCCCTCAAACAAGCAGTGAAAGAGGATGTCAAAGAACAGTTACAGCAGAGTGAAACACGACTTACTCAACTAGTGGAAAATAACTCACAGCAGATGAAAGAAATGTCCGAAATGGTAGACAGGAAGTTTTGTGAAATTGAGACACGGCAGGAGTCGTTCGAAAAATCTGTGGAACAAAAATTCATTGCGAACGAACAAAAGCAGAACGAATTAGAGCAAAGAATTCACCTACTACAGGAAGGTGCATTGCCTGTGGCAGCTTTATCCTCAATATAATAATAACTGAAGCCTCCTATCTATGGTGGAACCACGACATTTAGCGTCTTCAGAATGCAGTTTGAGACTACCACTAGCACAAATGGTTGGAGTGCTCGCGAAAAAGTGGCTGCATTAACCGTTTCATTGAAAGGTGCTGCCGCTGATATGCTTCAAGCTATCTGAGTGAGCGAGACTGCTATGAAAACTTGATGTGTGCCGTTCAGCGCAAGTATGGTAGTGAGCATCGCAAGCAGATGTACCAAGTAGAGCTACATCACGCTCGCCGGTAAGACCGCCAAAGCAAGTCAGATTCCAAAATAGAGAATCAGAAAATGTTGACAAGCCGTCGACAAACTAAATGGAGTCAGTCTCGAGGGGCATGATCTGACTCCCACAACATGTAGCCCCAGAATCTTCGTTTCTCAGATGGCACGGAAAGTCAACAGCCTAACTGTCGACAGCGTAGTAAATGGAAGAAAAATCGTGGTAACATTGGATACTGGTGCATCACATTCCATAATTAGAAGGGATCTCGTTCGGGGAATCGAGCCGCTTCTGGGAATAAGATTGCGTACTGCAACTGGAGATGATGCACCGGTACTGGGAAAAGTTACACGGAAAATCACAATCGGCACCACAACAGTGACGCTCGAGTTTGTAGTTGCGGATACTGTGGACGAATTAATCTTAGGTGTGGATTTTATGATTCGGAATGGATTCACCCTAGATTTGAAAAGCCGATTATTGAAATATGCGAACATCGCAATACCGTTATCCGTTGCTGAGGATGAGTATGGAGGTATCCGACAAGCCATTGGATCGCGGCGTACAAAAATCCCACCAAAGTCAGAGGCAGTGATATGGGCCAAAATGGACGGAGATGTGGAGAAGAACAAGTTGTGGGTTGTGGAGACGGATGAAAAATTTGTACTGGATGACATCATCATTGGAAAAACCCTCGTAGAAGAACAGCAGAACAGAATAGTGCCAGTAAGAGTGGTCAATCTTGCAACTTCCGCTAAAACCATAGAGAAAGGACAGATAATTGGAAATTGCCGGGCAATTTCGGCAATTGTAAACTGTGAAAGCCAGCCTCGAGACACAAAAATGAAGATACCAGCTGATAAAAAGGTACTCGACGATCTCACGAAAGAATGGAGCAAAGACTTATCCACAGAGCAGAGGAGGACTGCCAGCTAACTTTTGGCAAGACATTGGTCAGTATTTGCTGAAAAGGGTAAAAACGAAGGCAGAACAAAGATGGTGAAACACACAATCAACACTGGTGATGCCAAACCCATTCGTCAAGCGTCAAGAAGAGTACCTCTGGCAAAGAAAGAAGAGGTGAATGTGTTGCTGAAGGAAATGCACCAGAACAATGTCATTGAGCCATCAGCAAGCCCCTGGAGTTCTCCAGTGTTATCAGTCAAAAAGAAGGATGGCTCCACACGTTTCTGTGTAGATTATCGTAAACTAAATGAGGTAACGAAGAAAGATAGTTATCCATTACCTCGCATCGACGATACGTTGGACACACTTTCTGGTTCAAATTGGTTCTCAACGCTGGATTTACAAAGCGGATATTGGCTAGTGGCAGTCGACGAACAAGACAAGGAAAAGACAGCATTCAGTGCCGGTGATGGACTATGGCAATTTTTGGTGATGCCATTCGGTCTGTGTAATGCTCCAGCTACATTTGAACGCCTAATGGAACATGTGCTAAAGTGTCTCCACTGGAAAACGTGGCTGGTGTACTTAGATGACATCATCGTTACGGGAAAGGACTTCGAGGACCACTTGAAGAATTTGGAAGAAGTATTGATGCGATTAGGAGCTTCAGGGTTGAAGCTGAGCGCAAAGAAATGCTCGTTCTTCAAGAAAGAGGTCAAGTACCTTGGACATAAAGTGACACCTGAGGGAGTACACACAGATCCAGATAAGATAGACTCAGTAAAGGAGTGGCCAAGACCAACTAGTTTGCATGAGCTACGCAGCTTCTTGGGTCTTTGCACCTATTACAGACGCTTTGTTCCAAGCTTCGCAGACGTGGCTGGTAGTCTGCATGCATTAAAGAGGAAGAATTGTCCTTTTGAGTTGAAAAACGAACAGGAGAAGGCATTCAACAGACTAAAAGTGCTAGTGTGTACAGCTCCGATCCTTGCGTATGCAATTCCTGCCGAAAAATTTATTTTGGATACAGATGCAAGTGGATTCGGGATTGGAGGTGTCCTGTCGCAAGTTATTGACGGACATGAAAGAGTAATAGCCTACTTCAGCAAGATCTAATCAAAGCCAGGGCAAAATTACTGTGTAACACGGAGAGAAGCTTTGGCGGTTATGCAGTGCGTGAAGCACTTTAACAAAGTTAAAAGAAGGAGTAGTCGATGTGCGCTTAATGGCTGTTTTACCAGACGATGAATGGACACCGGAAAAGATAAAAGAAGAACAACGAAATGACCCAGAATTGGCAAAAATCGTGACAAGTAAGAATAAAGGAAAACGACCAGATTGGAATGAAATCTCGACCGAAAGTCCCATAACTAAAGCATATTGGGCTCAATGGAATAGCTTAAAGCTGCAAGATCGATGCCTATTCCGCCTGTGGGAGAGCGAAGATGGAAAAACCACGAAGAACTTGATTGTGGTACCCAAGGCAAGAATAAGCGAAATTCTCAAGGAATACCATAGTGGGCCAAGCGGAGGACATTTGGGAATCAGAAAAACAGTCGATAAAATTAAAACACGATTTTATTGGTTTGGTTGCCAGCAATCGGTAGTTGACTGGATTAGTGCTTGTGAAAGGTGTGCAGCTGCCAAGGGACCGAGCCGTCGCAGCCAGGGGAAGATGCATTTATATAACGTGGGAGCGCCATTTGAGCGTATTGCAATGGACATCGCCCAATTAGTGATTCCGGCAACAAATTTGTTCTCGTCGTAATCGACTACTTTAGTAAATGGCCAGAAGTATACCCCATTCCCGATCAAGAAGCTAAGACCGTTGCAGATGCATTTATCAATAATTGGGTCTGCCGATTCGGAGCACCCCTCGAGTTGCACTCGGATCAAGGCAAAAATTTCGAGTCAACGATATTCAGGGAAATGAGTGAATTGATGGGCATACGCAAAACTCGCACAACCCCTTTGCACCCACAATCCGATGGAATGGTTGAAATATTTAATCGTTCGCTTGAGGAACACCTAAGGAAAGTCGTGGACAGAAACCAGAGAGATTGGGACCAACACATACCCCTGTTCCTAATGGAATACCGATCGGCAACTCACGATACAACATCTACAACACCAGCTAAGGCTATTTTCGGTTGTGACGTAAGATGACCTGCAGATCTGAAATTCGGTGCCTACTCACCTACGGAAGTTTCATGTAGCAGTTATGTAGCTGACAAATGAAGACAGTTGAATGAAATTCATGGAAACATCAGAAAGCGCACACAACTGATGAGTGATAAAATGAAAGCCAGATATGATCTACGAGCAAACTCCAAGGGATTTCAGGAAGGGCAGCTAGTTATGCTTCATAATCCGCAAAGGAAAAAGGGATTATCGCCAAAACTGCAAACACACTGGGAAGGCCCTTATAAGGTGATAAAGCGGATCAACGATGTAGTATACCGCATCCAGTTGGCGAGAAATGGCAGGAGCAAAATTAAATTCGTTCATCTGGAGAGGCTATCACCTTATAAAGGTTGCAGTACTATCCTTGTTCGAGACGAACAAGATTAAGCGGAGGGCAGTGAAACATAAAGTGAAACGTGGTTACATACTTGTTCGGTGAAACGGTCAATGGTGGAATTGCGGAGGAATCCAAGAAATTGGAAAAAAACGGGGATTAGAAAGAAGATGAAACAAATTTAAGGCTGAGTAGAGCAAAAAAGGGGCTTGTCTCTTGGTATTGATTAATTTGGCGGGTTTGTCAAGATAGCGGACGTTAATATTTGTTTTTGTAAAAAGTGAAGTAAGAGTTTTCATGTGAATGTAAGAATTTGTTCCTGAAAGAATTCAAATCAGATAAATTATTCAAAATTTAAAAATAGAAGATTACTATAATCTATGTGTGTTAAAGAGAATTGGGAATATTCCCGAAGCAAGTGAAAGCCAACTCGAGTGGTTAAATAGAGGCTGTAGTGATAAATAATAGGAGCAGGAGAGTGCCCCCCAGCTCTTCCCATCCGGCGAGGACTTTAAAAGATAAGTAGTATTGCTATAGAGGTGTATGATTGTGAGTATGTATGTTTATTGTATTAAATCCGTATAAATTATACTAGCAATTTAAAGTTCCATCGAGATAGGATAGTATATAGGTCAATTATCTATAATAGTAATCTGTAGAGCACTAAAGTATATGAAGAAACCATGTCAGGCTAAGGCGGAAACGATGGGGCGGGCTCGCTTGACATCGAGGAGGAGGATGCTCGGCTGAATAAAAAACAAATGGTGAGTTGGATGCCTTTTTTCTTCCTTTAGTGTTGCCCTACCCGATGCAGTGTGGCGGGTTGAGAACCACGACCATTGCTGTGAGCTAGCCGCGGCCACCACACTGTATCATGACAAGGGGTGTTCGCAACATCTTTTTCAAAATTCAAAAATCACAAGAGACCGTTTTGGACATTTGAAGGTGAATTTGTGTTTGGGGTTGGCCATTGAAATTTGTGTACTCTTATTACAGTTTCATGAACTACTAAATTAGCTTGATAATGATATAAGTACATTAAATTTAAGAATAAAATCAATGGATTCAGATGGGTAATGTGTAAAAAAACTAACCTTGGATTAATATAAATATTTTTGTATACAAATTTTGCTTATTATTATTATTCTGTATTATATTATTATTCCCTTTTACTAATAAGAAATACTAGCTGTGTTTCTTTCAACGCGAGTCTGAATAAAACGCCCGCTTATCCATACAAATGGACCGCTTAGTTAAGACAAGGTGCTTGTATGCGCTGAAAGTTTAGCACCTCAAACAGAAGTGCTGCCAAGACCATTTTGTTGTCTATTGTGAACGAGAAACAGAGTAAACCAAGAATTAACCGCTGTAATTATATAAAAAGCTGTCATATAAAATGGAGAATAAAGAAAATAGGTTTGTAAATAATTTAATAACTTTTAATTTAAATTAAAAATGAAAGTGAAACTAACTTATAACTATTTTGATTGAAATAAATTGAAATTGTTGTTTTTTGTGTTCAATAGCAAACGGAACCGGTGGAGTAGAGAGGAGACAATGGGGCTGCTGAGATGCTACCAGGCGCGTAAGGAGGAATTTGATTTTTTAAATTTTATGTTATTAATTTTAAATAACTGAAAATGTACCTGTTGATTGCTATAAGATATAGTGAAATATATTTTTCATTCAAGAAATTTTTCAATAAAAATTAGAAAACCATTTTTGAAATAACGTTTACATTTATTTAATGCCAAATATAGGTTAATTTTGTTTTCTAACAAAGCATATCTTACTATTCGAACATATGGGTAAAAAATTTAATAAAATGCAAATGCAAACAAAAATTAGATTTAATTTTAAACCTTTTACATTCATACATACATATTAAATATTCCACAGTTGTACGCTGCAGCCTCATATGGGATCTGAAGTCCGCATCACCATATGATTGTATAGTTGCCACAAACTCATCGCATTTAGTATGCTCCTCTTAGTCTATGCCAGATCCTTCAGAGCTTGAGCTGGAACTGGAACTCTGCGTATACACCATGTAGAGCAATTCTTTTATTTCCAATTGCTCTTTGAGTCGACGCAAAGTACTGTGGTCCTCCAATAAAATAGTTGTAACCTAAATAATCACATATATAAAATATTATCTTGTATTAATTAATAAGTATTTAAAGTTAATATACCAATGCTTCCTCCGAATTTGCCATTTTCTATTTTTCCTGTTCTTTAAAATTTGTTTACAAATGTGTATGTTTAAGCATTTTAATTGTCAAAACCAGTGCTGCCAATTACTAAAATGTTAAGCGACGGGTAGCGTTTAGTCGTTTTATTTACACTCGCGTTGAAAGAAACACAGCTACTATAAAGTGAAACCTCTTTTATTCTAATTGTACCTTTTTTGCTTTACCTACTACAATTTCGTACTATGTAATTTTGGGTACAAATCCATTTTTTTTCGAGGTGAACTTGCATACACTGTGTATGGTTTTTTTCATATGGTAAAAAATTCGACGTTTAAGTTACACCTGTATGATTCGCGTTTTGTGCACTCAAGTTGCCTCCACATCGCCCAAGAATAGATTGAAGTTTGACCGATCGGTTTGCCGTGAGGGCTGAATCAGTTTTAAACAGATCGCACAAGCATGATTGTCGTGTATGCCTAGCTTAAGGCGTGAAATTCTTACACATGCTAAGCTCCAATACAATAACGTCAGAACGCGAGCCGAGTGCGAGTCTCGGATGAAATGTCAAACAGAATTGTACGAAAGGATTGTATGTGACAATATACAATAATGCGTCATACGATAGAGCGAGGCGAGGGATTTCTAAAAAATTAGAAATTCCTCACGACTACTTTGACAATTTGTCAAAGTAATCAGCTGTTTTGTAATGCCCATTTAATTATTTCTGTTTTGCTGTTTGTGGGTGCTCGTTTAATAAAACATTTAAAAACATTTAGTTTTTAACGGTTCTTTAGCCCTTTTGCTTTTATGTAAATATTACTGGCACTTTGTTTATTGTATATTATAATGATAGAGTGCAAAACACGATGTAGCGCGTGACTAGAGAATACAGAGAAATTACTCTTGTTTTGCGCACACTTACACATGTGCAAAACTGGAGTAGTATGGCTGATTTTCTTCAGAATTCTGGTTAACCAATGATAAACAAACCTATCCATATAGGCAACTAATGATAAACAAAGACAGTTTTTTTTAAACATCAGAGCATTTGACGTTTAAGTGTTTCCCGTCTCTATGGTCTCTGGCATGACTCACTCTCGCCTAGCGCTTTAAGATTATTGTATTTGGGCCTTCAATCCGAAATCTGTATTCCGTGCGTGCCTATCCCAGCGTTGCATGTTTGACGTTTATAAGTTAAAACGAACTAAAAATCATAGAATAACTTAAAATTATTTATCTTTGCACTTAAAAAACATTATCCTTTTTCAAATTAGCAAATGTATAGCTACTGAAGATAAACATCATATTGAAATTAACGTCATATTTAAATGAAGCGTCAATTTAAAAGTCAATAAAAATAAAAATTTGATATTCAGTTCGTTCTTGCGCACGCTCGCTAATTTGGGTTGGTACCAATTTAATTATTTTAATATATAAATTATTAAAATTTATTTTTATATTAAAATAATTAAAATTTATAAATTTAAAATTTATTAAATTATTTTGTAATTTTAATAATTAATAAAATTTATTTAAATTGTACTTTATTTTAAATAACTTAATTTAAATTTTAAATAATAATAAATAATAATTAAATTTTTATAAAATGTATGTGGATGAAAACTGTCTGACAGATAGTTTGCGTTGGGAGCAAAGTGAATTTACTTACATGGTGGCTGCAAGAACAAATTTTTTTGAACTATTTTCCCTTAGTAGCTGTCAAAATTGAAATTATAGAAAAATGCGATGAAAACAATTATGTAAATAATTGCAAATAGAGTTTTGATTTGAGTGAATAAGAGTTTTTAATTGTTATTTTTGTAAAGTTTAAAAATTATGAAGAAATTATGAGTCTATTTTATTATTAAATATATTTTATATAAATTGTGTCCCACTTCAAGCAGCTCTTATGTAATTTTCCATTCCTCTCAATTTCGTTTTTTTTATCCACTTATGTTTGACAATTCCCGAGGTACGAAATTCACCTTGCAGCCACCATGTAAGTAAATTCACATTGCATATGTAACTATAAAGAAAGAAACCACAACAAGCTTCAAACCAATCGGAGCTGGCACGGAAAATTTAAATAAAATAACTGTAAATTATATTGATTTTTCAGTGGTTATAGCAATTATACTTTGCAATTTGTACAGCGCCCATCAGCCATTTTTAACAGGAAGTATCTCTTATGCTTGATGCAACTACACAGGTGGTGCAGATATATTTTGAGAGAATTCAGATCTCGGTTGTGTCAAAATAGTCAGCAGGCGGGTTCCGGAGGCATGAGAATATTTGTAGTAACGGGCGAAAAATTTTTTTGACGGCTGAAATTTTAGTTTTATAACGGCTGAGATATTTTTTTAATTTAATGAACTGATTTTATTTTTCTCATACATTTTCATTTTAGTTTATTATATAACGAGAGGGAAAACCAAAAATACCTAAATAAATAAATATATATATGTAAATCAACAATTTAACCAGCGTAAAAGCATTCGAGAAGGATATACTCGTATATACAATTATCTTTTTATCCCCCAGCTCAATAAAATAAATAAAAACCAAAAGACTTTTTTTAAGTGGGAAAAAATGTAGCAAAAAACCCATTATTTATTATTTCTTCAAATTATATTCATAAATACAATATATAAATATAATAATATAAAAAATATATTATAATATAATAATATATGACTGCTTCCTCCAGTTATTTATCGCACTTCCAATGGACAGTTAAAGTTTTATTTTTATCAGTTTTTTATTCCCCATATAAAACTCCAGTATTACGATCCATATGTTCTTCCATCGGCATAATATTTGGCTTAACTACACTTAACTTCATTTCCGCTTTTTTATAAATATTTAGTAATTCGGAAGGCACTGCACCTGGTAACAACCGCACTAATGCACCAGGCGAATTGCTTCCTGGAGCATTTATGAAGTCACTTTTAAAAAAATGTTTTTCGCAAACGAACGCTTGCTGGGGTAAGGAAACACCACTAGCTTTGTTCCAACGTTGACGCCTATTCTCGTCACTTGGAACTTTGAAACACTTCACATTTTCTTTGCCCCAACTTTTGCGGCATATTATACAAAATTTACCCATTTTATTATATACTTGCACTTAATATTAAATAAATTAAATTTATAACCACAGCAAAATTTTATGCTTCGCTATTTTCAATAAAGCGCGGCAAATTTTTTGGCGGCACCGGTTTTCATAATTTGACAGAACCGAGACCGAAAGAGAACAACAAAACAGAATAGACTAGGAAACGTCATATATCTGCACCACCTGTGTAGTTGCATCAAGCTCTTATGTAACTTTGGACATAATAAAGTAATTGGCCTGAAGGCTCTCGCCTTGCTGATACCTTACTTAGTTTATCCTGGGAATCAAATTGCAGCTGTGTTTGTGTTTGCATGGTTAGAAATCAAGTATTTAAAGAAAAAAACTAGTATAGAATAAAACGTTTGAAAGTTTTTTATGAGCACTAACGAACCAGCATTAAAAAATATAGAGACGGTAATGTCGTATCTATTAACTGAAATTGCATTAGAAATGCTCGGATATAAATATTATGACATCGATGGTAATCCTGGGCCAATTAACTTTAAACAGGATATTGTATTTAGTCGTCCGCCAGAGGGGCCCAATCTGGTCCAGTTCATTGAAATAGAAGATGAAGATGCTGAATGTCAGGAAGTGCAAAATAACGATGAATCAATTAACGTCGATGGCGTTCTTCCATCTGAAGCAATTGAAGCATCTACACAACAAAATACAAACTTGGGGAACGACATTGATTCTGAGATTATCACATCACCCAGCAGTGATATGAATCAACTATCAGGATTTACAAATACAGATGTAGGATCTGCTTCGGATGCCGCCATAGACAACTGGTTTTCAACGTCGTTCAATGGGAATTATGAAAATATTCGCCAGCAAATCATACTCAACAAAACACAGTTTGTTCAATCGAACATTCACGAAGCCAGACGCGTAGATAAACAAGGTGTGGAGTTGATTCGAGAATTTTTGAAACCTTACTTCGAAGTGGAAAATAAATATCTTCAAGAAGATCTGGACAATATGATAAAAGTTCGGAAGGAAACTGAAGAAAAACTTTGTAGAGAGGACCCAAACCTGTTTGAAAAGTATGCCCAGACCTTTGAAAATATAAATCTAATGAGCAAATATTAATTCCTTAAGAGGCAGAAAATAGAATAATTTTGAGTATTTTGTTGTGAACGAGACCTCCAGGGCTCTTAAACACAATTTTGTGTTAAAATTTAACAACTCTATCTATCAAAAGATCAAAGGTGTCTATAAATATTTAAATTTTCGTGAATGTATAAACATTAATGACTTATCTTGAAAAGGATATAGGCTTATGTTAGACTAAAGTATCGATCTGTGAGTATAAACCAAACGACATATTTTCAATAATTAACATTTGTATATGAGAATACGATTAATAAATTATTTACATCATGATCTTTGTTTACTCTATTCTTTTATGTGCCCTAGATGAGACCTGCACACGCAGATGCAAGGAATGCACAAATTCCATTATTGAATCTTACTCGCATGTGGTATTTTGTTTGTAGTAGAGGCGGCACGGTTAATTGCTCTATTCCGATTGCTCTTTTCCAGGACTTTGCCTTGGGATATATTGAAGTAGTTATGCGAGTTTGCGTGATAATTGAAAATAAATAGAAATGGTGCTTGGGTATGAAATCAATCGATTGAGCCATGTCTCCGTTTTTAATAGGAACCATACATGGCAGCATGCGTGGCGAAAAAACTTGAGTGCACATTGAAGTTCATCAAGTTGAAAAAATTGGTTTAACCTCTTCACTACTATCCTCGAATGCCAGCACTTTCATATTGCGAGGAGCAATCTTCTTTCGGGCACAATCCCCATCGAGCTGCTAAACAATTCTTCAACTGATAATATAAGAAAATTATATGGTTTCCTAAAAAACACTAATTTAATTAATAAAATACTAACATAGTATAACACAACATGTATTAAATGTAAAAATACCAGTATTTATTACATGAGAGCCGAAAGCCGCAGTTGCTAGTGCTCCTCTTCCAAATTGTACACAAATTTATTTTTGTACAAAATATAATAATAATAATAATATATAAATATGATAGCTAAAATATATCTTTTATTTGTCAAAATTTTAATTTTATTATAATATTATTATATATTTTACTTATCTGTTATTACTGTTATATCAGGGAATAGGATGCGAAAAGTCCGCAATGCCGACCTTATTAATCCATTCTAAGCGCGCACAAGACGCAGTATATAGTTATAGTTTATGTTTCATCTATATGCTTATTGTGGTTCTATCTTTAGAACTGACAGGTGAACGATTATGGTCTTACTTTTATACTTAATTCTAACAAAGGAAATCTTATCCTATAAACTATTTGCTGAGGTTGCAAAATATAGGTGCATAGTTTGGGCATGCCTTACAATGTAGATGCTGTAGCGACAGGTACTCGCGCAGCAGCTTGGGAATGCTTTACAATATTGATTACGTTGCATAGCAGTGGAACCGGGGGAGTCTATGCTAGAGATCTCGAATGGATTGCCAGCGTATAAAATACAATGTAGCTGCTGCGCTCACACGACAAATTTTGTAGGAAGGACTGTGGATACAATTAGAGTGCCCAGTTTGTATGTTTAATAAATGAGGGTGACCAGTTCTTATAGTTATGTATATGACAAAGACTATATAGGGATTTCAATCTATTATTATCAATTATTAAAATTTGAGTTATTTTAGCATTTTTTGGAATAATATAACTCAATTGAGGTAAAAAATATAATTTTCATTGAAAATAACCCCTAGATCCTTAACGACCCCTAGATCCTTAACGACCCCTAGATCCTTAACGACCCCTAGATCCTTAACGACCCCTAGATCCTTAACGACCCCTAGATCCTTAACGACCCCTAGATCCTTAACGACCCCTAGATCCTTAACGACCCCTAGATCCTTAACGACCCCTAGATCCTTAACGACCCCTAGATCCTTAACGACCCCTAGATCCTTAACGACCCCTAGATCCTTAACGACCCCTAGATCCTTAACGACCCCTAGATCCTTAACGACCCCTAGATCCTTAACGACCCCTAGATCCTTAACGACCCCTAGATCCTTAACGACCCCTAGATCCTTAACGACCCCTAGATCCTTAACGACCCCTAGATCCTTAACGACCCCTAGATCCTTAACGACCCCTAGATCCTTAACGACCCCTAGATCCTTAACGACCCCTAGATCCTTAACGACCCCTAGATCCTTAACGACCCCTAGATCCTTAACGACCCCTAGATCCTTAACGACCCCTAGATCCTTAACGACCCCTAGATCCTTAACGACCCCTAGATCCTTAACGACCCCTAGATCCTTAACGACCCCTAGATCCTTAACGATCTTTCCAGGGACTTACAATTCATCCGAGTAAGACAAATGTGGTATTGTTTACACGAAGAAGAAAACTGGTAGGACTCAAACTACCAGTACTAAAAGTGTAAATATCAGTCTTTCTAGGGAATCGAAATATTTAGGCATCCTTCTTCATAGGAAGTTCACTTGGAAGACGCATGTTGGCCTGAAGGTTATTTTGGGATAAAAAGTATTTGGGCAGTGCACAAGAGCATTTGGTAACACTTGGGGTCTGAAACCAGCTGGTGCCTTTGGCTGTATTCAGCACTGATCAGGCTAGTAAATGTGTATGCTGCTGTAGTCTGTTGGCGCAGAACTGGGGATAAGCCCACATGTTTTCTGTTAAACAGACTGCAGAGAAGTGTATGCTTGAGCATTACGGACGTCTTGAGCACTACATCTAGTGACGCTCTGAATGCTTTGTTGAACTTGTCACCACTGGATCTTATGATTAAACAGGAGGTGATCAAAACGATACGTCGGTTATACTTATGGATATTGGCACAACGACAAGAAATTTGGGCATAGGGAGATGTTCAAGAAGCTGTCAGAGTAATACCCTTTGTTGCTGGCACTCTAAAGACTATGCAATATCAATCAATTAATATGACAATCATATAGGTGGCAGCACGATTGCAGCGAAATCGACCGAAAGCAACTGTAGCGACACTAGACGAAGCAGCGAGAAAGCAATATGTAAGTTAATGTCACATGCTAATACTCCCACACATTAACAGTCAACAATAGTGACAGCGACAGACAACAATAGCCAACAGTAACATGAGCGCTGTACGTGACAATTTAACCACCTGCTGCTCGCGAAATAATTCAGACCATGCAACAGTGAGAAATGCAGAACGATGCATTTTCTCAGGATCTAGAGCTCACCAACTTATTCCCAGAAGTCTATGTTCTTAATATTAATGTTCTTCTTATTCTTCTTCCTCTTCTTATGATAAAATTTTTTTATTATTTTTATTTTAAAAAAAGTTTATACACAAATAAATTTAATGCTAAACTTATTACCTAGGCAACTAACAACTAAGGTCTTCGGCCTAACTATTAATAAAATTAACTAGTATTAAACTAATAAAAGTATATACATATATATTTTATATTTATATGTCAAAGTAAATCTGACAGAGGTGGAGCAGTGAAGTTACGTCTTTTATGTTTTCTGTGGATATATTTTGTAATGCATGTGGTAACATGATTTGTTTAAAAAAATGTAGTTGTTTTTGAACCACAGTCGGGCAGCTGTTGATGAGATGGACTATTGTTAGTGTGTGGGAGTTGCAAAGTGGGCAAGTTGGTGGTAATGTTCCTTCAAATAAATATTTATGTGTGATCAATGTGTGCCCAAGACGGATCCTTATGTATTTTCGTAAGTTCAATTTGGATATGTTACTTGGGTATCTGGATGCATTCCCGTCTGGGTTAATTAGTTTATAATTGTGCGAGTATTGAGTCCAGTTTTGTTTTCGTTGGATAGAATGGTATGCATTTATTTGGTTTTTTAAGTCGCTTCTGCTGTATGTGGGATGAATTAAAAGTGGTGCACTTGTAGCATATTTTGCGGCTGCGTCGGCCAGGGTATTTCCAATAATTCCAGCGTGTCCCGGTATCCACATTATTTTTGTTTTATGGGGAAGTGTGATTAAAATATCACGAATTTTGCATATTGTTTCGTCTCCGTGTGATGGGTTTTGAACAGCTTTGATAACCGACTGTGAATCGGAGCATATAATATACTTTCCTTTTTGTATTT
This sequence comes from Clusia tigrina, assembly GCA_920105625.2. NCBI lineage: Eukaryota > Metazoa > Arthropoda > Insecta > Diptera > Clusiidae > Clusia > Clusia tigrina. Next base: position 42,788,700 of record OV050032.1, on the reverse strand, counting down.
TGCAATATTTTAAAGCTGTATATATTGCTTCGGCTTCGGCTGTAAATATTGAGGAGTATGCAGGTAATTGGGATACTTGGAGTACTTCCATGTTAGCATTTATCACAGCAAATCCGGAACCGTTTGCTTTCTTGGAGCCGTCAGTATACATGAATTTCCATCCACATTTTAGCCAAGAATTTTGAATTTCTTTGTAGTTTTGATGGTATATGGTGGCAGTGGTTGTACTTTTTGAGAGAGCGAATAATTCACAAATTACACTTTCTTTTTTTAGTAGCCATGGTGGATGTTTCGTGTTGTATTTTTTGTGGCTTTTTATACTGATTCCAATGAGTTTTGCTGAGGATATTATTCTATGCATAGTAGAGGGCTGACGTATTATTTTTCTTTTTGCTTGGTTGGATATATTTTCAATCATTGGATTTTCTGCTGGCAAAATTATTTTTGGGATCAGCCGTGAAGTGAGCAACGCCATTCTATCAGTTAATGTTAGTAGTCCGGCTTCTGTCAGTATGTTGGTCATTGGTGTGGTCCGAAATGCACCCAGACAGTAACGGGCAGCTGCATTATAAATTGAGTTTATTTTCCTCAGTTGTGATTGTGGTGCGTTTCCAAATATAGGTAGTGCGTAGTCTATTTTCGACAATAATACAGCTTTTAGTACGTTTATGTTCCAATTTGGGTGTGCTTGGCTATTGTAACTGCTTATACATTTAATTAAATTTAATCTATTGTTGAGAGATACTTTTAAATAATCAATATGTGAAGACCATCTATATCTATTGTTAAATATAATACCAAGTATACGGAGATTATTTACATTTTCTATTGTTTTGTTTTGAATTAAAATATTAACAGGATCACAGTTTCTTTTACGGCACACATGGAGTATTTTAGATTTTTCAAACGATATTTTAGACCCTGATTTTTGTAGCCAGGTATTTTTGTCTGCAAAAAGAATATTGATTTTATTTTGGAGTATGGAAAAGGAATCAAATTTGGCTGTGATATATAAGTCATCTGCGTAGATTGTGTAGTTGAAAAAATGGTTACGATTTATTATTTTATTTAATTTTTCAAATGCAACAAGGAAAAGGGTAACTGATAATGGTGAACCTTGTGGAATACCATTTTGAAGTGGCCATATTAGTGAGTGATTTCCGTCCACTTTAACTCTTATTTTCCTGTTCGATAGAAAAGCATCAATATATTTTATAATTTTTTCTCCTACTTTCCATTCTTTTAATTGAGATATTATAACATGCTTGCCAATTCTATCGAAGGCTTTTTCAAAATCGATCGATATTACCGAAAAATGTTTTTTTGATGAGATTGAATTAGCGATTAGATAGTCTATGTATAGAAGGGCGTCAATTGTTCCTTTTAGTGGTTTAAATGCTACTTGTTTTGGATTTATGAGCTTTTTCCTCGTAAGAAACCAATTGAGGCGTTTTGAAATGATTTTTTCCAATATCTTTGATATGCAGGAAACTAGGGAAATAGGTCTGTATCCTTCAAATGAGTTTCCTTTTTTATTGGGTTTTGGAAGTGGTATAACAGTTGCTGTTTTCCAAATTTGAGGAATAATGCTGTTATTGAAAATGTGGTTGTAGATGTTGAGAAGGTTGTGTTTGCCAGAGATAGGTAGGTTTTTTAGCATCTGGTAAGAGACTTTATCATAGCCTGGTGTAGTACCTTTTGCTGATGATAAAGCTGCGTTGATCTCAATCAGTGTTATTTCGTTTTCTATTGATTTTGTTATTGTATCTATTGTGTATGATATGGAGTTGAAATTTGTGTTATTTTTAAGTGTTTGGAATTCATTAGTAAAATTGGAATCATTTGAATATTCGGACCACAATTTTGCAAAATGGTTGGCAATGTCGATTGGTTCATTTAAAACGGTACCATTAGGTAGAACGAGGGAGCTCAGTTTTCGATGACTTTCCTTTCCATAAAGTCGGTGTACATTTTTCCACAGAATTTGAGTAGGAGTATTTGAATTGATGGTAGATGTGAAGTCTTGAAATGATTTCCTTTTTGCTCTCTTAGCTTCAAATTTAAATTTCGCATTCGATTTTCTGTAAAGTAACCTATTTTCTTGTGTTAGATTATTTTTAAAAATTGTCCATCTATTTTGTTTAGCTTTTTGAAGTTTAGACAATTCATCGTTCCACCAGTAGGAATATTTATGTAGAGTTTTACCTAATGTTTTGGGGATAGATTCGTTAGCAGAAGCGATGATAAATTTTTGAAAGCGAGCAGCATCTTTATTTATATTGCCAGTTATTTCCACGGTTTTTTTACTGACAAGTTTTAGGAATCTACTCCAATTCTATTGATTGATCTAGTATGGTTATTTGTCATGGACAAGATAATCGGCAAATGGTCGCTGCCATATAGTTGTGGTTCAATATGCCATGAAATTAAAGGGAGTAAATTTGCAGAACAAAATGAGAGGTCAATATTAGTGAAAGTGGAATGGGTAGATAGATGGGTTGGTGAGCCGTTGTTTAAAAGTGTTAAATTAGTGTGGTGCATGAATTGTTCAATTTCTTTACCTCTGGAGTTTGTTTTATTGGACCCCCAGATGGTATTGTGTGCATTAAAGTCGCCTAAGAGGATAAGTGGAGAGGAAATATTGTTAACAAGGTGTAAAATATCACTGCATGACGTTGTTATGTTTGGTGGCAAATAAATTGAGATTATTGTTAATTTAATTTCTGTTTGTATTTCAATGATTGTTGTGCAAAGATTGGAGGTGATGCTAATTGGTGTGTAATCTATGCATTTTTTTATGAATATAGCTGTACCTCCTTTGGCATTACATGGTGTGGTAGTGTTAGTTATAATACTGTTGTATCCGTTTAGGTTTATTTGTGTGGTTGTGAGGTGAGTTTCTTGTATGGCTATAATGTGTGGTGAATGTTGATTAATTAGTATTTGGAGCTCATGTAAGTTATTATAGTAGCCGTTTAAATTCCATTGCAGAATTTTTAGGACCATAACAATCAGAGATTATTGCTTAATATTATTATTAATCTAATAAAAATAAAAGCATCAATTCATCTCTCTGTCACTAGACGAGGGGCTAGTGCTTCCAGATAAAATTGAATTATGGGGCGAGCTAGGTGAATCTGAATCGCTTACATGTGTTTGAATTTTATCGTATTTAATAAGTGCTGGTTTTAATATTGGGTTTGATATAGTTTTGGTGGTAGTTGAATATGTGTTTTTCTTTTGGTTATGTGTGAGTGTTTGATCTAAAGTTGACTGATTACTGTGTTTTGCTATTGTATTGAATGATTGAAAGTTGTTTGTATTGAGTGGAGTTGGGAGAGTAGAGATTGGTTTCTTGTTAAAATTTGTTATTGTTTGTGAAGTTGTGGGTAGGGGGGATTCAGCCTTTGCTGAATTTGAAATTGTGGAAGAGAGAGGTTTTTGGAAAGAGAGACGTTTACATCTTTCTTCAATCGCTTTTTCTAGTGTTTCAACTGGAATTTCGTAATTCTGTGGTTTTGCATTAACAGTTTGTGCGGCATTTTGATATGTGCATTTTGTTGTTGTTTTTATTTTTTAAATTTCTTGCCTTTGCTTGATGCTTGGGCAGTTTCTGTTATTTGCTCTGTGAGCATGTTTGCAGTTTATGCATTCGACCTTGGTGCATGGTGTTGGGTCATGAATTGCAGACGCGCAGACTTCACACTTTGCTTCACTTTTGCAATATTTTTTGGTGTGTCCCAACTTTAGACAATTTTTACATTGCAGAGGAGCTTGAATGTATGCTTCTACTTTATATTTGAGGAACCCTATATTTACCTCTTTTGGGAGTTCGTATTTATTGAATGATATAATGTGAAGAGAGGTATTCACAGTTTTACCATCAATAAATTTTTTAATTTTTTGGCACTCTACCACATCTTGATTATTTAGTCCGTCAAGAATTTCAGTTTCGGACAAGTCTCGTAGTGGTGGAGCAAACACAACTCCTTTTACTGTGTTTAGTGTCGGGTGTAAACTTGCTACTATCGGACATATTCCACCTAAATTTGTTGCTTTTAAGAATCTATTTGTTTGCTTCTCATTTTTTGTGAGAATCAATAAATTGCCGTCTCTAGTAAATGTGATTTCTTGGACACTTTCAGAACATATTCCTTCAAGAGCTTTGGTTACAAGAAAGATATTAAAACTTTTTAAAGGTTTGGTTTCCACTTTGCTCTTTAGAACAACGAATTTTGGGCTGAGATTTTTTCCATAACTGGGCTTTGAACCAAGAATGGGGAAATCATGTTGGTTGTCGATGTTTATACTTGTTTTTTTTCTTTTTCTGTCTGGGTCTAGCAGTTCAAATCTGTTTCCTCCAGAGGAGGAAGCCATGATTTTAGAAATTATTCTTTAATTTTTGTATATTTACCCAGAAAAAGAGTAACAGTGACACACAATTTTGTTGTTGCTTTTGTTTTTTAAAGCACAGGGAAGAAGTGAGATGGGAAAGAAACACTATACTTAAACGATTGAAGAGCGCAAACTATACACCGAACTGTTCAATACGAGCACTGAGTAAAGAGTGTATGATAAAATTAGTTCTGTTATTGCTAGTAAAAGTTCATTGTTTCAGTTCCGAATTTCATGTTGTTATAAACAGTTGAGCATAGCTCAAATAAATTACATACTAATAAAGAACTCCAGATCTTCGTTTATACTGGGAAAACCCGATCTGTTAACTGGCGCCCAACGTGATTGAATCTTACAAAACAAACATCTTTAAAATGCAAAAAGCATTGAAAAGTGATTAAATAAAATAAATTCAAAAAAGTTTTAAAAAAATATTAACTTTATGAATCAAACAAGTAAATGCGAGAGACATTGAAAAGTACCTTAAAATAAATGCAAGAAGCATTAAAATTTTTAAAGTGTTTAAGAAAAATTAAGCAAGTAAATGCCAAAAGCAATTAAAGACATCTACTAAAATCAGAAGAAAAACAATTCATTACATCTTACAAAGAGAAAAGGCGAAGCAACATCCCAAAGCAGCAGAGAACCAATCTTTTGTAAACATTCCTGTATTCAAAATTTATTAAGATGAATATAATAATTTTTATGTAAGTACGGATCAGAGTCTTCATATATAAAAATATATAATAAATAAACAAGAAATTTTTGTGTGAAAGTGATTGATTTCAAGTATTTAAAGTCTCCGGTTTATTTTATTTGTGTGATTATTGCAAAAAAATATCAGTGTGGGATTTTTGTTTTCTAACTTTCATTGAATCTTTGTTATAAACAGTTAATGTTTGTTTGGTTGTTTGTTGACAGTTAATTTTCTGTTTCGAAATTTTTTGTTTTTCCTCTTCTCCCTTTCGTTTCAATTAAATTTTAAAAAAAATGGAAGTAACTAGAGAACAAGTACTTACCATAGTTAATGCAGCTGTGGAGGCATTGAATGGTCACCTTACAGCACAGCTGGAAGGCATTACAAACGCTATTAGCCAATTGAGGTTACCAAGTGTGGAGTCATATGCTCCAGTTACTATTATACCAAATGTACAAAACAAAAGTACAACTTTAGATCTTATTAAATCTATACCAGAATTTAACGGAAATGCTTCAGCATATCCAGCTTGGCGAGAAGCAGCGCATTTCGCCATGAATTATTATAAGGAAGGTTCGGAACACTACTATATAGCAATGGGAATATTTAGAAACAAAATTACCGGTTCTGCTAACGCAACGCTTTCCTCCTTTAATACAGTTCTTAGTTTTAAGGCCATAATTGCAAGGCTAGATCAATGTTACTCGGACAGAAGACCAATCCATGTCCTGGAAAACGAACTAAGCATTCTTCGCCAAGGCAACCGTTCTCTTATTGACTATTATGACAACGTGGACAAGCAACTGACTTTAATACTGGACAAAAATAAGATGACACATAGTAATAACGAAGAAAACGCCCTTCGAGTTTTTATCTCTGGTTTGCGGCGACCATTGTGCGATATTTTGTTTTCAGCAAAGCCAGCTGATCTACCTTCGGCTTTGGCAACCGCTCAAGAGTTGGAAACAAATCAAAGAAGACATGATTTTGCCAAAATATTTGCTGCGGGCAATTTAATCAAAAGTAACAGACCACAACAACAATTACTACCTCCAAAAAACCTTAATTACAACTCTCACCCATCTTATAGACCAAAGCAGTCAGGGGATAAACCTATACCAATGGAAATTGACCCAGGCTCGTCTGGTTTCAGAAAAAATAACAATTATTCAAGCAACAGGCTGCCACAGCAACAACAATACCAACAACAATATCAATCGCAACAGTACGATTCCCATAATCGCGCTGTTAAGCGAGAACGAGAACAAATTTCCTCCGGACGCACTAATACGATGCAACAAAAAATGCAAAAAATCAATTGCATGCTGGGAGAGCCTTTGAATGACCCTGATGTTGAAGATTCTGTTTATGACGAGGAAAATGTAGGAAGTGTCTATGAAAATGACGAACAGACTGAAACCGAAGAAATAAATTTTTTAGGCTAACGTCGCTCTTGCCTTTCATAACAAAAAAAAAACAAAAACGGTCAAGAGCTTCGTATTCTAATAGATACCGGGGCATCCAAGAATTACATTAAGCCACATAGTTTTTTAAACAATATTAAAGCAGTCGTGAAACCTTTTAAAGTAAGCTCCATTAATGGAACGAACATTATAGAACAGGAATGTAAAGTAAACATTTTGAACCAAACAGCAACCTTTTATCTATTACCCGCTCTTAAAAATTTCGACGGTATTGTAGGTTACGATTTTCTCAGAAACATCGAGGCCTTAATAGACGTAAAAAAGGTATTCGTTACCACAAAACTGGCAAAGAATTTTTGTCGCATCAAAACTATCAAGAAATTAACTCAATTGACCTAAATTTCAATTTTGTTCCACCACATCTGCTCAATCGTCTTCAATCTATAATTTCATTAAATGCAAACGCCTTTGCAGACCCCGATAGAGCTCTACCTTATAACACTGCGGTGCAAGCTTCCATCAAAACCAAAACAGAAAACCCAATTTACACAAGAGGTTACCCTTACCCAATTTCAGCAGCCGAATTTGTCAATGAAGAAATAAAATCTTTACTGCGCGATGGTATAATCCAAAAATCAAACTCTCCATTCAACTCCCCTATACACGTAGTTAACAAAAAGGGAACTGACATAAACGGTAAGCAAAAATTACGAATGGTAATTGACTTCCGAAAAATTAACGAATGTACGATCTCCGACAAATACCCCATACCAGATACATCTGTAATACTAGCTAATCTAGGCAAATCGAAATTTTTTACCACCCTTGATTTGAAATCTGGTTTCCATCAAATCATACTTGCCCAAGCCGATAGACAAAAAACGGCCTTCAATGTTAATAACGGCAAATACGAATTTTGTCGCTTGCCCTTTGGACTGAAAAATGCACCTAGCATTTTTCAACGGGCAATAGACGACATCCTAAGGGAAGACATAGGAAAGATATGTAATGTTTACATTGACGACATCATAATTTACTCCCCAGATGAAAATGCACACTTACAGCACATAAATAAAATACTTCAGAAACTCGAAAAAGCAGGAATGAGAGTCTCACCCGAAAAATCCAAATTTTTTCAAACAGAAGTAGAATTTCTTGGATTTCTTGTCTCCGAAAACGGTATAAAAACATGCCCCGATAAGGTTCACGCTATCCTTAACTACGAAAAACCCAAAACATTAAAATCACTGCGTTCATTCCTTGGGTTATCAGGGTATTACAGACGATTTATTAGGGACTATGCTCAAATAGCAAAGCCTCTTACAAGGTACCTCCGCGGTGAAAATGGCCATATTGGAACCAAACACTCGAAACACAAAAAAATAGAATTTGACGAAGAAGCATGTCTTGCCTTTGAAAAATAAAAAAATATCCTGGCCTCTGAAGATGTTCTTTTAGCACACCCAGACTATACTAAGCCATTCGAACTAACAACAGACGCTTCAAGTGTAGCATTGGGAGCAGTGCTGTCACAAGAGGGTAGACCCATTACAATGATTTCACGCACACTTGCGAAAGCAGAAGAAAACTACGCAACTAATGAGCGGTAGTTATTAGCTATAGTATGGGCTCTACAGGCTTTAAGGCATTATCTGTATGGAATAACAAATATTCATATTTTTACCGACCACCAACCACTGACTTTCGCGATTTCCGATCGCAACCCAAATTCCAAAATTAAAAGATGGCGCGCGCTTATTGAAGAATTTGCACCCACCTTCCACTACAAACCAGGAAAAGAAAACAAGGTCGCTGATGCTTTGAGCAGGCAATACCTTAACGCAATGACGGACATCTCGTTCGACACAACAGTACACAGTGAACTTTCTTCGTTGCAAGTTATCAAGACAATTAAATTCCCAATAAACCAGTTTAAAAACCAGTTTCTCCTATCTCGAACAACCCACAGCTTTAAAGGTACAAAAATAATATTTCAAAAATTTATCCGACACACCATGAATTTTGTCACTACTGACACCTTAATAAAATACCTAACGGACACCATCAATCCTAATACCATTCACGCCATTCATTGTGATTTACAAACTTTGGCATTCATCCAAGACAAATTAGTGACAGCATTTCCTTCGGTGAAGTTTATCCATACGGAGCGTCTAGTTATCGATATTATAAATAAAGATGACCAATTAGAAACAGCAATTACAAAGCATAATCGCGCGCACAGATCGTTACAAGAGAAGTTCCAGCAAATAATTAGTGAATATTATTTCCCGGGGATAAAAAAAATGCTTAAAGGCATCATTGCAAACTGTAGAATTTGCTTGGAAAATAAATACCAACGGAAACCCCAAAACATAGCAATCGCAGAAACTCCCATTCCAAATTTTCCAGGAGAAATTTTACATATAGACATTTTCATTACAGGTAAACAGCATTTCTTAACTTGTGTGGACAAGTTCTCCAAATTTACTGTGGCAATACCCATTACCTCTCGATCCTCTTTAGATATCAAAGCAGCTCTTTTCCAAATTCTTTTGAATTTTAAAAATACAAGACTTCTAGTTTCGGATAACGAAAAAGTATTTCAATCCAACATTATATCCACATTTCTTAGAGATCACTTCAACATAGAACAGTATTTCGTGGCCCCAATGCACAGCAAGAGCAATGGACAAGTTGAAAGAATACACTCAACGCTGCTAGAAATAGCCCGTTGCCTTAAATCGCAGTATGACGTAACAGATACATTGGAATTAATTCTATTAGCAACGCTTAAATATAACAACACTATCCATTCAGTTACAGGCAAAAAACCCATAGATATACTCCACAGTTATTCGGAAGACGAACTTAAAATAATACAGAATAAATTAATGACGGCTCAGCAAAAAACAGTACGTAGATCTAACGACAAAAGTATTAATAAAACCTACCAACCTGGAGATAAAGTTTTTATTCGCAGAAATAGACGATTAGGAAACAAATTTGACAAAGTTTTTGTAGAAGGCATTATACAAGAAGATTTGGGTACAACAGTACTAATCAATGGGAAAAGGGTGCACAAAAATAATTTAAGATAACATTTTGTTGTTTTTTTTTCTTCACTCTTCTCTTTTCTAAATATTTTTTTTTTCTCTTCTAGGGTTATACATCTACTCCGACTGACTGCAACCCGAATAACTGACTACTCATCTGCACATTTTATAGCACTCACTAAGGGAAAAGTAGCAGTGTTTGACGAATACACTTACCTTATTCACGAGACAAACCTGACGGACTATCAGCAGATTATTACACAAATAGAGGACACACTGACACAAGTCGGAAACAATTCGCAATATCTGCAAACTATAGACTCACAATTACAAGAAATAGATCGAATAATAAGTGCAATTCGTGTAAATAGAAGATTTGCTAGGTCAATAGACTTCTTAGGCTCAGCACTTAAGTTCATAGCCGGTACTCCTGACCATGAGGATTGGGAATTGCTAGTTACAAAACAGAAAATTTTGATAGAAAACAGCAACAGACAAACAAGAATTAATTCGATAGTACAAGACAAAATCAATGAATTGACTGGGAGAATTAATATCCTCCAAAAGGGGCATATAACTAACGAAGTTCTTCGAAACAGGGAAGAGTTATTGTTGGAATTCATCGCAAACCGAAATATAGCCATCATTAATCACTTAAACAATGTTGTCTTGTCCATAGCTCTTGCAAGAGATAACATAATTAATCCGCTCATATTAGACAATATTGAAATCAGTCATTTAACCGACTCTGAAACCGTACCTCTTAGTATTAGTAATATTTTAAGTGTTGCTACTGTAAAAGTATTACAAAACAATGAACTTATTATTTATATTGTGAAAACTCCTAAGCTTATCCAATTTTGTGACTTTATAAAAATTTTTCCTGTTAGTCATGATAGAACTATTGTTAAATTAGATATTAATGAAGCAGCTAATTGTTATGGCGTAACTCGACCAGTTAAAAATTGCACCGATATATCAGTCGCCCAAATTTGCCAACCGACAACATCACCATGTTTGCAGCAACTATTGAATAACAACTCGGCAGCATGCCCAACAGAGACCGCATATCACTTACCATTAGTCCAAGAAATCGATGAAGGAATCATTATCTTGAATGAAGTCATTAATACTACCATCACTGATCAGCAAAATTTAACGATTTCGGGAACATTCCTATTGACGTTTACTTCAGCATCCGTAAAAATTAACGGATCAACCTTCACAACTGAACCGAATTCTACATTTTCACAACCACATCCTCCAAAAACCATGGACATGAAGTTTCTACAGCACGAATTGAAGTTATCCTTGCCGTATCTTCACAAAATTCATTTAGATAACACAAACCACATCGCATCAATTAATGAAGACGTACAATCGCACAAAACATATTGGTTAATAATGATCTTTGTGACGACCATTGGTATGATCAGCATACTAGTAACTTTTCTCGTTAAACAATACAGGAAGAGGAAATTATCAGCAAACGCAGAGCAGGACCTTAGGGAAATTCTAAACAGAATCAGTGATCAAAACAGGAACGTTTTGAATTTAACAGAGGGAGGAGTTAATGTCACATGCTAATACTCCCACACATTAACAGTCAACAATAGTGACAGCGACAGACAACAATAGCCAACAGTAACATGAGCGCTGTACGTGACAATTTAACCACCTGCTGCTCGGGAAATAATTCAGACCATGCAACAGTGAGAAATGCAGAACGATGCATTTTCTCAGGATCTAGAGCTCACCAACTTATTCCCAAAAGTCTATGTTCTTAATATTAATCTTCTTCTTATTCTTCTTCCTCTTCTTATGATAAAATTAGTTCTGTTATTGCTAGTAAAAGTTCATTGTTTCAGTTCCGAATTTCATGTTGTTATAAACAGTTGAGCATAGCTCAAATAAATTACATACTAATAAAGAACTCCAGATCTTCGTTTATACTGGGAAAACCCGATCTGTTAGCTTGTATATGCACCTGCAACGGAAGGTAAACGAAGACAGCGAAATTGCGCTGGCAGCGGCAGCGAGCTGATAATGTTTAATATGAGAGTCAAACCAAATGTTTGAATCTCCAATTAATATGACACCGAAGGTCACACAAAGTCAAAAAAAAGGGGCGTTGGTGTATCCTGCAGCCAACCAATTTTAGCGGGAAAGATTCCGACCAAATGCAAGTCCGTTGGAGTACCCAATCAAAAAAACGAATAAAAAGGGAAAACGCGACCGAAATCACGTCGGGGTCACCAATGTTTTGGGGGATGGTAAGCCTTTTTACCAACCGCTTGAACCATTAAATTTTTAACGTACACGACCGATAATGAAACACTGCTACTACGTGTGCTCAAGGTATATGATCAACTGGGGAGAATTTTTTTTATTTGTAAAGTGCAAGCTATGCTAATGCATTAAATATACATAATAAGAATTAAAGAAGGAGGAGAGAGAGAGAGAGTTAAGTTAAATTAAGAGAGTTAAATATTAGCTGTGTTTCTTTTAAAGCAAGTGTGAAAAAAACGCCCGCTTATGGATACATATACACCGCTTAGTTAAGACAAGCTGTTTGTATTCGCTTATGGTTTAGCGCCGCAAACAGAAATGCTGCCAAGACATTTTTTTGTCTATTGTGAACGAGAAACAGAGTAAACCAAGAATAACCGCTGTAATTATATAAAAAGCTTTAATTATATAAAATGTTGTAACCTAAATAATCACATATATAGTATATTATCGCGTATTCATTAATATGTACAAAATTAAAGTTAAATTACCAACGCTTGCTCAAAATTTGCCATTTTCAATTTTACCTTTTCCTTTTTAAAATTTGTTTACAAATGTGTATGTATAAGCATTTTAATTGGCAAGGCCAGTGCTGCCAAATGCTAGACTGTTAAGCGACGGGTGTCATTTTATTCACACTCGCGTTGAAAGAAACTCATCTATTGATATATTAAGAGAGTTTAACATTAAATATAATGTTGCTGCGAACTGTTTTCCCCAACCACTTGTGGTTCCTGATATTGGGGTTGAAACTAAGTATGGGAACCACTTCTGTATGAACAGTAACATTACTTCCTAGAAGATGGAAAAGCTTTACATTGACATTCCTCAACAAATATATCTGCACCAGAGACAAGCTCAGATTTGGATCCATCCATATATATTCTTGATTAATTCAGATATGGTTCCCCCGAAGCGGGCCACTTTTCACTGTATTAAGTCTTCAAAGCTTCTAGTTAATTCAATTTTCGATATACGTGAATCGAATGACATATCTAAAATCTCTAAGTAAAGAAATATATCGCTGTGAGTCTCGACATCCATACCACTGACCTATATATTGCCACCTAAAAAGAGATATGGAAACTACCCCCATTAGGAATGTGTCTAGAGGTGGTAAATTGAGTAAAGCATTTAGAACCTCTCACGCAATGATAAGAATGGATCACGTAGCACTAAGACAGATTGAACGTTAGAGTGGAGCAATGGAATTTATCAAGCACTTACGTTTCCCAACTGTTACTGGTAATATGCATAACCAGATATTAACCTACTCACTGCTGTATATATCAATAGATCTCTATAAGATCAGAGACCTAATGTTTTATCAAAATTAGTTTTCTCGAAAGGCGAATCCTGGAAGAGTAGATCAAGAGTACATGAGATTCTGTCTGTGGATAATGTCGTCTGGGCAATGAACAGTTTTCCACCATACAAATCCCCGGGTCCGGACGGTATCAAGCCTATAATGATACAAAAGACGCAGGGATCCATAATATCTGAGCTACGGGAAATTTTTACTGTGTGTATTTTTCTAAATTATTTACCAAATAGGTGGAGGAAACCCGGGTGGTTTTCATTCCGAAGGTGGGAAAGAGGGGGCATGAATTGACGAAAGATTTCTGACCGATTAGTCTTACTTCCTTCTTTCTGAAAGTCTTTGAGAGAGTCGTCAAAGGTCACATTCGAGATCTCTTTGAGGAGATTCGTCATTAGACATGATACCAACCTTTGATCGTATTCCTTGTTCTCTTGTTCTTGTTGAGTTCTGAGACATAATAAATGCTTGGGGAAAAATTGACTTCCATTGAAAGATCTCTGATGAGGACAAGTGGCGTATCCGAAATAGCTATAAGATCTGCCAAAATGCTTCAATAATTCTCCTTCTGAAAATTATTACGCTGGCATAACCACACATACACAATTGCAGCTACTTGTTTTGTCAATAAATTCGCTGAGCAATAATCTTAATTTTTCACTGAATTGACGACTACTGAGTTACGTACATTATCAGGAAATAGTATAATATCACTTGTCTTGGTTCCGCGACTCAGGAACATAGAGGGCTAATGAGCTAGCACAAAGAGGCTCATCCGAAACCGATCAAGTATTTTCTTTTATGGACGTGAGCGTTCCCCTAACTGTTGTTAAGGGAAATATTTATAATCACTTCCTCCGCAAGGCTCGTGAGAGGTGGAAAAACACTGCTACATGTGCCGTTTCTAGAATGATGTGGCCTGATAACAGTGCAAAAGGAACTAATCATCTTCTCAATAAACCAAGGCATAAAATTAGCAACCTTATAGCTGTCTGCACAGGTCATTGGATTATCAGTACACACGCTGAAGTAATAGGCATAGGCATACAGTCGTACACTTTCTTTGTGATTTCCCAGCCCTCGCTCGCTTGAGACTCAAATATCTCGGAAGTCCTCTTCTGGAGAGTCTAGGGCATGTCTCTAGTTTAGAACTTTCAGACCTATCCAAATTTGTTAGCAACTCCGGATGGCTGTAAATGTACAAAAGTATATTACCATTTTCTTTAGGCTCGCAAGGACATGGCAACAAAACGGCACTATTGCTAATTGAGGAGACCCGAAGTCACCAGCCATTTTACCTACTACCTGTGATGAATTGGTGGATGTGTTTGAAGGGGTTATATCACCTATTTGACTCGCCTGTTGCTACGGCCAGCTTCCAGCCATAACTGGGCTAGCCCTGCCTCTTCAGCAATCTGACCTTCATCAGGTAACAGACTTATTTCCACCTCAGTGTTACACTCAGTCACCAGCTGCCTCCTTAGCTACCTTGGTAGCAATCGCCTCTGGTAGTTCTGACTCAGAAGGAGCATTAGCCTCCTCAGCCTAAGGCTTTCGTAGCTTGTGCAGGTGCTCGGGGACTCGGCTAATCCTATACAGCGGACTGTTGCCATGCTCCTTGATAGCGTTCAGGAATCTTTTATCGACCTCGTTCGCTAGCAGTTTAAGCCTGCTGTAATCTTTGGTCCAGAATATTATCCACAGGGATGTGTGGAGATCCGAGGAATTTCAGGAGCCTGCTAGTGTCCTTCCTGTAGCCTTGGGTAGACTAATAGTCAACACTTCTGATATATCGTGGTATATCATCACAAAGACAAGTCGTCGGTCGTACCCCTTTTCAGACAGGTAGTTTTGGGACGGCTTCCTGCAGCCACTCCGCATTTTTTTGTCGAGACAGTCAATCAGTATATGCCCCGGCTGAAAATAAATGGCTTTAAGCCCAATTTTAGCTGTCCAATCCTCCTTCATTTCCTAAACAATAGTATCATAAATTAAACTCAGGTGAGGACTTCCTCTGGAAAAGATTTTGCGATCACTGCCAGTCTGATGACGTTAACGACAATAGCATTATCAGTACCAGACTTCCCGGCGGTTGAATTAGCCTTTGAAATGCGTTTGTCCTTCTTCGGCTTCTTGGCCTCATATCTCAATAAATGAGAGACTTCGGTGGCCATTTTCTTGAGAGCTTCTGTAGGAGCTGTGGTATTTACCCTATCCACGACTATTTTCTTGGCCATTTCGCGTGTACACCCTCTTCTAAGTGCCTTCTGACATCCGCCCAACTTAAGGAAGGGTCAGACTCTCTTTTCCTGTATTTATTACTAGTCAGACCAGAGCTAGTCTATGCCTTTGCAGGTTCCTGTGCTACCCTCACAATGGAGTGTTTTGTCTTGGGTTTGTGCTGTAAAGACCCTCGAGACGCAATTTTGCAAACGATACTACCTTTTTCCTGGCGCTCGGTAGCTTGGAGATGAGCTTCCAGCCGATCAGCGAGTTGTGTTTCGGTATAAACCCTCGTAATTTTATTTAAATAAGCTCGATCATGTCATAGTCCCTCCATAACATAGTCAATCTGTTATCGAGGAGGCTCTGTAAGTAGACAGTCGGTTCCTCCGTGCTGCTAACCCTCTATGGGCACGAGTCGCATGAGTCTGGGATTTAGGGAAGGATTTTAATGACTTCTCAGTCTACATCCGCTGTGTTCTGTTGAACAGTAGGGTTACCTCTAGCCGAATGTGACAATATTTCTCTCACTAACGGTATGAATTCTATCCCATATATGCTTAGGTTCTTAGGTATAACTAAATATGATCACCAATTCCCATCCTATGATCTAAACATTAAAATTTCAACTTTGACTCTGTGCCATGGCTATATGGGCCGATTCTTAAACTTACGACATTCTCGTTGTCCGCTGTACTAAGTTCCTACCGTAATGTCTTCAAAACATCTTAAGGAAGCAGACGCGCACCCTCGTCTGTTTCACAAAATTTTAGCGTTCCAGGGGTCCTTTTTAAAAATGAATGTACAGAGCCATCGTAAGACTGGTGAACTCATCAGTCTTAGGCAATATTATAAGAACTTTATTACGACAATAAAGCACAATGCTACAGTTTCTGCAACTGAATTGAAGCAGCTTTCTCCGTAAGGGTCGAAATGGAATGTCAAATAGAGTGCTGCATTTGACTGTTTTAATCCCGGAAGAGTGTTCCAGGTTTGACTTCTTTTTGCATCTGTACACCTCTTCAGCAGACCTCCAATGGTATTGGATGATTGTCCACAGAAGGGTTCAGGGCCGTTGAAAGGAGAGGCCGCAGCCTTTCTAGCTAAGCTATCAGCCTTCTCGTTTCCCTCTACCTCTATGTGGGCGTGTACCCACATTAGAGATAACTTGTTCATACTGCCTAGGGAGTTCAGTTTCCCAATACAGTCCCATACAAATTTAGACCTCACCAGGGGAGAATTGAAACTCTTGAGTGCTGCCTGACTATCGGATAGTATCACGATGTTTCTCCCCCAATATTTCCTGTCAATGTTGATCTGGGCACATCTTTCAATAGCATGAATCTCCGCTTGAAAAATGCATTGGTTTCCAGTAGTTGGTTCTAGACCCAAATACTGCTGACCTAGTTCGGTCCATTGTCTTAGAACCGTCTGTATACCATAAGAGGGAATTTTCTCTAATTTTATACGTCTCAGTTAGACCTTTCCATTCTTTTTCTCAACTCATCTTTGTACTGTAATTTTGTGCAAAATTGAATTTTCTTGGCATAAAATCCTTGTGAGATTTTAGTATACCATATCTTGAGCTGAATTGTTACCCTATATATTTTGGGTGTAATTTGATTCTCTGGAGATAATTTCTTGTATTCTGCTAGGAGATTTCCTAGCAGAGTCTTGTATTACTAGATATAAGGGTGTTAGATCTAGTATTTCTTCCATTGCAGCCGTTCGACTGGTGCGCATACCTCCAGTGATGACAAGGCAGGCAAGGAGTTGTACTTTACTTAATGCAGATTTCGCTGTCTTCAGTCTGACTCTATTTGACCAGGCTACAGAACCATAAGGTGATGATTGGTCTCACCATCATGGTATACATCCAGCGAACATAACAATAACCAGTAAGCAAAATTAATTATTTTTTAAAGTATGCGCTGCTATTCGTAACGTAAAAAATACAGATATAAAAAAAAAATCCCGTGCACAATCTACAAGGCGCAGCTAACCGGATACGAAACTAAAACCTTTTGAAGCGAGTAAAGAAGTCTGAAGTCGGGTTAGACCGATGTCGAAATACCCTTTTCTCTTATATGTGCGCGCTAGTTAAACAATGCCAAAGTTTTATTCAGATATCATCATTAGGAGCATGTCTAGGTTCATTTTCGGTAGGGTATCAGTTGATAAGGTATAAGTTGATTATAATGGAGGGAGGCGTGTCCTTTAACTGATCAACCGCATTTCTTGTGTATGGTTTTGTGGCGTCAATATACGAACTAAGATAACATTTCGCCCGAACATATTGTATAGATCGTAAGTTATAAAAATGTGTCATAGTGGGCATGGCTTTTTTGTGTGGTGTTTACCCTCAAACTTCGTGTGAAATTTCGTTGATGGATCGTCTATAGGAACGTAATCATGATTTTTGGTGAATTGTCAGCGTGACAGTAGCAGAATGATCCCCATATTTTGCACATACACTATTATGGACTCAATGTACATTACTTTTTTTAACTTTTAACCCCAAATACCTTATATGGAAAGTGGGTGTGCTTCATCTGATAGACCCAAATTTTTTGCAGTTGGCTTTATAATGTCCACATGCTGCATCCCATAAATTTCGTCCAGAAATCTCTAAAAGATCTTAGTTATGAATATTTGTTAATAGTGGGCGTGGCAGTAAATATATACCGCCCACATTGCATAGTATTTAGTAGAACTCACATCTACTTAACTACCACTATTCCATCAATTGAGCCGAAGTTATAGTCATTTTAAAAACGGTGAAAAAAAGTTGCTTATATGGGAGGTACGAGGGCGGATTGATATTGAAGCTACCTAAGTAGGAAAAAAACATTTTTTTTTTCAAAAACCATTTATTTCTTTAACATAGTCTCCTTTTACTTCGACACACTTAGTAAGACGATATTCCAACTTTTTTATACCATCTGAATATTACGATTTCGGGAACCCCTCAAAATACGCGTTAGTTTCGGTAATCACTTCTTCGTTTGAGATGAATATTTTTCCTGTGAGCCATTTTTTCAAGTTTGGAAACAGGAAAAAGTCACTAGGAGCTAAATCTGGACTATAAGGTGGATGATTAACCAATTCGAAATGTATTTCATGTAATTTTAGCATCGTATCTAATGCTGTGTGAACCGGTGCGTTGTCTTGAAGAAAGAGCATTTTTTTCTTGTGGTCGTTTTTCTTGATTGCATCACTCAATTGATCCAATAATGCACGATAATACTTTCCTGTGATTGTGGATCCTTTTTCAAGATAATTGATGAGCAATATTCCGTGTGCATCCCAAAATACAGTGGCCATAACTTTGCCAGCCGATTTCACTGCCTTCGCCTTCTTCGGAGTACTTCCACCCGCTTCCATCCATTGTTTTGATTGATTTTTGGTTTCAGGTGTGTAGTGGTGGACCCACGTTTCATCAACAGTTATTAATCGACGCCAAAAATCAACAGGATTACGCTTTATCATGCCCAAACACCGCTGTGAAGTGGTCTGTCGAACTCGTTTTTGTTCGACACTGAGCAGACGCGGCACCCATCTTGCCGATAGCTTTTTCATATGCAAATGTTCATGCAAAATGTGGAACACACGTTCATATGATATGTTTACCATTTCAACAATCTCACGCAACTTGACTCGGCGAACATTCATAACGATATCGACGATTTTCTTGATATTTTCTTCAGACGGAGCAGACTCACCGTAATGGGTATCGAGCTTTTCTTTTGTCTCTTTCGCCGTTTTCCCTTTCAAATAATAGTTCGTTTCGCTTTTTTCCATTTTTCAAGAAACACAAAAGTTGCTTTCTTCAAACGACTACAACAAATAAACTAATCGATGAATTTGGGTGAAATTTTAACAGCTGACGTTTGACATATCGCAATTTCTAAAAAAAAAAAGTTTTTGTGTTTGTGCTGCCATCTAGCGCTATGTAGCTTCAATATCAATCCGCCCTCGTAGACGTGGTCTGTGTCCAAATGGGCTCAAATTACAATCTGGTTCTGCATATTTGTCCAGACTATATTTTTGCAAACTTTCATTAACTCGAATCACCCAATTAACCCGGAGGTTCCCGGGCGTAAATAATCTTGTGAAGAAAGATGCTAGTCTTAGACTCCAAGAGTTGATCAAATGTGATCCCAAAATCTTGCCTTGATAAGGTGGACACAGGATCATAAATATACCTTGTTATATTTTTAAATAGGACAAGCTTTCGTTGGCTAGCTGCATTGTTGGGAGAAGGTAGGCCTTAGCCAACAGCATTCTGATTCCTTCTGGTGTGAAATATTGCGTTGACCACAGAGAACGCAGTATACCATAAAATTTGCCAACCATGACTGCAATGTGGTTACTCCATATTAGAGTACCATCAAATATAACTCCCAGGTTTTTAGCCACATTTACACATTCAATTTCAGACCCATTCATTACGATGCTGGGTAGTATTTTGCTATCCAAGTGTTTCTCGTAAGTCACTAAATCATTTATATATATACAAAAGAGAAGAGGCCCCAATATGGACCCCTGAGGTACACCTCGTAGTACCGACAAAAAATCCGAAGCCTCGTCATCGCACTGACTCGGTTGGTAAACCGCTTGGGTTCTTTCTATAAGGTATGATTCTATCAGCTTCACTGCGCCGGAAGAGAAATTATACATTATCAGAAGCTTCGTACATAAAATATTGTGGTCAACACAGTCAAATGCCTTTGAATAGTCCAATAATACCAAGAAATACACCCTATTTAAGTCAAGTGATGCGCGAATACTCTCCACTACATCAGTCAGAGCCGTTATGCAGCTCCTCCTTGGCATGCACCCAGACTGTCGTTCCGTTATAATGTTATTGTCTGCTAAATACTTTCTTAATTGTCTCGCCATTACTAGTTCAAATACCTTGGACAGGTATGGTAAAATTGCTATTGGTCTATAATCGTTATCAGACTTTGGGGTAGGAAAATGTTGATGTCATTGCAGTACCAGTCCTAACAGTACTAAAAATACGAGTTATGACTAGCAGCAACTTAGGAAGTACGGCCTTAATAAAGACAGGGTGAATCTGATCGGTACCACAAGCATTTGATTTACGGCCAGAAAACACTCCAACACATCTCACTCGTCAACACCACAAACCCCAAACATAATTTCAAAAGGACACAGAACTACAACAGTTTGCATAAGCATTCTTTTGTATTGCTTCAATTGGAAGATTGACAAATTTCGTGTTTAAATCATTTAGGTCCATATCAATCTTCCCAAAAGTCGCAATATTCCCTATACCTATGCTCCGAATATGTCTCCATGTTTGTTTACTGGTTACTGCACTGCTAAATGCTTTCCCGAAGTAGGAGTATTTAGCGGCTTTGCCATCTTTAGTAATCTGTCTTCTGGGGTTTCTGTAAGTTTCATACAAAAGAGGTAGCTTATATCGCCTCCACTGTCTGTATGCAGCGCCACGTATGTTAATAAAATTCTTGATTTTATTAGTAAACCAACTTTCTCTGCGACAATCTCATGAAAAAGATATTTAATATTAGAATGTAGGCATTCCATTTTGTCATTTACTGAGGACATAAAGTATATCAAGTTCCCTTGTACACTGTCAAGTTTAGAACACAAATGTTGGTAGTCAATATTTTTAAAGTCACGGTATCTCAAAACTTTGGTTGTCATATTAAGTGTAAAATCGAGTGTCACAAAAATAAGGTCATGTTTTGAAAAACAAGGAATCGGGCGTTGTTCGTAAATTTTAATCTTCACATCATCAATAAAATACACGTTCAACACCGAACTGTTTGTCCCCGTAAAATGTGTCGGTGATGTTGTATTAGCGGAAACCAAGCCCAATGCCAACATTTCTGTGACCAGGCCGCTCTTAACTAGAAAATTGCTCATTGATCAGAAGTCTCCTGCAACAACAATATTTTGAAAGTTCAAAGAAATCACCCGAATGTGATCAATCAGTGATTGCATGTCAATTGTACAATTAGGTCTGTAGAGAAAGCCCACAATAAGTCTTTCAATTTGGTGTTGCGCATATTTTGGTGTTGCGTGTACCCCTGCGTAGACATTCTCTAGCACATAACTCTAAAGCGTGGACCTCCGCCTGAAAAATGGAAGCTGTTTTCCCATTGCAATTGCTTTTTGGAAATTTGGCCCTACAATTCCAGCTCCTGCACTGCCATCTTCCAATTTGGACCCATCTGTATACCACAACTGTGAGTCCTGTTTTATTATTATTTCATTGTTTCTTCAAGTTGAACGGTCACTGATGACCACTTTGAAGTGCTTGGAGAAGTCTAATTTTCTGTCCATCTTGTCGAAGACCATAAGGCACGGAGAATTCCAGACAGTGTCCAGAATCTTTGCGTGTCCCGATAGGTTGCCTTCTTTAAGATGGACTAGATTAGGTAGCCTTAGGGCCGCGCTGGCCGCCATCCTCTTAACTACAAGGTGTAGAGGAGTCAGTCCAGTGATCATTCCCAAAGCTAGTGTGGGGCAGAGTGCGCCTACTTATTATAGATATACTTTGCTCGTATATAGTACCCACAACAAAAAATATAAAAAAGTGTGGCACTATAATACATAGACAATTATTTAAAATTAAATGATTAAATGTGGACTCCGAAAAGAAAACATTAAGCATAATAATTGCCATGAGAGACAAATCATTCCCCTCCACGAAAAATACCGCTCACCTGCTGCATTGAATCTATGCGTGTTGCTCTCTCATTCTCCGTGCATTTCACGTGAACCAGACCCAGCAAAGTGAATACTGCGAACAAGTGTTTTTGCTTCTGAAGAGGATTGCCGCTCGCATTATTTCATAATTCAACTGTGTTAAGTATTCGTTCACGTAAATTGGGACGTCCGAATCGAATGCAGCATGCCGTAAACATAAGGTACCACGAGTAGTGCGTTTAAAAACAGCAATATCTCTTAACACAAGGTTTTATCGTAGGTTGAAGCTAGTTTTACCACTATAATTGGATCACTAATAGTGGCTTTGTTGTGTTCACGCATCACCCTTACGACAGGTGGCGAAAGTTTAGCGGAAGAATACAGTTTGGAGAAAATACCGGCTAGATCCTCCTGTGCGATGCATGTATGATAAGGCTTGAAACATGGCAAACATAGCCCAACTCGCATTTTCCACAAGCCGTTCGTACAGTAGACTTGCATGCATCTCCTGGACATCGGCGTTTCTTATCAATTGGAGTAACGAGGTGATCGGTTCAATTGTAGCGGAGAGTACTTTTTATGGAATTCATTCGTTTCTCTGACAGGTTGCTAAAAACTTTTGTCTCGCTACCGTAGTAAATTGCAACTCTCGCTTGAATTCCATAAGTGATTTATTTTGAGCAATGCGCCGATGAAGGAGCCAGCTATTCTGAATACTCGCATCGATAGGCCACGTAAAATACAATGCCAACATTTTTTGCCTCGAAAGACTATGCGACTGTATGTACTCGGTTACAACGTATGGACGTAGAACTGGTACTTTCTTATGCAGTGCCTTGATATAACAAAATGCTGTTGATTTTGGTTCAGGGCCGAAACAAGTCGACGTAAGACCACCACCGCATTATCCACCCACTTAGTCAAGTGAATTCCTGTTTCTTTCATTTCCACACTTTCATAATAGCCTCGCTGCTTTTTTCGTAATTCATTTCTATGGGGAATCGGACAACTCTTAGGGATTCGATTTTCTCGAATTGTTCCAGTAGCGTGGTAGCCTCGGTTTCTTAGATAAGCTAGCAACGGTATACCAGTGAAGAGGTTGTCAAAATAAAATGCAAATGGGAGCCTTTTTTTACTCCTCCGCGAAATCGTCTATCATGCACGGAAGTGGCACTGCGCAAGTGCCGAATCTTTACTCATATTTAGGATCTGATCTTGGCTTCTTACCTTGGTATATTTCAAAGTTGATCATGTATCCACCGGGTGTGCATAGAGACCAAGCTTTGTATCCAAAACGAATTGGCTTCCCTTTTATATACAGCTTGCAACCATGGCGTCCGAAATAAGCAATCATGCTCTCGTCGAATGAAAGATTTTGTTCTAGGTGACATTTTCTGGCATTTTGGCCTTGATGTGGTCTGTTAGTGGACGTAGTTTCCATAATTTGTCAAGCCTTTTGGAGCTATCTGTCGGTTTACATACAGATGACTACTGAATTATTTCTAATGGTTTTGGAAGTTGATTAAATATATAAAATAAATGAACTTGAAATAAAACACTTGACTTTTAGATAATCAAATATGTTCTTTTATACGGAACGTTTATTGAATCATAATATAAGACTTGTCTGTATGCCGAATATGAAGCGACTGACTAATTATGCAAATGACAGTTATTAGATTCTAATGTAAACATTAAGGTGACCAACTTAAAGACAATACATTTAATAATGTAATCTTAACAATGGCTCGAAGTTAAGCATGAAATGTGTTTCTTCGAAGCGGTTTCTTCGCATAGCATTGAACACTTCTCCGTTACGTAGATCATCTTCGCCATTCCACATATTTCTAAAGGACCCTGTTTGATTGTAGCCAGTCACAATCAAAATTCCAATGAACACACGCAATGAATATACTTTAGGTACAAAACCGCTTACCTCTAATATTGAGTTCTTCGTAACGTTTTTGGTGATGAGTACCATACAAATTTGAACATATGCGTGTTCAAGCAAATCATTGTTGAAACATTTTTCGAATAATTGATGAGGTTTTTGTTCACGAAAGTCCTCGTAATTTGTTTCGGGATATATTGGAAATACTGCCGATGAATTAACTTTGCGCCACGTGAATTTGTTGTCTTTGTTAGCTGAAGGGATTGGAACATTAGGCTTCGAAGGATTCAGGTGACATATCCTCTTTGATGAGCTCGGCAAGCAAACATCCAACATATCTGAAGAAAGAGTCGAATCCAGAAACAGAACTAAAATGCACGTCTTCAAAGCTTTCAATTCGGCAACAGTTTTCGAAAATATTTTCGCGTTCAGATTTCAGCTGTGCTGGGCACACATTGTCTGGTATTCCACCGACTCTAATCCAAAGCCTATCAAGCCAAAGTCAGGAAAAGCCGGTACCATAAAGCCCTCTTCATTCTAAGCAAAATTGCCAAGAATGAGGCGGAAGGGCCGGTACATAAGTTTGACCTGGCAAGCAGTGGTCAACGAGTACGAACTCAATACCAAGCAGTGGTCGACGAGTACGAACAGTACCAGATCACAATCTCTCTCCCAGAAAAGGCGACGAAGCGGAATAGGTCACAGGATGTGACTTTTTCAGCTTCCAAGAGGACACAAGGTCGCCAAGAAAGCAACAACAACTGACGAACAATCGTCGAACAAAAGAATACCATACAGCGAAGTGGTTAAAGACGAGCTACATGTGGCGCTTATCGATGATATATCGAAGGGGGGGAAGAAAGTTCTGGAGAAATGGGGGGAGATTGAATCCAAATTGGCTGAAATGGTGATGGAACACCTCATCTCCGATGCCTCCCCCCCGGCTTCGACTCCTTCCTGGTGCCACGGAGGATCTCCTTGGCAAGTGCATCGCTAAGATAAACGAGCCATGGGAAGGCTTAAGACTTAAGCTGATACCGGCCGGGGATATTCCAAGACGACCGAGAGCTCGCATCTGGCTACCCATCTTAAAGCTTGAGGACGGGCAAATCCTCCAGCTGCTACAGCGTCAAAACCCTGATATACGAATGCTATCATCAAGAACAAAGGTGCCCAGAAAACAACTATGTCCCTTCTCCTATCAATCAACGAGTCCGTTGGTGTCTTGGAAGCAGCTGACTGCAAAATGCATGAGGTACGCCAAACTAAAAATCTTCCGTCCGACCGAGGGCGACATAGACGAGTTGGAAGAGTCCAACAAGAAAAAAGAGCACGGAGACCTTCAGGAAGAGGGAACCAAAGCTCCTGCACAATAGGGGAATGATGCTGAAGGTCGTGCAGATTAATCTGCAACACTCGAGGAACGCATCGGATAACATTGCCGTTTTTCTGGGTGAAGAAGACGCTGACATCGGCATTGTGCAGGAGACATGGGTCAGAGGAAATGACGTCATGGGGCTCCAGCTGACAAACTACAACAGTGGCTATACCAGGAACGGTGATAAGATTCGATCATGTATCCTAGTTAAGAAAACAATCTGCCCACAATATAGCACAGGCGATTTAACAGTAGTGAAAATCGAGGTGCCCAGTGGACCAGACTTGCTGGTTGCATCAGCCTATATGGCGCACAATAGAGACGCACCACCGTAAGAGATTGCGATCTTGGTCGCCAATGCTGCTGCCAAAAACACACCTCTCCTTCTTGGATGCGACGCCAACGCGAAGCATATGCTATGGGGTAGCACCGAGGATAACGAAAGGGGTAAGTCACTTTTTAATTTTATAAGTCATTCCAATCTTTCAGTATGTAACAGAACCAGACATCATGTTGGATGGGAAGAGATCCTAGATTTAACCCTAATTTCAGGAATCGAAACAGTCCAGGTAGGAGAGTGGAGGGTTTCCAATAAAAAGTTCTTCTCGGACCACAATTGGATAGTCTTCAGCTTAAGTTTGGAAACTAGATGTGCCATTCCTTTCAGAAACCCTAGGCGAATAAAGTAGGATATTTTTACAAGGGTGGCTGGAAGAAAACGAAAGAATTACGAGACATTAAAAGTAGAATGCGCTTGTCCCATCAGTAGGAGTAGAAAAACCGTTCCACAGTGGTGGACAAAGAAATGATCGGATCTCAGGATGAGAACCAGGAAATTGTTCAACCAGTGTTATAGGAATTCAAACTGGGTACGGTACAAAGAGGGCCTCAAAATTTACAAAAAATCCATCAGGGAAGCCAAGTACAATGGCTGGAGGGAATTTTGTGAATCTATCGAGGCAACCTCAACTTCCGCAAGACTCAGCGAGATACTGTCCAAGGAACGTACCAACCCCTCTTTTCTCTAAAATGCGGATGGTGCATGGACGGAAACATGTTCGGAGACACTTGACCTCCTACTACAAACACACTTCCGAGACTGCAAAGATACCGTGGAGTATCCCTATTCTCCGTAACGGATAAGGAAATGCCACCGGTTTGAGACTCGATATTTACGGACGAAAGGATAAAATACTCGTTTGATTGTTTTTTGCCTTATAAATCACCAGGTCTGGATGGAATCTACCCGATCATGTTGCCGAAGCTACAGGTTGTGGTGGTCCCATGGCTTAAATATACAAGGCGTTTTAATTACATCCCCTTTAGTTGGAGGAAAGTAAAGGTGGTCTTCATCCCAAAGACAGGAAAAATTGGCCCCGAGTCAGCAAAGGACTTCAGACCAATTAGTCTTACATCTGGGGGTAGGCGCTGGGGTATTTTCAACACACGCTAACATCAATTACTGCACTCGCCTACCTGATGCGGGTACAGTTTTCCAGGCACAAGTACTCGCCATCAGGGAAGCGTGTCGGCAAATTATCCAAAACATTAGAGGAGGACATAGAAGCAAGATTGCCATTTTTGTGGACAGCGAGGCTGCTATAAATGCTCTACAGTCAAACACCATTAACTCCAGGTTGGTCAGACAGTGTAGGGATGAACTTAGAGCGCTAAGTCTTCATGCTGACATCACAATCATCTGGGTTCCAGGCCATAGGAATATCGATGGGAATGAGAAGGCTGATGAATTAGCGCGCGGGGGTCTCTCTCTACCTAACCTAATTAGTATCTGGAATTAGTATCTGCTTCTCTGGGTGCGATCAAGAGCGGCATCTACCTGCAGTGTCTCTCCTTGGCGGGTAGAATATGGAGTGCACTTACAACGTGCAGAACATTCTTGGCGACCTGACCAGTCTACAATATAGCTAGGTCAAGGGATCTTATAAACAGGGAGTGTAGAGACACCAGCCGACTAATGGCGGTTTTTACAGGTCACTGGATAGTAGGTATTCATGCTGAGAAAATGCATAGACCGTTCAATACCTATTGTAGAAGTTGTAAAGACTCGGACGAGAGGGACAGAATAATTCACTGACACTGCTCGTATCGAAACTAGATGGTTTCCAGAAGTAAAATAACTTTTGCTATTTGGAACGCTAATGGACTATCGCGGCACTTTCTAGAACTTTAAGCTTTCATGTGCGACCATTCAATTGACATTATGCTAATATCTGAAACGCATGCTACTGACAAAAGCTATAAAAACATACCGAACTATAATATATATTATACAAATCACCCTGACAATCGAGCACACGGGGGAACAGCAATTATCATAAAAAGAATCCTTTAAATGTCTAGAACTAGACGAATATAAAACACATCACATTCAAGCAACCTCTATAGAGATAAGTGACTTGAGAGGACCAATTAACGTCTCAGCTGTGTAGTGTTCACCCAACCATAATAACACAAAGGCTCAATACATGGACTATTTAAAAACATCAGGAAGCCGTTACATATCCGGAGGAGACTATAATGCAAAAAACTTCACATGGGACTCTAGACTGACAAACGCGAAAGGGCGCCAAATACTAAGCGCCATAAAAGCAAATAATAGTCGCTTTACTAGTACGGTGAGCCAACTTACTGACCAGCAGACATCAAAAAATTAGACATCAACATATTGCACGAACACTTAGCAATAAAAACATGTTTAGATTTGTCATCAGACCATTCTCCAATCTTTTTGACCCTTCAAAGCAAGCCGGATACAAAAATGTCTGGAGGCTTATTAATTACAAAACAGACTGGAACAAATTTCGCCAATTGTTAGAAAATAACATGACAACAAATATCTCATTAAAATCAAATAAAGAAAGTGGCACAGCAATAGCTTACCTAAATGGCAACATCGTCAAAACCGCAATTCAGTCAACACCAACTCTAAGCCCATCACGAACTACTACTGTCCCAGCTCACATTAAGTACGAGTATATAAGCTGTGTTTCTTTCAACGCGTGTGTGTGTATAAAACGCTACCCGACGAAAACAGTCTAGCATTTGGCAGCACTGGTTTTGACAATTAAAATGCTTATACATACACATTTGTAAACAAATTTTAAAGAGGAACAGAAAGATCGAAAATGGCATATTCTGAGCCAGCGTTGGTAATTTAACTTTAATTGTGTACATATTAATGAATACACGATAATATACTATATATGGGATTATTTAGGTTACAACATTTTATATAATTAAAGCTTTTTATATAATTACAGCGGTTAATTCTTGGTTTACTCTTTTTCTCATTCACAATAGACAACAAAAATGTCCTGGCAGCACTTCTGTTTGAGGCGCTAAACCATAAGCGAATACAAAAAGCTTATCTTAACTAAGCGGTGTATATGTATCCATAAGCGGGCGTTTTATTCACACTCGCGTTAAAAGAAACATAGCTAAAATAGAACAAAAAAGAAGACTCAGGAAAAAAATGGCAAATTACAAGACACCCTGAAGACAAAGTTAAATTCAATAAAGCGGCAAAAGAACTTAAGGCAGCGATAAAACAATATGAGGATTGCGAACCAGCAAATTATCTAAACAATTTAGGGACAACGGCCGCTACAAATTATTCCCTTTGGAAGGCTACTAAAAAACTAAACAGAAAATAGTACCTGGGCAAAAACCAACATTCAGAAAGCAACTACTCTCTCAAAACATTTCGCAAACATTTTTACTAACGACATAGACACTCAAAATAACCAATTTAACAACCTACACAATGTGCGCTATACCAAAACAAAAATGCAGGCAATAGCTGAAATTAAAATACAAATCTCGAAAGTGATAAACAAAAAGACACCTGGATACGACCTAATCAATGGGAAAATATTAAAAGAACTACCTGACTCTATAATAATATAAACTAGAAATATATTTAGGCTAAATCATTTCCAGTCTTGCGGAACCAAACAAAGACGCAACAAGAACCAGCTCTTATCGTCCCATCAGCCTCTTACCAATTCTTTTGACGGTATTTGAGAAAATACTGTGTGATAGAATTGAACCTATCTTGACACAACAAAAAGTTATTCCAAGCCACCAGTTCGGATTTAGAAGGCATCATTCAACCGTGCAACAAGTCCACAGAGTTGTAGATAAATTGGACGACATGGATCAAAAAGAGTATTGCGTGGCGGTATTTTTGGACATTGCTAGACCGTTCGATAGAGTTTGGCACAAAGGACCTTTAAATGAAATAAATAGTGCACTACCTTTAAACTATTATTATTTATTAAAAAGTTTTATGAGCAACAGACACTTTTACAAAAAATACGACGATGAATGTTCAAATATATTACAAATGACAGCGGGAGTGCCCCAAGGTCGTGTACTAGGACCGGACCACTTTTATATCTAATATATACTGCCGATATTCCAACCCCCACAACACCAGGAACCATGATAGCAACATTTGCGGATGATTCTGTACTCCTAGCGTCAAACAACGATGAGAAAATCGCGACAGATACGCTGCAAAGAATTATCAAAAATATAGTCCTCTGATTCAAAAAATGGGGTATAGAGATAAACAAAGAGAAATCTGTTCAAGTTATATATACTAATAGGAAATCCGAGAAACCTCCTCTAATAACACGACATAATTAAAATTCAACCTAGCGCATATATATATACCTTGGCCTAATAATCGACACCAAACTTACTTGGAGACAGCAAATAAAAAGTAAACAATACGTAATACGAAACAAATTCAGACAATTAAGTTGGCTACTAGGAAGAAGTTCCAAATTATCACTACATAATACACAAAAAATATATAAGACAATCATCATGCCAATATGGAAATACGGGATAGAAATCTGGGGGACCACGAGCAAAACCAACATACGAGGGGTACTATTTATATTTCGGGAATAGCAAACAATAGCAAACATTTTTAATTGAAAATGGCTTTATTGTTTTTCAAAAGATTCCCCTTGATGATCAATACACTTTTGCATTCGTTCAAACCATTTGTCATAGCAGTTTTTCCATTCTTCTTGAGACACCTCCAAAACATGGTTTTTGAACGCTTGAACTGCTTCTTCGGCGCTGGTAAATCGTTGACCACGCAGTTTACCTTTGATCTTCGGGAACAAGAAGAAGTCATTGGGTGCCAAATCAGGACTGTACGGAGGATGAGTCATCAATTCGATATTTTGACTGCTCAAAAATTCACCTGTTTGACGAGATGAGTGAGAGCTCGCATTGTCATGATGGAGAATGATTCGTCTGTGGCGGTTGGTTTTACGAATATCTCCGAAGACTTCCGGCAAACAAATGGTTGTGTGCCACTCAGATTTGACCGTCCTACGTTGCTCAAGCGGAACAGTGGCCACATGACCCATTCGGCCGAAGAAACAAGCGACCATTTGCTTCGCTGTGCTTCTTCCACGAACAACTTTTGTTGGATTTAGATCGTCTTGGAATACCCACACGGTCGATTACGGCTCATACACATATATCCATGATTCGTCACCTGTCACGATTTTATACACGTCTTTTGAAGCACCACGGTCGAACTTTTTAATCATTTCCTTACACCAATTGACACGAGCCTTTTTTTGAGAGATTGTCAAATTATGTGGGATCCAACGCGAACAAATCTTTTTTACAGCCAAATGTTCATGCAATATTGAATATATGGAAGTGGAAGTAATGCCCAAGGTGTCCTCTATCTCACGATATGTCACATGACGATCTTTCATTATCAGTTCACGCACTGCATCGATGTTTTGTGGCACAACAACCGATTTTGGACGACCTTCACGGAGTTCGTCGGCGACCGAACTACGTCCACGATTGAATTCACTATACCAGCGATATACTGTGGTTTTTGATGGTGCTTTATCGCCATACAAAGAACTGAATTCATCGACACATTCTTGTTGAGACAATCCACGTCGAAAGTTGTGAAAAATAATCCACCGAAACCCTTCTCTTGAAATTTCCATTTTTTTGGCCAAATTTATTCCCTTAACTCAATGTAAACAAAACAAATAGCACTTGTACATCAACACGTTGTGAGTACGTTTATGCTAAAAAATGTCAAACTTTATTATGGTGTTGCCAGATTTTAGCTATTGACATTAGTGTTGCCAGTTCCCTTAATATAAATAGTACCCCTTGTACAACTGATCCAAAGACTAACAATCAAAAATTTTTCCGTGCAATAACGAAGGCTGACTGGTACGTGACGAATGAAGACATTCACAATGACTTCAACATTGACACGGTGGAGGAAACCATAAAAAATGTAGCAGAAAATACACGGAGCCTCTAAAGATTCATGCGACAACTACCGGAACTGGACAATTTCCCACAAAGAAGACTAAAGCGATTCGCAGCCACCGAACTTCTACATAGGTTTTAACATTGTCTCTTGATGTTTTGTTTTTCATGTATATTAATATGAATATAGGTATAAAAAATACATATTCTTTTTTTTCAATTCAGTTTTTTCTTGTATTATCTCAAGAGATTGACAATTGTGTTCAAATCTTAACATTAATAATTAAATATATATATTGTTACGAAATCGCCCTCTTGACAATTTACTCTGTTACAAAATTTCCCCCCTGACAATTCCTCTAACTCTCTGTACTTGGACTCGTACCACTGGATTGTGTAGTAATCAAACAATCGCTGGTTAAATTAAAATAATTAGCTTTATTTAATTATTGCTATTTACACATTTAATATTAGGCTTAAAGTTTACTTAGTTATTATTTGCACTTATTTCACAAACCATTAGTCACTTTATTTACTAATGAATTTCATCACTTTACACAATTACAAATACTGCTGCTTTGATTATAATGCTAGATGCACACACTGTTACGGTCTCTGATCAACTGTCTTCGACTTTGAACAGTCCTGCCGCTTTTATAGTTTTCGAATGGTTGGTGTAGACAATTCCACGCCATTCTCGTATTTTCTAGAATTTTCAATCCACTTCGACAGAAGTCGAGAATATTCTTTTTGATGTTACCGACAGATGGTTCTTGAATAAGCTTTTATTCGAATAGTTCGCATCTTGACTCACAGGGGGCACTCATTCTCCAGATGGGATCCTAAAAGTATGCAATCCCTTTTCACTGAGCTATCACGTTTCACTGCCCTCCGCTTAAACTTGTTCGTCCCGAACAAGGATAGTACTGCAACCTTTATAAGGAGATAACCTCTCTAAATGAACGACTTTCATTTTGCTCCTGGCATTTCTCGCCAACTGGATGCGGTATACTACATCGTTGAGCCGCTTTATCACCTTATAAGGGCCTTCCCAGTGTGTTTGCAGTTTTGGCGATAATCCCTTTTTCCTTTGCGGATTATGAAGCATAACTAGCTGCCCTTCCTGAAATCCCTTGGAGTTTGCTCGTAGATCATATCTGGCTTTCATTTTATCACTCATCAGTTGTGTGCGCTTTCTGATGGTTCCATGAATTTCATTCAGCTGTCTTCGTTTGTCAGCTACATAACTGCTACATGAAACTTCCGTAGATGAGTAGGCACCGAACTTCAGATCTGCAGGCAATCTTATGTCACAACCGAAAATAGCCTTAGCTGGTGTTGTAGATGTTGTATCGTGAGTTGCCGATCGGTATGCCATTAAGAAGAGGGGTATGTGTTGGTCCCAATTTTTCTGGTTTCTGTCCACGACTTTCCTTAGGTGTTCCTCAAGCGTACGATTAAATCTTTCAACCATTCCATCGGATTGTGGGTGCAAAGGGGTTGTACGAGTTTTGCGTATGCCCATCAATTCACTCATTTCCCTGAATATCGTTGACTCGAAATTTTTGCCTTGATCCGAGTGCAACTCGAGGGGAGCTCCGAATCTGCAGACCCAATTATTGATAAATGCATCTGCAACGGTCTTAGCTTCTTGATCAGGAATGGGGTATACTTCTGGCCATTTACTAAAATAGTCGATTACGACGAGAACATATTTGTTGCCGGAATCACTAATTGGAAACGGACCTGCTATGTCCATTGCAATACGCTCAAATGGCGCTCCCACATTGTATAAATGCATCTTCCCTGGCTGCGACGGCTCGGTCCCTTGGCAGCTGTACACTTTTCACAAGCACTAATCCAGTCAACTACCGATTGCTGGCAACCAAACCAATAAAATCGCGTTTTAATTTTCTCGACTGTTTTTGTTATTCCCAAATGTCCTCCGCTTGGCCCACTATGGTATTCCTTGAGAATTTCGTTTATTCTTGCCTTGGGTACCACAATCAAGTTCTTCGTGGTTTTTCCATCTTCGCTCTCCCACAGGCGGAATAGGCATCCATCTTGCAGCTTTAAGCTATTCCATTGAGCCCAATATGCTTTAGTTATGGGGCTTTCAGTCGAGATTTCGTTCCAATCAGGCCGTTTTCCTTCGCTCTTACTTGATACGATTTTTGCCAAATCTGGGTCATTTCGTTGTTCTTCTTTTATCTTTTCCGCTGTCCATTCATCGTCTGGTAAAACAGCCATTAAGCGCACATCGACTACTCCTTCTTTCCCTTCAGCTTTAGAACAGTGCTTACATTCCATACTGCAAGG
The DNA here is from genome assembly GCA_920105625.2 of Clusia tigrina. NCBI lineage: Eukaryota > Metazoa > Arthropoda > Insecta > Diptera > Clusiidae > Clusia > Clusia tigrina. Next base: position 42,754,714 of record OV050032.1, on the reverse strand, counting down.
ACGTCGTGATAGTGCATCAGCATTCCCGTGGTTTCCGCCTCTGCGATGTTCTATTGTGAAATCGTAGCTTTGGAGTCTCTCAATCCATCTCGCAACCTGACCTTCGGGATTTTTGAACTGTAATAGCCAGCGCAGAGCAGCGTGATCCGTTCTCAACAAGAACTTTTGTCCATACAAGTACTTGTTAAAGTGCTTCACGCACTGCATAACCGCCAAAAGTTCTCTCCGTGTTACACAGTAATTTCGCTCTGCCTTTGATAAGATCTTGCTGAAGTAGGCTATTACTCTTTCATGTCCGTCAATAACTTGCGACAGGACACCTCCAATCCCGAATCCACTTGCATCTGTATCCAAAATAAATTTTTCGCCAGGTATTGGATACGCAAGGATCGGAGCTGTACACAATAGCTCTTTCAATCTGTTGAATGCCTTCTCCTGTTCGCTTTTCCACTCAAAAGGACAATTTTTCCTCGTTAATGCATGCAGACTACCAGCCACGTCTGCAAAGCCTGGAACAAAGCGTCTGTAATAGGTGCAAAGACCCAAGAAGCTGCGTAGCTCATGCAAACTAGTTGGTCTTGGCCACTCCCTTACTGAGTCTATCTTATCTGGATCTGTGTGTACTCCTTCAGGTGTGACTTTATGTCCAAGGTACTTGACTTCTTTCTTGAAGAACGAGCATTTCTTTGCGCTCAGCTTCAACCCTGAAGCTCCTAATCGCATCAATACTTCTTCCAAATTCTTCAAGTGGTCCTCGAAGTCCTTTCCCATAACGATGATGTCATCTAAGTATACCAGACACGTTTTCCAGTGGAGACCCTTTAGCACATGTTCCATTAAGCGTTCAAATGTAGCTGGAGCATTACACAGTCCGAATGGCATCACCAAAAATTGCCATAGTCCATCGCCGGCACTGAATGCTGTCTTTTCCTTGTCTTGTTCGTCTACTGCCACTTGCCAATATCCGCTTTGTAAATCCAGCGTTGAGAACCAATTTGAACCAGAAAGTGTGTCCAACGTATCGTCGATTCGAGGTAATGGATAACTATCTTTCTTCGTTACCTCATTTAGTTTACGATAATCTACACAGAAACGTGTGGAGCCATCCTTCTTCTTGACTAATACCACTGGAGAACTCCAGGGACTCGCTGATGGCTCTATGACGTTGTTCTGATGCATTTCCTTCAGCAATACATTCACCTCTTCTCTCTTTGCCAGAGGTACTCTTCTTGACGCTTGACGAATGGGTTTGGCATCACCAGTGTTGATTGTGTGTTTCACCATCTTTGTTCTGCCTTCGTTTTTACCCTTTTCAGCAAATACTGACCAATGTCTTGCCAAAAGTTGGCTGGCAGTCCTCCTCTGCTCTGTGGATAAGTCTTTGCTCCATTCTTTCGTGAGATTGTCGAGTACCTTTTTATCAGCTGGTAGCGGAATTTGCAAGATTGACCACTCTTACTGGCACTATTCTGTTCTGCTGTTCTTCTACGAGGGTTTTTCCAATGATGATGTCATCCAGTACAAATTTTTCATCCGTTTCCACAACCCACAACTTGTTCTTCTCCACATCTCCGTCCATTTTGGCCCATATGACTGCCTCTGACTTTGCTGGGATTTTTGTCCGCCGCGATACAATGGCTTGTCGGATACCTCCATACTTATCCTCACCAACGGATAACGGTATTTCGGTGTTCGCATACTTCAACATTCGGCATTTCAAATCTAGGGTGAATCCATTCCGAATCATAAAATCCACACCTAAGATTAATTCGTCCACAATATCCGCAACTACAAACTCGTGCGTCACTGTTGTGGTGCCGATAGTTATATTCCGTGTAACTTTTCCCAGTACCGGCGCATCATCTCCAGTTGCCGTACGCAATCTTATTCCCTGAAGCGGCTCGATTCCCCGAACGAGATCCCTTCTAATTATGGAATGTGATGCACCCGTATCCAATGTTACCACGATTTTTCTTCCATTTACTACGCTGTCGACAGTTAGGCTGTTAATTTTCCGTGCCATCTGAGAAACGAAGATTCTGGGGCTACTTGTTGTGGGAGTCAGATCAATCCCCTCGAGACTGACTCCATCTAGTTTGTCGACGACTTTTCAACATTTTCTGATTCCCTATTTTGGAATCTGACTTGCTTTGGAGGTCTTACCGGTGAGCGTGATCTAGAACGTTTCCGTCTCGATTGGCAATTACGGGCCATGTGTCCGACCTCTCCGCAGGTGAAGCATTTGCCCGTGAAACTTTGGCCGCTTTCAACTTGTACCTGACGGGCTCTGTATACTGGCTGGCACACCAAGGCTGCTGTCTCTGAAGTTAAAGCGCTAGCTACTGTCTCCATATATGTAGCTTTCGGATTAGTTATTGCAGAACGCTTTATCTCCGCATCGCGAATGCCATATACAAAGGTGTCCATCATACACCTCTCAGTGATCTCTCCTGGGTAGGCAAGATGAGCCAACCGTTCCACTTCCGCCGCAAACTGTTGTAGAGACTCACCACTCTTCTGTACCCGTGTTCGTAGCTCTACTTGGTACATCTGCTTCCGGTGTTCACTACCATACTTGCGCTGAACTGAATTCATCAAGCTTTCATAGCAGTCTCACTCACTTTCTGAGATAGTTTGAAGCACATCAGCGGCAGCACCTTTCAACGAAACGGTTAATGCAGCCACTTTTTCGCGAGCACTCCAACCATTTGTGCTAGCGGTAGTCTCAAACTGCATTCTGAAGACGCTGAATGTCGTGGTTCCATCATAGGTAGGAGGCTTCAGTTTTATTGAAGTTGAAGCTGGCATAGGCAATGCACCTTCCTGTAGTAGGTGAATTCTTTGCTCTAATTCGTTCTGCTTTTGTTCGTTCGCAATGAATTTTTGTTCTACAGATTTTTCGAACGATTCCTGCCGTGTCTCAATTTCACAAACCTTCCTGTCTACCATATCAGACATTTGTTTCATCTGCTGTGAGTTTTGTTCCGCTAATAGAGCAAGTCGTGTTTCACTCTGCTCTAACCGCTGCTGCAACTTGTCATCGCTTTTCTGTAGCTGCTGCTCCAACTGCTCTTTAACATCCTCGTTGACAGCTTGTGCATTTTGCTGTAATCGCAACTCCATCTTCTCATCGGCTGCTTGAGAATTTTGTTGTAACTGCTGCTGCATCTTCTCATCTCTCTGCTGCATTCTCTCTTCGGCTGCTTGAGAACTTTGATGTAACTGCTGCATATCCTGTTTACTGCTGTGTCATTATCCCGATAAGTGCGCTCATGTCAAAGTTACCCGTGTTATGTTCTTGTGTTGTTTCTTCGTGGCGAGATGTCGTTGGCTCTTCACACTGGAATTCATGCTCATCGACGTCTATACCCTGCTCCTCTAAAGCGCTTCTTAATCGCACCTGCAGCTCCGCTTTAAGCCCTTGTGTTTGCAAATCTAAGCGCTCAAGCTCCTTCTTGAGCTGCTCCAATCTCAGTTTTTCGAATTTAACTATTGTTTATCATAGATACACAATCCCACTTCTGACACCAATTGTTACGAAATTGCCCTCTTGACAATTTACTCTGTTACAAAATTGCCCTCCTGACAATTCCTCTAACTCTCTGTACTCGGACTCGTACCGCTGGATTGTGTAGTAATGAACCATCTGTCGGTAATATCAAAAAGAATATTCTCGACTTCCGTCGAAGAGGATAGAAGCTTCTAGAAAATACGAGAATAGCGTGGAAGTTTCTACACCAACCATTCGAAAACTAAAAAAGCGAGAAGACTGTTCAAAGTCGAATACAGTAGATCAGAGACCGTAACAGTGTGCACATCTAGCATTATAATCAAAGCAGCAGTATTTGTGATTTACAAAGTGATGAAATTCATTAGTAAATAAAATGATGAAATTACTTATTAAATAAAGTGACTAATGGTTTCTGAAATAAAGTGCAAATAATAACTAAGTAAACTTTAAGCCTAATATTAAATGTGTAAATAGCAATAATTAAATAAAGCTAATTATTTTAATTTAACCGGCGATTGTTTGATTACTACACAATCCAGTGGTACGAGTCCGAGTACAGAGAGTTAGAGGAATTGTCAGGAGGGCAATTTTGTAACAGAGTAAATTGTCAAGAGGGCAATTTCGTAACAATTGGTGTCAGAAGTGGGATTGTGTATCTGTAATAAACAATGGTTAAATTTGAAAAGCTGAGATTAGAGCAGCTCAAGAAGGAGCTTGAGCGTTTAAATTTGCAAACACAAGGGCTTAAAGCGGAGCTGCAGGTGAGACTAAGAAGCGCTTTAGAGGAGCAGGGTATAGACGTCGATGAGCATGAATTCCAATGTGAAGAGCCAACGACATCTCGACACGAAGAAACACCCCCAGAAACTAAAACGGGTAACTTTGACATGAGCGCACTTATCGGGATAATGCAATCCTTTAAACAGGATATGCAGCAGCAGTTACAACAAAATTCTCAAGCTGTCAAGGAACAATTAGAACAAAATGCTGAAACCCTGAAGCAAGCAGTCGATGAGAGGATACAGGAGCGATTACAACAAAATGCTCAAGCTGTCAGAGAGGATGTTAAAGAACAGTTGCAGCAGAGTGAAATACGACTTGCTCTACTAGCGGAACAAAACTCACAGCAGATGAAAGAAATGTCCGAGATGGTAGACAGGAAGGTTTGTGAAATTGAGACACGGCAGGAATCGTTCGAAAAATCTGGAGAACAAAAATTCATTGCGAACGAGCAAAAGCAGAACGAATTAGAGCAAAGAATTCACCTACTACAGGAAGGTGCATTGCCTGTGCCAGCTTTATCCTCAATAAAACTGAAGCCTCCTACCTATGATGGAACCACAACATTTAGTGTCTTCAGAATGCAGTTTGAGACTATCGCTAGCACAAATGGTTGAAGTGCTCGCGAAAAAGTGGCTGCATTAACCGTTTCGTTGAAAGGTGCTGCCGCTGATGTGCTTCAAACTATCTCAGAAAGTGAGCGAGACTGCTATAAAAGCTTAATGAATGCAGTTCAGCGCAAGTATGGTAGTGAACATCGCAAGCAGATGTACCAAGTAGAGCTACGAACACGGGTACAGAAGAGTGGTGAGTCTCTACAACAGTTTGCGGCGGAAGTGGAACGGTTGGCTCATCTTGCCTACCCAGGAGAGGTCACTGAGAGGTGTATGATGGACACCTTTGTATATGGCATTCGCGATGCGGAGATAAAGCGTTCTGCAATAACTAATCCGAAAGCTACATATATGGAGACAGTAGCTAGCGCTTTAACTTCAGAGACAGCAGCCTTGGTGTGCCAGCCAGTATACAGAGCCCGTCAGGTACAAGTTGAAAGCGGCCAAAGTTTCACGGGCAAATGCTTCACCTGCGGAGAGGTCGGACACATGGCCCGTAATTGCCAATCGAGACGGAAACGTTCTAGATCACGCTCACCGGTAAGACCTCCAAAGCAAGTCAGATTCCAAAGTAGGGAATCAGAAAACGTTGAAAAGCCGTCGACAAACTAGATGGAGTCAGTCTCGAGGGGCTTGATCTGACTCCCACAACATGTAGCCCCAGAATCTTCGTTTCTCAGATGGCACGGAAAATTAACAGCCTAACTGTCGACAGCGTAGTAAATGGAAGAAAAATCGTGGTAACATTGGATACGGGTGCATCACATTCCATAATTAGAAGGGATCTCGTTCGGGGAATCGAGCCGCTTCAGGGAATAAGATTGCGTACGGCAACTGGAGATGATGCACCGGTACTGGGAAAAGTTACACGGAAAATAACTATCGGCACCACAACAGTGACGCACGAGTTTGTAGTTGCGGATATTGTGGACGAATTAATCTTAGGTGTGGATTTTATGATTCGGAATGGATTCACCCTAGATTTGGAATGCCGAATGTTGAAGTATGCGAACACCGAAATACCGATATCCGTTGGTGAGGATAAGTATGGAGGTATCCGACAAGCCATTGTATCGCGGCGGACAAAAATCTCAGCAAAGTCAGAGGCAGTCATATGGGCCAAAATGGACGGAGATGTGGAGAAGAACAAGTTGTGGGTTGTGGAGACGGATGAAAAATTTGTACTGGATGACATCATCATTGGAAAAACCCTCGTTGAAGAACAGCAGAACAGAATAGTGCCAGTAAGAGTGGTCAATCTTGCAACTTCCGCTAAAACCATAGAGAAAGGACAGATAATTGGAAATTGCCGGGCAATTTCGGCAATTGTAAACTGTGAAAGCCAGCCTCGAGACACAAAAATGAAGATACCAGCTGATAAAAAGGTACTCGACGATCTCACGAAAGAATGGAGCAAAGACTTATCCACAGAGCAGAGGAGGACTGCCAGCCAACTTTTGGCAAGACATTGGTCAGTATTTGCTGAAAAGGGTAAAAACGAAGGCAGAACAAAGATGGTGAAACACACAATCAACACTGGTGATGCCAAACCCATTCGTCAAGCGTCAAGAAGAGTACCTCTGGCAAAGAGACAAGAGGTGAATGTATTGCTGAAGGAAATGCATCAGAACAACGTCATAGAGCCATCAGCGAGCCCCTGGAGTTCTCCAGTGGTATTAGTCAAGAAGAAGGATGGCTCCACACGTTTCTGTGTAGATTATCGTAAACTAAATGAGATAACGAAGAAAGATAGTTATCCATTACCTCGAATCGACGATACGTTGGACACACTTTCTGGTTCAAATTGGTTCTCAACGCTGGATTTACAAAGCGGATATTGGCAAGTGGCAGTAGACGAACAAGACAAGGAAAAGACAGCATTCAGTGCCGGCGATGGACTATGGCAATTTTTGGTGATGCCATTCGGACTGTGTAATGCTCCAGCTACATTGGAACGCTTAATGGAACATGTGCTAAAGAGTCTCCACTGGAAAAGTGTCTGGTGTACTTAGATGACATCATCGTTATGGGAAAGGACTTAGAGGACCACTTGAAGAATTTGGAAGAAGTATTGATGCGATTAGGAGCTTCAGGGTTGAAGCTGAGCGCAAAGAAATGCTCGTTCTTCAAGAAAGAAGTCAAGTACCTTGGACATAAAGTCACACCTGAAGGAGTACACACAGATCCAGATAAGATAGACTCAGTAAGGGAGTGGCCAAGACCAACTAGTTTGCATGAGCTACGCAGCTTCTTGGGTCTTTGCACCTATTACAGACGCTTTGTTCCAGGCTTTGCAGACGTGGCTGGTAGTCTGCATGCATTAACGAGGAAAAATTGTCCTTTTGAGTGGAAAAGCGAACAGGAGAAGGCATTCAACAGATTGAAAGAGCTATTGTGTACAGCTCCGATCCTTGCGTATCCAATACCTGGCGAAAAATTTATTTTGGATACAGATGCAAGTGGATTCGGGATTGGAGGTGTCCTGTCGCAAGTTATTGACGGACATGAAAGAGTAATAGCCTACTTCAGCAAGATCTTATCAAAGCCAGAGCGAAATTACTGTGTAACACGGAGAGAACTTTTGGCGGTTATGCAGTGCGTGAAGCACTTTAACAAGTACTTGTATGGACAAAAGTTCTTGTTGAGAACGGATCACGCTGCTCTGCGCTGGCTATTACAGTTCAAAAATCCCGAAGGTCAGGTTGCGAGATGGATTGAGAGACTCCAAAGCTACGATTTCACAATAGAACATCGCAGAGGCGGAAACCACGGGAATGCTGATGCACTATCACGACGTCCTTGCAGTATGGAATGTAAGCACTGTTCTAAAGCTGAAGGGAAAGAAGGAGTAGTCGATGTGCGCTTAATGGCTGTTTTACCAGACGATGAATGGACAGCGGAAAAGATAAAAGAAGAACAACGAAATGACCCAGATTTGGCAAAAATCGTATCAAGTAAGAGCGAAGGAAAACGGCCTGATTGGAACGAAATCTCGACTGAAAGCCCCATAACTAAAGCATATTGGGCTCAATGGAATAGCTTAAAGCTGCAAGATGGATGCCTATTCCGCCTGTGGGAGAGCGAAGATGGAAAAACCACGAAGAACTTGATTGTGGTACCCAAGGCAAGAATAAGCGAAATTCTCAAGGAATACCATAGTGGGCCAAGCGGAGCACATTTGGGAATAACAAAAACAGTCGAGAAAATTAAAACACGATTTTATTGGTTTGGTTGCCAGCAATCGGTAGTTGACTGGATTAGTGCTTGAGAAAAGTGTACAGCTGCCAAGGGACCGAGCCGTCGCAGCCAGGGGAAGATGCATTTATACAATGTGGGAGCGCCATTTGAGCATATTGCAATGGACATAGCAGGTCCGTTTCCAATTAGTGATTCCGGCAACAAATATGTTCTCGTCGTAATCGACTATTTTAGTAAATGGCCAGAAGTATACCCCATTCCCGATCAAGAAGCTAAGACCGTTGCAGATGCATTTATCAATAATTGGGTCTGCAGATTCGGAGCTCCCCTCGAGTTGCACTCGGATCAAGGCAGAAATTTCGAGTCAACAATATTCAGGGAAATGAGTGAATTGATGGGCATACGCAAAACTCGCACAACCCCTTTGCACCCACAATCCGATGGAATGGTTGAAAGATTTAATCGTACGCTTGAGGAACACCTAAGGAAAGTCGTGGACAGAAACCAGAAAGATTGGGACCAACACATACCCCTCTTCTTAATGGCATACCGATCGGCAACTCACGATACAACATCTACAACACCAGCTAAGGCTATTTTCGGTTGTGACATAAGATTACCTGCAGATCTGAAATTCGGTGCCTACTCATCTACGGAAGTTTCATGTAGCAGTTATGTAGCTGACAAACGAAGACAGCTGAATGAAATTCATGGAACCATCAGAAAGCGCACACAACTGATGAGTGATAAAATGAAAGCCAGATATGATCTACGAGCAAACTCCAAGGGATTTCAGGAAGGGCAGCTAGTTATGCTTCATAATCCGCAAAGGAATAAGGGATTATCGCCAAAACTGCAAACACACTGGGAAGGCCCTTATAAGGTGATAAAGCGGCTCAACGATGTAGTATACCGCATCCAGTTGGCGAGAAAGGCCAGGAGCAAAATGAAAGTCGTTCATTTAGAGAGGTTATCTCCTTATAAAGGTTGCAGTACTATCCTTGTTCGGGACGAACAAGTTTAAGCGGAGGGCAGTGAAACGTGATAGCTCAGTGAAAAGGGATTGCATACTTTTAGGATCCCATCTGGAGAATGAGTGCCCCCTGTGAGTCAAGATGCGAACTATTCGAATAAAAGTTTATTCAAGAACCATCTGCCGGTAATATCAAAAAGAATATTCTCGACTTCTGTCGAAGAGGATAGAAGCTTCTAGAAACTACGAGAATAGCGTAGAAGTTTCTACACCAACCATTCGAAAACTATAAAAGCGACAAGACTGTTCAAACTCGAGGACAGTAGATCAGAGACCGTAAAAGTGTGTGCATCTACCGAAGAGAGGATGCAGCAGCGAGATGAGAAGATGCAGAAGTTCTTCCAGCAATTCAATGAGAATATACACCAGCAATTAAAACCATATGCTCCAGCAGTCAAAGACGATGTCAAGGAACGGTTACAGCAGAGTGAAACACGATTTACTCAACTAGCGGAACAGAACTCACAGCAGAAGAATGAAATGTCCGAGATGGGGGACAAGAAGGTTTGTGAGGTTGGGACACGACAGGAGTCGTTAGAAGGATTTATGGAACAAAAATCCAATGCGAATGAGGGAAAGCAGAACGAAATTGAAGCTACCGCTAGCACAGATGGTTGGAGTAATCGCGAAGTACTGGCATCGTTGGCTATGTCAATGAAAGGTGCTGATGTCCTGCCGACCATCGCAGAGGGTGAGAGAGACTGTTATGAAAACGTGATGAATTCAATTCAGCGGAGGAGTGGTGAGTCTCTACTACAGGATGTGGTGGAGGTGGAGCGGTTCGCCCATCTTGCCTGTCCAGGCGAGATTGCTAAGAGAAGTATGACGGATACTTTCGTATGTGGTATTCCCGATGCGGAAATGGACTATTCAGCGATGACAAATCCAAAAGCTACATGTATGGAAACAGTTGCTGGCGCTTTAACGTTTGAGATAGCGGCCGTGGTGTGCCAGCCAGTATGCAGAGCCCGTCAGGTTCAAGTTGAAAGCGGACATGGTTGCACGTGCAAGTGCCTTGCCTGCGGTGAGGTTGGATACGCGGCTCATGGTTGTCCGACGAAACGCAAACGTTCTCCATCAGACTCTCATGTGGGACCGCAAAGGCAGGGAATTGGATGATGTTTTTAAGCTGTCGACTAACTAAATGGAGTCAGTCTCGAGGGGCAAGATTTGACTCCCACACCATGCAGCCCCGGAATCCTCGTTTCTCAGATCCCACGGAAAGTCAGATGCCTAATTGCTGACAGTGTGATAAGCGAGGAGTAGTAGTGTATAAGCAGACGAAGAGTGGACTAAAAAGTCATCTACAGTACTTCGATGCAGCAGTTGTATACCTGAAAAACTAGAACAGTTGAAGGAAATTCATGGAAACGGTAGAAATCGTACACAACTGACAAGTGATAAAACGAAAGGCAGATATGATGTACGAGTAAACTCCAAGGGATTTCAGGAAGGGCAGCTAGTTATGCTTCATAATCCGCAAAGGAAAAAGGGATTATCGCCAAAACTGCAAACACACTGGGAAGGCCCTTATAAGGTGATAAAGCGGCTCAACGATGTAGTATACCGCATCCAGTTGGCGAGAAATGCCAGGAGCAAAATGAAAGTCGTTCATTTAGAGAGGCTATCTCCTTATAAAGGTTGCAGTACTATCCTTGTTCGGGACGAACAAGTTTAAGCGAAGGGCAGTGAAACGTGATAGCTCAGTGAAAAGGGATTGCATACTTTTAGGATCCCATGTTGAGAATGAGTGCACCACCCTGTGTGTTATTTAGTCAAGACACAATCTATTCGAATAAAAGCTTCTTTCGTTGTAGAGATTGTAAAGAAATATCTCGAAAGTAAGAACTTCCTGTATAAAGTTCTAGAAACATCGAGAAAATTCTACAATATTGTAGAATTTTCTACCGCAACCATTCGAAACTATAAAAGCACAAGACTGTGCAAAGTAAAACACATTCGAACAGAGATCGTGGCAGTGTGTACATCGAGCATTATAATCGAAGCAGCAGTATTTGTAATTGTGCAAAGTGATGAAATTCATTGTGAAAGAAAGTACAAATTATAAAGAAGTAATCTTTAAGCCTAATATTAAATGTGTAAATAGCAATAGTTAAATAAAGTTAATTGTTTTAATTTAACCAGCGATTGTTTGATTACTACACGATCCAGTGGTACGAATCCGCGTACGGAGAGCTAGAGAAATTGTGAGGAGGGCAATTTTGTAGCAGAGTAAATTGTCAAGAGGGCAATTTCGTAACAATATAAATAAAGAATATATATACATATTGAAACATAAATGAAGGCATACTTTTAGGATACCTCTATTATGTTCAGTTACTACGAGAGAGGTGTATATAAGTCAAGACACAATCTATTCGGAAAAAAGCTTACTCAAGAACCCTCTTTCGAAGTATAGATAAAATTCGAGAATATTCTCGAATTTCTACCGAAGTATAGGGAATTTTCTATAATTTTCTAATTCAGCCATTCAAAAGGTATATAAGCCACCACGCTATTAAAGTACAGACGCAGTTGAAACGCAACCGTAACAGTGTGTACATCGTGCATATTAATCGAAGCAGCGATATTTGTAGTTGTGATTGAGAAGTAATAAAGTGATTAATGAATTATTCAACAAAGTGCAAATTGTAATAACGTAAACTTTAAGCCTAATATTAAGTGTGTAAATTTCAATATTTAAATAAAGTAAATTATTTTAATTTAACCAGCGACTGTTTGATTACTACACAATTCAGTGGTACGAATCCGAGTATTAAGAGGTAGAATAAATTGTCAGGAGGACAATTTCGTAACAGTATAAATTGTCAGGAGGACAATTTCATAATAATATGTACATATTGAAACGTGATTGCATACTTTTAGGTTCCCATCTGGAGTTTGAAGTTTTGTGCACCACCCTATGTCGTGGTAAGATAGTGGTGTATAGAATGTTCTCGTTCAAGGTGTACATAACATTCGTGGTGTATATAAGTTTCTAGAATGATCCAGAAACTTCTACATTATCGTAGAAGTTTCTGCGTCAACCATTCGAACACTATAAAAACCACCACACTACTTAAAGTCGAAGATAGTCAAAGAGAGATCGTAAGAGTGTGTACATCGTGCATTGAAGCAGCAGTATTTATAATTTTGTAAAGTGATGAAATTAATTATTAAATAAAGTGATTAATGGATTGTGAAATGAAGCGCAATTTGTAACAAAGTAAACTTTAAGCCTAATATTAAATGTGTAAATAGCAATAATTAAATAAAGCTAATTATTTTAATTTAACCAGCGATTGTTTGATTACTACACAATCCAGCGGTACGAGTCCGAGTACAGAGAGTTAGAGGAATTGTCAGGAGGGCAATTTTGTAACAGAGTAAATTGTCAAGAGGGCAATTTCGTAACAATTGGTGTCAGAAGTGGGATTGTGTATCTGTAATAAACAATGGTTAACTTTGAAAAGCTGAGATTGGAGCAGCTCAAGAAGGAGCTTGAGCACTTAAATTTGCAAACACAAGGGCTTAAAGTAGAACTGCAGGTGACTCTAAGAAGCGCTTTAGAGGAGCAGGCTATAGACGTCGGGGAGTACGAATTCAAATTTGAAGAGCCAACGACATCTCGAGAGGAAGAAGCACCTAAAAGAACTAACACGGGTAACTTTGACATGAACGTGCTTATCGAGGAAATACAGAAGCTCTTCCAGCAACACCGTGAGGATCTACGGCAGCGATTACAAGTACATGCTTCAGCAGTCAAAGAGGATGCCAAGGAACCGTTACAGCAGAGTGAAACATCACCTACTCAACTACCGCAACAGAATTCACAGCAGAAGAAAGAAATGTCCGAGGTAGTGGACAGGAAGGTTTGTGTGTTTGGGTCACGGCAGGAGTCGTTCGAAGGATTAGTGGAACAAAAATTCAATACGAACGAGCAAAGGGAGAACGAAATTGGAGAACAAATAAGACAAACGATGCACCTAATACAGGAGGGTGTATTGCCTATGCCACCCCATGATGCTACCACGCCATTGGGCATCTTCAGGAAGCAGTTTGAGGCTACCGCTAGCCCAAATGGTTGGAGTAATCGGGAAGTACTGGCACCGCTGGCTATGTCATTGAAAGGTGCTGATGTACTGGTGACCATCGCAGGGGGTGAGAGAGACTGTTATGAAAACGTGATGAATGCCGTTCAGCAGAGGAGTGGGAAATCTCCACAACAAGTTGTGGTGGAGGTGGAATGTTTTCCCCATCTTGCCTGTCCAGGCGAGATTGCAGAGAGAAGTATGATGGATACTTTCGTATGTGGTATTCCCGATGCGGAAATGGACTATTCAGCGATGACAATCCCAAAAGCTACATGTATGGAAACAGTGGCTGGCGATTTAACGTTTGAGATAGCGGCCTTGGTGTGCCAGCCAGTATGCAGAGCCCGTCAGGTGCAAGTTGAAAGTGGACAGGGTTGCACGGGCAAGTGCCTTGCCTCCAGTGAGGTTGGATACGCGGCTCGTGGTTGTCGGACTAAACGCAAACGTTCTCCATCAGACTCGCATGTGGGACCGCAAAGGCAGGGAATTGGATGATGTTTTTAAACTGTCGACTAACAAAATGGAGTCAGTCTCGAGGGGCAAGATTTGACTCCCACAACATGCAGCCCCAGAATCCTCGTTTCTCAGATCGAACGGAAAGTCAGATTCCTAATTGCTGACAGTGTGATAAGCGAGGAATAGTAGTAGATAAGCAGACGAAGAATGGACTAAAAGTAATCTATAGTACTTCGATGCAGCAGTTGTATACCTGAAAAACGCGAAAAGCTGAATCAAATTCATGGAAACAGAAATCGTACACAACTAGATGATAAAATGAAAGCCAGATATAATGTAAGAACAAACTCAAGGGGATTTCAGGAAGGGCAGCTAGTTATGCTTCATAATCCGCAAAGGAAAAAGGGATTATCACCAAAACAGCAAACACACTGGGAAGGACCTTATAAGGTGATAAAACGGATCAACGATGTAGTATACCGCATCCAGTTGGCGAGAAATGCCAGGAGCAAAATGAAAGCCGTTCATATAGAGAGGCTATCTCCTTATAAAGGTTGCAGTACTATCCTTGTTCGGGACGAACAAGTTTAAGCGGAGGGCAGTGAAACGTGATAGCTCAGTGAAAAGGGATTGCATACTTTTAGGATCCCATCTGGAGAATCTGGAGAATGAGTGCCCCCTGTGAGTCAAGATGCGAACTATTCGAATAAAAGCTTATTCAAGAACCATCCGTCGGTAATATCAAAAAGAATATTCTCGACTTCTGTCGAAGAGGATAGAAGTTTCTAGAAACTACGAGAATAGCGTAGAAGTTTCTACACCAACCATTCGAAAACTATAAAAGCGACAAGACTGTTCAAACTAAAACACAGTAGATCAGAGATCGTAAAAGTGTGTACAGTAGGCATTTTAATCGAAGCAGCAGTATTGGCAGTATTTGTAATTTTGCAAAGTGATGAAATTCATTATTAAATAAAGTGATGAATTTACTTATTAAATAAAGTGACTAATGGTTTGTGAAATAAAGTGCAAGTAATAACTAAGTAAACTTTAAGCCTAATATTAAATGTGTAAATAGCAATAATTAAATAAAGCTAATTATTTTAATTTAACCAGCGATTGTTTGATTACTACACAATCCAGTGGTACGAGTCCGAGTACAGAGAGTTAGAGAAATTGTCAGGAGGGCAATTTTGTAACAGAGTAAATTGTCAAGAGGGCAATTTCGTAACAATATATATATATATATATATATATATATATATATATATATATATATATTTATATATATATATATATATATATATATATATATATATATATATATATATATATATAAATATATATATATATATATATATATATATATATATATATATATATATATATATATATATATATATATATATATATATATATATATATAGATATATATATATATATATATATATATATATATAAATATATATATATATATATATATATATATATATATATATATATATATATATATATATATATATATATATATATATATATATATATATATATATATATCAAAATTTCAATTTAATTACTTTTTTAATCAAGTTCAAGGTCGGAATGGCAGGAAATCGAAATATCAGGAAATGAATTATCAATAGACAGTTTAATTTCAAAAACAACCAACTATTAGTCATCTTACCTTGAACTCGATTAGAAACTAACAATTAAACTTTTTTTTTTGTTTTTTATATACTACTACTTGAAATTTTCTGCCACGCCAACTTGTAAGCAACATTAAAATGAGGTACTTTGACTTTTAAAATGGCACTCGTGCTCGTAGTAATAAAGAAAATGTTCTTATTGGTATGTACTCAGGAATATTTAAGAGTACTTCACCAATACAGCAGCAACATATGCAGGTTAACCGATTTGGATGTTTCAGTAATTTTGACTCAAGACCTACGTTACCTCTTAATTAAAAGTGATGGACCGCCTCATTTCCGAGTTGTTCACACCAAACAGTCGATTTTGGAGTGTATTAACAATATTTGTAGTATGATAGAACTATTTGAATCGTATTTATAACCCAGGGATATTCAAGATATGGAATAAAGATTTACATCGGTTGTCAGTAGTAAGAAAAACCGCTGAAATGTAACCACAGAGCCTCTTTACGAAGTGTGTATTCACAGTAATTCAAAGTATTTAACCTCAGCCCTATTTTCCATCAGTAAGTATCTCCTACTAATGCATCATGAGCAGTTGGGAAATCAGCTGATAACACATTTTGTACTACAGCTGATTCTCTCATGTATAAGAAACAGAAAACAGAGCTGGTTATATTGGGTTATATTATAACGAAAACATAAATGATTTGACAGTTTGACCAGCGGAACAACCGTTTGAAGACCATTGGAGCCGCTTTCTGTCAAAGAAAAAAATTACAATGGGTAAAAATTTGTTGTATTCATTTTAATCAAATCAAATCAAAATATATTAAATGAAGTAATTGGCCGCAGTTCGAGCATAGCGAAGCATTTTCTAAATTTCAGTGCTTGAAAATGGAAAACTTAACAAGAATAGCGCTACAATTGGGGTATTAATTGAATTCAATTAACTGCAAAGTTCATCAAGCAAAATTACGGAGCAACGAGTTGGAAGATAGGTTGAATAGGTTGGCACGGGTGCAGAAAAACGCGTTATGAATGAACTGAATATTAGCTAACGCTGAGGAATATTAACTGCATATGACTATCGAAACGGTGGAGCAGAGCTAAAGAGCGGTTCACATATGATACAAACATAGTAAAAAATATAAAAGAGATCATAGAGCCACCGAGGTACTGGGACAGTCATTAGCAGCGTATATGCAAAATAAAACCAGCTAAAGTAGCTAGCCGTCTTAAACAAATAGTACAAACACTAATCGCACAAGATTGAATTTCAATTACCCCAGTTTTTTCACAATATCTAGAGTTAAGTTTTCTGCAAATTTTTGGAAGATATCGGCAACTGATGTGCACAAAATCGGCTTCATGGCGCACTTCACTTGGTAAGTAACAACGTATGTAATCGCTTCAAGACGAATTTATCATTGAAATTTATTTTGCGAGTTTTTGGAATTAAAATTAAAAGCTGGTAATCGCGATAGCCAGGATTCATAAAATAATCATTCGAAAATTCGAGTACAAATGAGTTTAGTGTTCTTATAATCAATTATGTCTGCAATAGATAGGTGAAAGAGGTACTAGCAATTAACTCGAAGAGAAAAATATTTAGAAAGAATAATTTTTGAGACCATGCTCGGGGAACCAGTGACTCCCCGAGTTTGAGTCTAGCATGCTTGCCACTAGTCCACGGAGGCCGGCAATTACTCATATAAACTAAAACAATTGGAATATGTGTGAATTAAATGTATGTGAGGAGTCACACTTTTTATTGAACTATTTAAGTGCGCTTAAGCAAATCCTGCAATGTTATTCACTACGTTAGTGCCGGGTTTTGTTTTAAGTACTTTTAATTTACTTGCGATTAGCAGCTTTTTTATATGCTGATTTTGTACTTTTTTACTTCATTAATAATTTCATTGAACTTATTGAAGCCCAAACCAACGCTATTTAAAAATAGTTTCACTATATTTCGTATTCTATCTGTCTATTTCCCAGGTACAATAAACATAATATACCACAGCCTAACGATATTAGCCGCACTGAAAGCGAACATGTCCCGCTTTGCTCGATCAATGACGTACAATTACGCTTTTTGGTTCCAGATGATTTGACAGAGGTACAATATATGATATTATGCTAGACTTGCATAAAATAATTATAAAAAAATTACGTGGGAGTGGGACCCAGCTTGGTCAAAAATTAGCTCACATATGTAATTGTGTGGATAATTTTTTTAAATTTGTTTGCATCTTGAAACAAATATTTTATTAATTTATACATAAAATCTGCAAACGATTATAAGAATAGTTTACTTGCATATATCGAGAAGTATCTGTGGCAAAAAATCGTTGACACTAAACTAAAATCCACATAAATGAATTCATGCATTCGCAAAATTAACCGAAACGTTTACAAAATATAAATTATTAAATTCTCGTATATAAAGCAGCGAAAAATGTGAATTACATTTAAGGTCACCAATCATTATCTGAACCTATGAATGGATGAATAAAATAAAGCCACTAACACAAAATTTGTTTACTTATTGTCATTTTCCAAAAAGAAACGATTCAATAAACAAATATGAATTTAAAAAAAAAAACTAACGCAAAACTATTCCCACGCTAACTAAAGTCAGTGGATGTATAGAAAAGGAGCATTTTAGTAATTTTATTATATTGAATAAAAAAGTTAGTTTATTTATCATATTTTGTATTATTCATTTCATTATTTTTTGCAGTTTCTTTCATAAAATTTGTGAATTTATATATTTTGTATATTTTGTAGGTGAGAACCTTGTGCCAAGATTGGTTTCCCATTGACTATCCGTTATCATGGTATGAAGACATAACATCAAGTTCACGGTTTTTTGCATTGGCTGCCGTTTACAATTTAGCTATAATTGGCCTAATTGTAGCAGAAATAAAACCTTATAGGAATTTGAATAAAGAGGTTGGTGTTTTTGTTTTCATTATTAGCCCAATGAACTGTTAATATTTTCAGGATAAAGGCATTTTGCCGGATTCCATGGGACGTAATGCTGATATCGGTTATATTCTATCTTTGGGTGTGCATCGGAAGCATCGACGAAATGGTATAGGGTCCTTGCTACTGGATGCTTTAGTTAATCATCTGACAACGGCAGAAAGACATCCTGTGAAAGCTATATTTCTGCATGTACTAACTACCAATCAACCTGCCATTTTATTTTACGAAAAGCGAAGGTTTGTGGATATTTCATTTTGTGCACTAGAAAGAAAATGTGTCACTTGGTTGTAAACATATAACTGCCGGACACAACACTGTCGTTATGCGATCAATTTTACATATTGTTTATCTTTAATTTATACGTGTTAATTAGATTTCATCTGCATTCTTTTTTGCCTTATTACTACAATATTCGCGGCAAAGGGAAAGATGGCTTCACTTATGTTACATATATCAATGGTGGACATCAGCCATGGACATTACTATATCCTTTTCAAGCTACTTGTAAATTTATTTATATCATTTTTGATGATATTTCATCTAAAATCTTTATTTCGGGTTAAGCTATTAAATGTCAGTTCCTTAACTCCTTTGCACAGACCACATTAAACACTATGCATCAAAGGTTCGTTTAGCTGGGGGAGTTTTCATATGGGTATCTGTTCGTTTGCGACAAGTTGTGCGTTGGATTTGCCATAGAACAGTATCACGCTTTAATTTTGCGCACTGATGTGATTACTTTCGTTGGACACTGGACACCACATGCTGAGTTCTTGCAAATATAGAAGAAAACGCAAAATTTTGTAGATAAGAAAATAGAAAAAATATCATTTATTGATAATTGAATTTTAAAGCATATGATTTAGGTTTACATAATCATAAAAATGAAATTTGTTGATTGCAAATTAACTAGTGAGGTATGAACACATTTAGACTTAAATTCCTAGAGAAAAAGTTCACGTTAGGTGAAGCCGAAAAGTATGACCATTTCTGTTATAAACAGGACCGTTCCGTTGCGTGAGGCAGAGTGGCAAAAGCGTAAATTCGTGTAGGCTTTATTTGGTTTCTGCTTCCGACGCCAGAATTATTCGGTACGGTCCTGATTATAATAAATATTAATTGAATAAGAGTAATTAGATATAAGCTGAATATTTTTAAATTTTACTTGCTGTTTTCATTGAATAGTTTTTTGTCTTTCTCTTTATTTGAATTCGTTTATCGTGATCTGTTGAAAGCGTTAATGTATACCACATTCGCCAGTGTTGTAAATAAAGTTTCACTATCTACCTCCCGTTCTGGAGCCACTCTAAACATGTCGGAGATATCTGAAATTCAATAAAGACAGTATGTAAAAGTTATTGTAAAGAAATTAGCATTATTTATAGTTCAATATGTTTTGTGCTTATACCATTGTCAGGAACAAGGAGATTTTATATTCCATTAACATTTAATATTTCATTTTACTAATTTGTTTTTTAGTTCGTTTATTTGTCTGACTAGTATTTTGAAAGTATTTGTTACATATTCTAATTTAATAGTGTGAATATTTTTTCTATTTTATATATATATATATATATATATATATATATATATATATATATATATATATATATATATATATATATATATTTAATAGCAAGGACTTGTGTCGTTTAAATAAATTTTAAGATATAGGAAATGGTTTTTTTTTTTGATAATTTAAGTTGTTTGGTTAATTGGTTTTACAGCTAGAGAAATCGAAAGGGGAATTAACTTAAATTGATATATTTTATGTTGTGTTCACGTAAAGTTTTATAGCCACTCCGCAGGCCATTGAGGCACTCGATTTTATACTCACAAAAGCAAGAAGACTAGAATTACAAATTTTTTACTCAATTGGCTGTTGCTAAACTTACATAAATATACAGCAGAATGTTTTTTAAGAACGCACAATTTTATTGTTTTTTTTTTTTTTAAATAAAACTTAAGAAATTACGAAATTACCATTTTATTTTAGAGTTTAATTTAAAGTAGGGTACGGACAATATTTGAAACACTTTGCTAATCACGAATTATTCACAAACACATTCTTTTCGGAATATAACATAAATACATTAAATGAAACGAACTTTGCATAAAAAAGATAAATTATTTTGAATGAAATACAGTAAATTCGTGAATAATCAAAATATTGCGCGGAATTTCATATTCTTTTATTCAGTCTATACACAGAGAAAGGAAAGTTTTTTTCGCTGCCAGCGTCCGTAGCGGACACACCACGATTTTGAGTGGATTCACCACGATTCTGAGTGGATTCACCACGATTCTGAGTGGATTCACCATGATTCTGAGTGGATTCACCACGATTCTGAGTGGATTCACCACGATTCTGAGTGGATTCACCACGATTCTGAGTGGATTCACCACGATTCTGAGTGGATTCACCACGATTCTGAGTGGATTCACCACGATTCTGAGTGGATTCACCACGATTCTGAGTGGATTCACCACGATTCTGAGTGGATTCACCACGATTCTGAGTGGATTCACCACGATTCTGAGTGGATTCACCACGATTCTGAGTGGATTCAACACGATTTTCAGTGGATTCAGGTACAACGTCCGTCTGCTTTATTTTGCTGCTTTGCCGTTTCACCTTTAAGTTTCCTTTCTCTGCGTTCTCTGGTCTATATGTCCAACACCTAAATCTACCCACAATGTGTCAATTGATAATACTCTAGTTTTAGTGTTGTCAGTCGGTGGCCAACTTGTTTGCATACTTAAAATTGAAGAAATAGCGATTATGTTATGTAGTGATTATATAATATATACAGAAGACCTCTCTGGGCTTCGTGCATAATGTGGACGGATCATAAAAGAAGAGAAACAATTTCACTGCTTATGGGAATATTCTCATTAATTAACTTGGTCATTGAGGAAAATCGGTATTTTGCATGTGTCAATGAACTTTTAAATTGTGGGAGCTCCTACATTATATATACATATATATACATAGAGGAAGGAGTCATCGGCTATATTTCAATATGATGCCTCAATTAGTTTCGGAAATAGAGGTGACAATGTGGTCGGTCCCAGGAGCGAATTTGGAAGTTTTTAATGCACGAGGTAAGGTCAAAGTTCTGGGATAAAGAAATGCGGAAATTAAATAGTGTTGGTCCGCATCTTAAATCAGTGGAAAAACTTAACTATATTAATTCAATAGAACATAAATAATTAACCTTCATTATTTTTATTATTAAATAAAGTGTGGGCTGACCAAAAGCGATATATTTGAAAGAAGATTGCTTCTAATGTAGAAAATAGGAATGGAACAGGTGGTGGCCCCAATAGAGAGCTAAAATTAACTCCCGACTCCCGTGCACCACAAAATGAGACGAGTGATATGGATAAGGAAAACTACGAAACTTTTGCTGAACAATTAAGAACAACTTCTCCACTTTTAACTTTGTTAAAGGACAGTTTCGATAGCAATCAAGAGCTCCCAACCAGAACTCCAAAAAAGAGGACAACTCCCACCCCCATTTTGCCACACAAAACAAGCAAATACTTGAAAAAGAGCTCTGTATACAAGCGGATATGTGCCGTAAAATGAGCGAAGTGACCACTAAAATAAATATGGTAGCAATAGAGCTTAAAGAAAAGGGTACCAACACAAAAAAATATATAGAAGCCTTGATCGCATCTGGGATGAGACTAAGCGCACTTCACTAACGAAATCCGAATCCGCATAAATTGAGAATAGGAGGAAAAAATCCGCGTGAAAAAGAATCCGCATGAGTATTTGGGGTGATTGGAGGAATCATCAACTAAAAGTCGGAAAGTGATTTTGAAAACTAAGATGACCCCGATATATGTATATGTTTTATTTTTTTTTCCTCCGTTGGGAGACGTAAAATCCTCATGGAGACCAGCGGGCTCCTGCCGCGCTGGTACTATGGGACTCCTCCGAAGAGGCCTACACCACTAAAATCGTCTCTTTTCCACTCACATCCACTCGGAAAACGCTCTCTAGAGCAGGCATCGAGGTCGGGGCGCTATGCTGCGAAAAGCTGCCTCTACTATTATTATTATTATTATCATTGTACCTTTCACCATAATCAATTATGAGTGCAAGGTGTTGGGGGAATGAGTACTAGCTACAGAGGCTTTCGACTCGAAGAGAAAAAGATTTTAATGCCTCTACTATTCCGCCGCATCCATGCTCTCTCTAGTTTTAATTGCGTCGATTCTTTCTAGCCCACGTAGCTCTTTTAGTACTTCTTCTGCATATCTTTGGAACGCCTTCCATTTGCTAGCTGATGACGTAACTGCTTCGATAAGGTTAGTGGTTGTGAGATGGGTCCCAGTCACTGCCCCCAATATCCATCGATTCGTATCGAACCTTGGACAGGCGTAGATGATAAGCTCTGCATCTTCACTCACTCGGCACGTCGGACACAGCGGATCCTCTACAATATTGAATCTATTCAAGTAGTGGCGAAAGCAGCCATGGCCTGAAATGAGTTGCGTGGTGTAGAAGTCTGGGCACGCAAAGTCATTCTTGTACCACAATTTGATATCTGGGATCAGTTTATGGGTCCATCTACCTTTGTCCGTCTCATCCCATTGTCTTTGCTACTACCGCATGATCTACTCTGTGGACTCTTTTATTTCCGCCGTCGTTGGTCTTTCACAATGTGTTTTATATAGTTGACCCAATCTATCCGCCCTCATTGCAACCGGCGGCTTTTTCGCTATTACCGCAGCGGCCTCATCCGACATAGTTCTACATGCACTCACAACCCGAAGCGCGTTAATCCGCATTGCCTTCTTGAGAGACTTAAGAGCCATGGAACTTGCATCACACCAGATTGGTGCCGCATATAGTGCAATCGAGTCAGCCACCGTAGACAATATACGCCTTTTCCAATCTCGTGCTCCACCGATATTTGGTAATATGTTCGATAGGGCTGTAACCACCCTACTCACCTTATCCGCAGTTCTCTTCGTGTGTTCCTTATAATTCAGTCTTTGGTCAAGTAGGACTCCCAGATACTTTACCGAGCTCTGTGACCTAATGGAAAATCCTGCTACATTAATTATTATGTATTCGGCGGTTCTCCTTGGTGTTATGAGCCCTGCCTCCGTTTTCTCCGGCGTTAATTTCGAAGCTCGAAACTCTTTTCGATGTGACGACTAGCGCAATGTCGTCAGCATATCCTACTAAGATCGCATGTTGTGGCATTTCGATATGAAGTACCCCATTATACATTATATTCCATAGTGTTGGGCCCAGTAATGAACCTTGCGGCACGCCACCCATCACCTTGTGATACTTTGGCCCTTCTTCTGTCTCGAACTGCAGTACTCTGTCCCTGAAATATTCGCGTATGATTTTGACTAAGTATGCAGGAGTCTGAAATGATTTCAGCGCTTGTATGATGAGGTCCCACCTTGCGCTATTGAAAGCATTTCGGATGTCCAACGTGATGACCGCGCAGTATCTCCAAGTATTTATACTGCCCTCCGTGGCGTGTGATGCGATCGTTGTGACTCGTTTTATGGCGGGTATCGTTGATCTGTCGCGTCGGAAACCAGATTGATCCTTTGATAGCTTTGTATAGACTATGTTTTGTAAGCGGGAGCAGAGTATGCGTTCGAATACTGTGCCTGTAGTGTCCAGCATACATAAGGGCCTGCACGCTGATGGCTCATCTGGCTTCTTCCCGAGCTTGAGCAAGAGAACCAGCCGTTGCTTTTTCCAGTCCCTTGGAAAACACCCTTCTCTTAACCATTCGGTATACATGCTTGCAAATATTTGTGGACGCTCGTAGATTGCAAGCTTCAGAGCAATGTTCGGAATACCGTCCTGGCGCCTTCTTGTCTCCCATTCTAGCTGCCGCATCTAGTGCTTCCTGTGAAGTTACCTCCGGGAAGTCATTGACCGGTACATCTTACTCTGGAGTTTCTTCCTGCATTGGGAATAATGTCGCCACTATATCCCTTAGCAGTACTGGGCATGTTGGTTGCGGCGCCCTCGGACCGTGCACCTGCCGCATAATCACCTTTTATGTCTTACCCCATGGATCGTCAATTGCAGAGTCGATGAGCTCACGGTATGCACGCTTTTCACTAGCTGCAATTTCCATTCGGAGCTTTTCCGTAACTTGGCGAACTCGTCATGAAGTTGTTGGAAGCCGGGTTTGCGCCATGCTCTTTGGCTTTTCCCCCTAGCCTTGATGCAGTTTGCTCTGATGTCTGCGATCTCGTCACTCCACCAGTAAACAGACCTTCCTGGTAATGTGCCCTTTCAGACCGGCATTACTGCGTCACAAGATTTCCTAACTGCTGCCATTGTGCTTGTTACTGCTGATGTGGCTGTTGCATTACTTATGGTCTGCGTAAAATTGTTCCAGATATATACGAAAAGGTCTTTATCAAGTTTTATCGGCTTAGGTGTCGTGGCTTTGGGTTCCGTTCGAATACTGCGACTTGGCTGTATTTCCATTACTAGCGGCCGGGTGATCGCTCTGTGTATGCATGTTGCTTTTCGTCCAGCGCATTTTCTTTGCCATGTTACTGCTGGCGAAGGCCAGGTCAATGATCGACGAGCTTCTGCCATTCTCAAATGTAGTCACGCCAGGGGTGTTCAGCAGCGACAGGTTTAGGGCTCCGACAAACTGCTCCAGTGCAGCTCCTCTTTTATTTGTGCTCTTGCAGCCCCAGGTTATGGACCAGGCATTGAAATCGCCTAGTATTACTATATTTCTTTTCCCTTGTGCCTCCATTTGTACTACGGTAAGCAGAGTTTCAAATTCGCGGATATTGAGACGTGGAGGAGCGTAAATACTACAAATGTACACACCTTTCACACGGACCCATGTATAGAATTCGGCCACTTTTGCCATCACTTTTATTTTTAGATTTATTTGCAGTAATCTCATGATGATGCCTTTGCGCCTGCCTTGCATCTGCTGCTGCCAGTTGGGTGTGTACACATTTCGGAGTATTTGTGCACTCCGCCGCCTTGTGTCCTGGTTTTGTGCATTCTGCAAAGGTTTAACCTGTCAGTACCGATGCATTTGGATACTTGGTGACCGGTTTCCCAGCATCTGAAGTGCTTGGCTGGCTGTTCGACTTCGGTTATCGGACATCTTGCCCAGCCTAGACGGATGTATTTCTCAGCCAGTGCTTTCTTTGCGTATATATTGTCCTCTCGAAATTGCCCTCTCGACAATTTATTATGTTACGAAATTGCCCTCTTGACAATTTACTCTAACTCTCTGTACTCGGATTCGTACCACTGGATCGTGTAGTAATCAAACAATCGCTGGTTAAATTAAAATAACTAACTATTATGTTTATGTTTGTTTATTTAAGCAAAACTTGTCTGTCTTCGATTGTGATACAATAGGAATGAATATTAGATAATATAAAAACACTTAGATTACTTTAACCTAAATACCGGTTACTCACGTTATTTATAGTGTTGCCATACAACACGTATAAATAACATTAGTGTGGGTATTGTCACTATAACATTAGGGTAGCAGTTACCATAACATCCCCCTTTTTCTTAAAACAAATATACATTATAAATGTTAGTGAGTCATATATATACAAGACAGATTTTTACAAATTTAACCTGTTAGGCGGTACTATCTTTCTTCCATATTTTGATGTATACATTTCATTATTATTACTATAAGTATTAATTTCATTGTTTAGATTTTCACTGTTATCGATGTTAACATTATCATTATTTATTATTGCACTATGGTTAGGAGATTCGTTCATAGCCTTGTAATCAAAATATACATTTCTGTTATTAGATAAATTCATATTCGATTCCTCAATTACTTCATCTACCATGTTGTCTGATTTTCCAGCTAACTTCATTATGTGTTGCCTATTTCTTCTATAAACTACACCATTTTCATCCCTCACCAAAAATGATCTAGGCTCTTTGCACTTTTCAATGATTTTGCCCTTAAACCATACCGATGTGGGATTTTTCTTAAAATAAATTTGTTCATTTACGTCAATTGGTTTAAGATTTTTTGAATTTTTATTGTAATTTTGAGACGCTGCAATTGGTTTTGTCTCAATTGACAATAATATTTTCTCGAATTAACTAACTTAGGCTTCAAGTCATTGGACATCGAAGGCAGTTTCGTACGTAATTTTCTGCTCATCAATAATTCAGAAGGACTTGGCATACTATTTCTAGATGTTGTTCGGTGTTGCAAAAATGCTATATATGGGTCCGTACCAGAATCCTTGCACTTATGTAAAATATTTTTGATTGTCTGGATAGACCTCTCAGCCAGACCATTTGAACGAGATAAAGGGCTGGATGTAATACTCTCAATACCCCAGTTAATACAGAATTGTCTGAAATCTTTTGAATTGAATGGTGGTCCGTTATCTGAAATTAAAATTGCAGGAATACCATGCCTCGCAAAAATTGATTTAAATTTCGTTATGACTTGCATTGACGAATAACCAGAACTTAATAGTTCTACCTCAAAAAATTTTGAATAGTAGTCTATGACAATCAAATACATTTTCTGATCAAATTCGAACAGATCGCATCCGACTTTGTACCAAGGTACGTTAAAAATCTCATGATTTTCCAAATCCTCTTTGGGATTGGCATTTCTGTATTTTAAACAAATACCACAATTAGATACAATGTTATAAATGTCATTATTTATGTTAGGCCAATAAATTGAACCTCTTGCTAAATTCTGACAACCCTGAATTCCCATATGACCCTCATGTACATATTGTAACATTCTCAATCTTAGACTTTCCGGTATTAAAATACGTTTATTCTTAAATAAAATACCGTTTACTACGCTTATTTCATCTTTAATTGGATAAAATTGCTGTACTCTTACATCCACCTGCTTCTTACTATCCGGCCAACCTTCTTTCACATAGACTATAATTTTTTGAAATACTTCATCATTCCCCGTTTCCAATTTAATATTCTCAATTTCATTTGCCGGTAATGCCACTTGACATATTAGGGAATTACATTGCAAATCAATGTCTTTGTCTAAATCCGAAAAGATTTTTTCCCTAAGCGGAGCCCTAGACAAGGTATCGGCAACAAATAATTCCTTGCCTGGTTTATAAACAACAGTCAAATTATACGACAATAGTCTCAGCATAAACCTTTGAAGACGTGTTGGTATGTTATATAAGGGTTTATTGAACAATGGGACAAGAGGTTTGTGATCCGTTTCAACAATCACACTTCTACCATAAATATACTGATGGAAACGTGTGCACCCAAACACTATTGCAAATAATTCCTTCTCAATTTGTGCGTAATTTATCTGACTATCAGTCAAAGAAGCGGATGCATATGCTATAGGGTTTTCACCATGCATTATCACTGCTCCTACTGCGAATTTCGACGCATCCACTGATAGCGTTAAAGATTTTTTCGTATCGTAATACGCTAAAACTGGTGCTTTCGTAATTTCCCTCTTTAAATTATCAAATTCAATTTGTTGTTCACTGTTCCAACTCCAAACAGAATCATCTTTCAATAGGTCCCTTAAATGTTTGTTTTTGCATGACAAATTGTCAATGAATGATCCTAAATAGGTAATCATTCCTAAGAAACGTTGTAATTCTCTTTTATCTTTCGGTACGGGCATTGCCAGAATAGATTCAATTCTCCCCTCATCTGGTCTTACACCATTCTCACTAAAAATGTGAGCAATAAACTTTATTTCAGTCTTAAGTATTATTGATTTTGCCTTATTAAATCTAAGACCTACTCTCTTGCCTCTTTCCAGGACCTGATTTAAAATTGTATTGTGCTTATCCACACTTGGTGCATGAATGAAAAAATCATCCATATATATTACTAAACCTGGTATATCACCGAACAGTCTTATCATTTCAGCATGAAATATCTCAGGGGCAGAACTTATGCCAAAAGGCAAACGTAAAAAACGATACCTCCCAAATGGGGTATTAAATGTACACAATCTAGATGATTCATCGTCTAGTTGAATCATCCAAAAACCAGACTTAGCATCCAGCAGACTAAAAACTTTAGAACCACTCATTCGAGATTTACATTCATCTATAGTAGGAAACTCAAATCTCGGTCTCACAATCACCTTATTTAGATTTCGCGGATCTAAACACAGTCTCAAATTACCATTAGATTTCGTAACTAGAACAATTGAATTAACCCAATCTGTAGGTTCTTTAACCTCAGTGATAACGTTCAATTTAACCATCCTTTCAATTTCATTTTTCAAAGGTTCATGAAGACTAAACGGTACACGGCGCGGAGGATCAATTACCGGTTGACAATTCTCTTTAATTTGCAAATGACACTTCTCTTGAAGTTGCCCTAAACCATGAAACATCTCCTTATATTGTTCAAGAATTGATTCACAATTTATTGTGTTGACTTTTTTGATCAAATTCATTCTAGTAGCCATTTCAAGACCAATGATATTATTACATTTCATATTCAAGATATAAATTATTATATAAAAAATTTATAAAAATTTTTCCGACTACTGGCAACTTTTCACCACTAAACGTAAATATGTTATTGTATACCTTATTATCTACCTTACTGATACCCAAGGTGTTAAAGGTGTTGATTGACATCAGATTAGTTTGAGCACCAGTGTCGACTTGACAAACCACTTTTCTCCCATTGACTTCTACGTTAATGTTCCAAATGTTCTTACTGAGCTTTTCACCGATCGTTCCCACAAATAGGCTTTCCTCCTCTTCTTCTTCCTCTTCTTCAACAACATTTTTTACGTATTTGTTTCCTTTACCAAAATTCTTTGAAAAGCACATCTTGGCATAGTGATTTAATTTTCCACAGGCATTGCATGTAAGGCCGAGAGCAGGGCATTTATTGACGTGTTTTTGTCCGCATTTATTGCAAATGGCAGTTGGCATTGACTGTTTCTTTTGATATTGTTCATTTTGGTATTGTTTTTGATATGGTCGGTTTTGGTATTATTGTTTCTTAGTATGTTGTATTGCTGCAACTGCTGGTTCTTCTTCTTCCTTAACATTTTGAAAGCAGGCTAAATTTACTTTCGCCATCTCTATACTCTTGGCAATTTCCAGAGCTTTTTTCCAATTTATGCCTCCTTCACTCAGTAGACGTTCTTTAATATTGTTGTTGTTTTGTGACAGGCCACATATGAAAATGTCCTTCACCAAACTTTCTCGCAAAGATCCAAATTCGCAAGATTGACTCAGATTTTCCAATATGGTTGCATATTGCACAATCGACTCTTCATAAGCTTGACGACGGGTAAAGAAGGCATGCCTTTCCATGGCAATGTTGACTTTGGGTATGAAATGTGCTTCGAAATGTTTCAGCAAGTCACTGTATTTTATTTTTTCCATGTCGACATTGAAAGAGTTGAAAATATGCAGGCACGCCGGCCCCATATGGTGTAGTAGTAACGCTACCTTTCTTCTCTCCGACTCCATCTCCAAGTTTGTAGCCATCAAAAATATTTGGAAATGCTTGCTCCAGTTGGCCCATTCTGTTGCCAAATTAATAGCCTTTAAATTAAATAATGGCGTCGTTGACGAGAATGACGAAACATTTTTGTTTTGTTGTATTTCTGTATCAATTTGATCCGGCATTTTGTTTTCCTTGACGCTGTAGACTTTTTTTTTTTTTTCTTTTTCTTTTAAAACTTTAAGTGTTTCTTTTCTCTATTTGTATAAAACGACTTCAATTTGTCTAATACAACTTTAATTTTTTCCTTATCCTATTCCTATTCCTTATTCGGTTCGAATCTGACACCATATTATGTTTATGTTTGTTTATTTAAGCAAAACTTGTCTGTCTTCGATTGTGATACAATAGGAATGAATATTAGATAATATAAAAACACTTAGATTACTTTAACCTAAATACCGGTTACTCACGTTATTAATAGTGTTGCCATACAACACGTATAAATAACATTAGTGTGGGTATTGTCACTATAACATTAGGGTAGCAGTTACCATAACACTAACTTTATTTAATTATTAAAGTTTTCTTCTTTACAGTTTGTACTTTATTTCACAATTCATTGATCACTTTATTTCATAATGAATTTCATCACTTTGCACAATTACAAATACTGCTGCTTCGATTATAATGCTCGATGTACACACTGTTACGATCTCTGTTCGAATGTCCCCGACTTTCCACGGCCTTGCGCCTTTTATAGTTTCGAATGGTTGAGGTAGAAACTTCTACAATACACTAGAAGTTTCTGGATCTTTCTAGAACTTTATACACACTTCAGGAAGTTCTTACTTTCGAGATAATTCTTTACACCACAATCTCTACAACGAAAGAAGCTTTTATTCGAATAGATTGTGTCTTGACTTACACACACAGGGTGGTCAACTCATTCTCAAACTCCAGATCGGATCCTAAAAGTATGCAATCCCGTTTCACTGATATGCAATCACGTTTCAATATCATCTGGAGTTTGAAGTTGTGTGTACCACCCTTTGTCGTGGTAAGATAGAATGTGTGGTGTATAGAATGTTCTCGTTTGAGGTGTATATAAAATACTAGAAAGAACCAGAAACTTCTAGTGTATTGTAGAAGTTTCCACCTCAACCATTCGAAGCTATAAAACGCACAAGACTGTTCAAAGTCGAAGACATTCGAAAGAGATCGTAACAGTGTGTACATCGAGCATTATAATCGAAACAGCAGTATTTGAAATTGTGATTTTGTAAAGTGATTAAATTACTTATTAAATAAAGTGATTCATGAATTGTGAAATAAAGTGCAAATTGTAACAAAGTAAACTTTAAGCCTAATATTAAATATGTAAATAGCAATAATTAAATAAAGATAGTTATTTTAATTTAGCCAGCGATTGTTTGATTACTACACGATCCAGTAGTACGAATCCGAGTACAGAGACTTAGAGTAAATTGTGAGGAGGGCAATTTCGTAACAGAGTAAATTGTCAAGAGGGCAATTTCGTAACAATATATTAGGTAGGGTACTCGACACTTTCGCATCACTCCCATCCACATATCGCAAAGTAGCCACCTTAAGAATTCTGTACCTTCAATAAGTAAAAGAAATTATATATGTAATAGAAAACTAAGTAATACGTAAAAGAGGAATTGTTTATATTTCCGTGAAATTATATTAAGAAAAAATTATAATTGTAGGATATTTAAGAGGATTGTAAAAAGTTGTATTTTATGATTTGTAAAATCCGTTTTCTCTCTATTTTCAATCACAGCTATGTAAGACGCTTTACTCACTATGATGAATGGGCACCACAACGTACTAAATGAAGCTACACCAAAGTGAATTTACTTACATGGTGGCTGCAAGAACAACATTTTTTTGAAACAATTTTCTCTCAGTAGCTCTCAAAATTTAAATGATAGAAAAATGCGATCAAAACAAACAATTGCAAATAGAGTTTTGACTTGAGTGAATAAAAGTTTTTTAATTGTTATTTTTGTAAAGTTTGAACATTATGAAGAAATTATGAGTCTATTTAACTATTAAATATATTTTATATAAATTATGTACCACTTTAAGCAGCTCTTATGTATTCCATTCCTCTCAATTTCGTTTATTTTGATCGAACATTGCTTATGTTTGACAATTCCGGAGGTACGAAATTCACCTTGCAGTGGCCATGTAAGTAAATTCACCTTGAGCTAAACTAATAAACAGCCCTACTTACTACAGAGGCAGTGCGTGTATCTTCCACAAGGCATGCAATTTTACACACTTGTCCATCCGAATTTGTATTGCTGGCGTGCCTTTTCTAAAGTTGCATGTCTGATGTTTAAACATTATAGCAAATGAAAAATTATTGAAGTAACTCGAAATTAGTTATTTGTGCGGTTTTAATATATCAACTAAATACTAGAAAACATTTTCCATTTTCAAAATAACAAATGAAAAGTGACTGAAGATAAATGTCACATTAAAATTAACGTTAAATTTTAATTAAACATCCATTTAAAAATCACGCAAAATAAAAGTTGGAAATTCAGTTCGGTTTTCGCAGACGCCGGTCAATTTCGGGTGGCTCCATATAAAATGGGCATGAAAACTTTTCGACAGATAATTTGTCTAGTGCGTGAATATTAGGTAAGCCAGATCGTAAACCAAGTCGTTTTAAGACAGCATACCATCTGATGTTTGTTTTTACTAAGGGGGGAGAAATCTTCAAAAAGACACGAGGGAGTACGCACCACCCAAGAGTGTGAGATTTTTACTCATAAAACCACCTCCCTATCCTAACAGTTACGCTAAGCCTCAATGGCCTGATAGCGATTTAGGAAGGGTATTAAACAAATATACCAAGATACTACTCACGGAAGTTGCCCGGGAGAGCAGGAAAACGCGCAGCATATACTTTTTCATTGCCCGCGATTTAACGAGAGCAGAAACAACTTGAGCGCTATCTTAGGAGAACAACCAGCAGTGGCTAATCTGGTAGCGAATATGTGTGAAACCGAGACTAAATGGGAGGCAGTTTGTTCTACAGTATCCATTATGATGATAACTCTGCGGAACACTGAACGCGCCCGAACAGCAGCACGCCTAAGCCAGCGCAGTGCTGAAGAAAACGTTAATAGGGATGTTTCAAGAAGTAGGACTGAAAATGGACAGACCTAAGACTGACGATTGAGCGGTAACGCTCGTAACGGCCTCTCGACGTATTACCTAACGGTGAGGTCCCGAGAGGATAATCCGTCCGGACATCGGGGTGATTTTAGTGGGTTAAGGCCCCACACTACAAGGGTTTTTGACTGCTTTACACCTCGTAAAAAAAAAAAAAAAAACTACTCACGGAAGAAAAAGTTTTATTTTCAATTTCAACATATGTTTGGATTCATTCAAACAAATCACCTCCGAAACTAAATGGAAATCATAACACACACAATGAAACGGCGCAAAATCTAAATAGTTCCGATTACAAGGATGAAGATACAAGGGAGTGAAATTCCTTATTCTTCTTGCAAGAGCATTAAAGTGGAGAATGCCAAGCAAAAAACTACTTCTTATTTTGCCACTCATGAGTTTGAATACAAAACATGCATTAGGCATAGCTCTACGTGTTTTAAAAGAGGGGAGACGAATAAGTTTAAGGCGATTCACATAATAGGGAAGTTGAAAATTGGAGTTTCATGTAAAGGAACGTAGGCAAAACAATAAAAGCCGTTTTTTAACTGATTCAATAGCATCAGAGTAATAGGCATATCTAGGACACCAAACAACACTTGCGAATTCTAATGATGGGCGTACCAAGGAAGTGGACAGAAGTTTGGTAATGAAGGGGTTAAGAACATTTAAATCATCTTGAAGAAACTACGATTCATTAGGGTTATCAAATGAATGAAAAACTTTTACGTCATCAGCAAACATAAGAATATTGCAATGGGATATACCGAAAGGAAGGTCGTTTATAAAAATTGAAAATAGTAAGGGACCAAGGTGGCACTTTGCGGCACGCCGGAAGACACAGGAAATTCATCAGATAACAATCCTTTAAATAACACCTGTTGGGTACGTTGTGACAAATATGATGTTACCTATTTTAAAAGTAATGGTGGGAAACCAAACCTAGAGAGTTTAAGGAGGAGAAGTCTATGGTTTACTACATCAAATGCCTTACTAAAGTGAGTATAAATAACGTCTGTTTTCATACCCTTAGCAAAGCCATCTATCACGCGGCAAGAAAATTCCAGTAGATTAGTCGCAGTTGACTTTCCAAGCAGCGGTAAAATATACGACTTTTTCCATATATCGGGAAAATTACCATATATAAGAGAAGCACTAAAAAGCGAAGTAATCGGAGAGACAAGCTCAAGACAACACTGTTTAAGAATAAAAGAAGGGATTAAGTCGGGACCTGGAGTAAAAGATGATTTCAGCTGAGACAAATGCTTGCGCACAATGTCCTCATCAATAATGGGTTGATTCACTATGGTGGGTTGTATAAAGAAAGGATAATCGGCCATTTTATATTCTCTAGTACAGTAATTGGACTTAAAATAATCAGCGAAAAGATTACAGATACCCAAATCATCACTGGAGACATTGTCATTAGACTTTATCGAAGACGGGAGCGAACTAGTCCTACGTTTTGCATTTCTAAAGTTCCAGAATGATTAAGGGGCAACTTTTATGTTGAATTTAACTTTAGTCATATAAGTATCATAAGCGGATTTGCAAAGATTTTGATAGTTATATCTAATGGATAACTAGGACTTAAAATCTGCTACCTTAGCTGAAAATTTGTATCTACGATAATATTTAACTTTTAAGTTACGTAGCCTGCGGAGCCTATCAGTAAACCAAATTGGGAGGAAGAAGCAGCACCCAGACGTTTAGGAATGCATTGCTCGAATGCATCTAACAAGGTCCGATTAAACAAAGCCACTGCACTATTCATCTCGAATGGGGACTGAGGAGAGGATATCTCCAAGAGAGCAGACCAGTCTGTACGATTGAACAACTCCTTCAATTTATTCAAATCAGCTCGTTTATAATCAGAAGATTCGACAGGTCAATGATCTACACAACTTGACCCTAATAAAGGCAATCTGTCAAACACTTCCAACGTTGGAAGATGAGGGTCCTCAGGAAACACCAAAGGATCAACAGAGGAAATTGAAATAAATTCCATTTCTTCCACAAAGACCAGATCAAGAAGTCTACACATCTTATTATAGATTGAATTTATCTGCGAGAGGCCTAAACTGAAAATAGAGTTTATAAACTCAGTATCATTTGAAAATGGGAAGAGTCTAATGGGGTCATAACTTGAATGTTCCCAACACAGAGTTAGCAAATTAAAATCACCCAAAATTAGGATTTTATCATTTGGCTTTAGTTTCTTAGCCAATGGGGAGATAACAACTAAGTGAAACTGGTATATTTCCGGAGAAGATCGCTTTGGGATATACGAACAGGACACAATTAATATTTACGTTTGCCACTCTGATTGGAACGAAACCTATTTCAATACGAACAGCTTCCAAGAATAGTAATTCTTCAGAGAACAGGGTCGGTTTTTACTGCAATTAGAATCCCCCCTCAGAGTATCCATTGAAGTTGAAGTTGTCCCTGCTCGGGCGCCAGTTAAATACTTCGTTAGGAGCCTGTTTGGTTCGGTATACAGATGTACCGTATTCCAAACGCTACGACTAACTTGGTATGTTTTATTATTTTAAATCGACACTATATGCCGGTTACAAGTCGGATGAACGGCACAACCCTCCTTCCCATAATTCGATGCCACTATGTGGGATCTTTCGTTATGGGAAGGGTGTGCTATTAGAGAGCGCACTGATTTTATAGTGCGAACCTGTCGCGACACTGTTGCTGCAACCAACCGCCTAGCGCCGCTTGTCGGCGATCAGCGATAACCGATGTATTCAACGCGGTGTGGTCGTTGGCAATTATAGTTGGTCAGCTATCCAGAACGCAGCAGCAATACAGCAACTGGTGATCGGGAGAGCAGCAACAATTCTTCCACAGCTGGTTAATTCTGAAATAAATGACACATAGGAAGTACAGGTTCTTGTATTTCTTTTTATTTCAGTTTAATAGTTTAAATAGCTAAATACAGACAGTTTTCCTAATGACACAATATGCGCGTAAGTTTTCAGTTAATAGTTCAAATAGTTAAATACAAACAGTTTTCCTAATGACACAATATGCGCGTAAGTTTTCAATTAATAGAGAGAGCCACCCTTCGACTTCACAATTTCTTTCTTGACTGAATCTAAATTTTAGTTTACACGTACTTATATCTTAAAATATCGCTACTTTAGTATTGAATTTCATGAGAAATTAAGCAAGAATGTTTTTAATGCGAATTCAAATAAATATGAATTTAAAGATTTTCATAAGAATTGAACTCAACATGATAGGATCATTTTCATGGGAATTCAAGTAAACATGAATCTGAAGATTTTCATAAGAATTGAAATATTAAATATCTTAAATAATAATCTTAATAAGAATTGGAATTTGTTGTTGTTGGTGGTGGTGTTGTTGTTGTTGTTGTTGTTGTTGTTGTTGTTGTTGTTGTTGTTGTTGTTGTTGTTGTGGGGTTAAGTGGTTGCGTTTGGCCGACACGTGTGTGTCGCTAACTTATACTATGAAATTAGGATCAAAACCTCTGACGAAAGGATACATGGACGACACCATGTTTCCGAAAATGCAATTACATCATGTTGTTGTTGTTGTTGTGGGGTTAAGTGGTTGCGTTTGGCCGACACGTGTGTGTCGCTAACTTATACTATGAAATTAGGATCAAAACCTCTGACGAAAGGATACATGGACGACACCATGTTTCCGAAAATGCAATTACATCATGTACGAAAGCAGAACTGGCTAGCAAAATGCTTGAAAACTTATTCTATAATGTTATAAATTTATAATTTTTGTGAACACCGTTAATTACTTTAGCTTATTACATTTTCTATTACATATTAAATCTAGTGGGAAATTTTTGATAGATTCCACCTGACAATACAACCCTGCACAATAATAGAGTGCCTGAGTGTTGCACAAGAGAAAAATAAAAAAGTTTTCTTCTAAAAAAAGAAAAAAAATGAGAAGCAAAAAATCCAAAATTACAATTAATTATTTATTGTTTTTATTTTAGAACTTTACTATTTGTAAATTTTTCAACTATAGAACTTTCCATTTTGTGGATTATATTTCTTTACTTTAGAACTTTCCTTTTTGTAAAACCTTTTTACTTCATAAAAATTACAAGAAGCAAAAAATTATATATTAAATAAAGTTTTTATTTTTACTAGTACATGGCAACCTTGTATCAATATCGGCCATTGGCTTAGGGATAATTTGTATTAATTGGCTCTGATTATATATAAACACACTAGAATGTACAACTAGAAATGAAAAGTCGAAGTACTATTGAAAGGAGGAAAGTACGACAAAGTACTATTGAAAGGAGGAAAGTACGCCAAAGTATTATCGAATGAAGGAAAGTACGACGAAGTAGTATTCAAAAGCATTAAACGATGGTACCACTCCCTCTTCAAAGTAATCTGCTTATAGATTACGTATTCGTCATATGCTTAACTTCTGTTCAGAGCTGGCATTAAATTGTATCAATAAAATTGTAGAAATTAGTTTCATTTTTATTTGTAGACTTATTTAAATTAGTTCAGAAAAGTTGTCACTTCATTTGTTAAGTATGTCAAACATATACATACAATTATTTGATAACACTAGGGCAATAAATAATGTATATATTTACATATATACACACATATATATATCTACATAAACAAATTATTTATTATGTATTTATATATATAAATATATATAATTTACATAATTTCAAATTCAATCTTTTTTTTCAATTTTTCATTAAAAAATTATATGAAGAAATTAATAAGCAAAACCGAATTATTCTTTGAAATTCTACTCACTTTTCGCCAAGGTGAATTTACTTACATGGTGGCTGCAAGAACAAATTTTTTTGAAACAATTTTCCCTCAGTAGCTCTCAAAATTTAAATTATAGAAAAATGCGATCAAAACGAACAATTGCAAATAGAGTTTTGACTTGAGTGAATAAAAGTTTTTTAATTGTTATTTTTGTAAAGTTTGAACATTATGAAGAAATTATGAGTCTATTTAACTATTAAATATATTTTATATAAATTATGTACCACTTTAAGCAGCTCTTATGTATTCCATTCCTCTCAATTTCGATTATTTTGATCCCACATTGCTTATGTTTGACAATTCCAGAGGTACGAAATTCACCTTGCAGCCACCATGTAAGTAAATTCACCTTGACCTGTACTAATTAAAAAACGTACTTCGTACTGATTGCTTCCCATACAACTTGTATGGGATTTTATGTATACCAAAGTACTAAGTACCAGAGAATACAGAGAAAAGAAATTCTTTTTCACTGCCAGTGTCCGTAGCGGACACACCACGATTTTGAGTGGATTCATCACGATTTTGAATGGATTCACCACAATTTTGAGTAGATTCATGTACAACGTCCGTCTGCTTTATTTCGCTGCTTTGTCATTTGACGTTTAAGTTTATTTCTCTATATTCTCTGCTAAGTACATTTCGTATTTCGTGCCCTCCACCTTCTTGTATTCATCAATAATTCTATTTGGCTATTCTGTTTCGTATATTTTCATTTTCAGTACTAAAGGCCCGAATACAATAATGCGAGAGACCGAGACGAGAGCGAGACCGAGACGAGAGCGAGACCGAGACGAGAGCGAGACCGATACGAGAGCGAGACCGAGACGAGAGCGAGACCGAGACGAGAGCGAGACCGAGACGAGAGCGAGACCGAGACGAGAGCGAGATCGAGTCTCGGCCGAGATGTCAAAAAAAATTTGTACCAAAGGATTGTATATGGCAATATACAATAATGCGTGATACGATACGGCGAGACGAGGCATTTCTAAAAAATTAGATAATCCGCGCACTCTCGTCCGAGACAATTTGTCAAAGTAATCAATTGTTTTGTAATACGCATTTGTTTATTTCTGTTTTGCTGTATGTGGCTCCGCGTTTATTTTATTAATTAAAAAATTTCAAAACATTTAGTTTTTAATAGTTTTTTAACACTTTTGCTTTTGTGTAAATACGGCTCGCACTTTGTTGATTGTATATTAGAATGCGAGACAGTGCAAAACGAGATCTCGGCCGAGACTCGGTCTCGCTCTCGTCTCGGTCTCGCTCTCGTCTCGGTCTCGCTCTCGTCTCGGTCTCGCTATCGTCACGGTCTCGCTATCGTCTCGGTCTCGCTATCGTCTCGCTATCGTCTCGGTCTCGCTCTTGTCTCGGTATCGCTCTCGTCTTGGTCTCGCTCTCGTCTCGGTTTCTCGCATTATTGTATTCGGGCCTTAATTCTCCACTATTGCAGAGTTGCAAATTTCCGTAGTAAAAAAAAATAATTAATAATAATTTGAAAAAAATAAAAAAGTACAATACCAAAAAATGTACTCCTATTCGCAATAGAAAAAGGTACTCTAAGTGGTACGAAAGTACGTACTTGTGCAACACTGAGTGCCTGTCTGTAGGGCTGTCGGTATATTTATTTTTTTCTGTTCAGCAGTGAGCGATTATTTATGGAGACGGGCGTATAAATTAACGAACAGTGGTGGCACTTGAATCGTGGACTTGGAGATCCGAGGGTTGGATAGTTATATTATCCACGGATTAACCAACTTAGTGACTGGTTCGGACTACGTCCCATCTGCAATATCCTTCGCACAGTTACTTAAATTTTCTTTCTTTTGTTTCTTGATTTTGTTTAAATAATATACATATTTGTAAAAAATAAGAGCGTGCATGTGGAAAAAAGCAAAAAGGGCCAATTCGTGAAAATTTTAATGCTGTCTGTAAAGTGTTAATATTTGTAATAAATTACATAAACTCCGTCTCCGCGATTTCTTAATCAAAATCATACAAAATGAAAATATCAATATCGTTGCAAGTGGCGCTGTGTGCATTGTTGCTCTGCACTCCCGTTTTCTGCTTATGGGGTAAGTCAGATAATCAATAGAGATATAATCAATGCTTAGATAGTTCATTAATGATTTTTTTAACATTTTCACTACCATTCTTATTCCAATGGTGCAAAGCATTTTGTCTTGGGAGAGTTAGCATGCCTTGCTTTATATTATACAATAACACAAACGATTAAATCATAGCTAAGTACTAGCTGGCGCTAGCAATTACCCCTCTCCGAGCTTCTTGTGTACATTGATTGCAGGGGTGTTGGTCTGGCGCAGAACGGCGTTGCGCTGAGAATCATGCATTTATGTACGTACATACCTACATACTAGATACTCGCCCATTCGAATTTTCGATTATGGCATTTGCTGATACGACTGGCTGGCTATCAGTGATGGAATCTAGAATTTGATAACAAGCACGTTGCGCAAAATACGCGATAATGTGCAAAGTTCTAGTTGCGACTTTCGCTAAAGGCAAAATGATATGCATAAAAGATCACGAGCGAGTACTGCGGACCACTGAGACAGTCTATGGACTTATGTAATCAAATTATTAAATTGTTTGACAATAAAAAGTATTTTTGGATATGCTGGCTTTGTGTGCGGAAGTGGGAGGGACGGTGTCAGAGTGCTGATAACGTTTTTTAATGCTTTGGAATTAAAAATAGTGAAATTAATGCGCAAAAAATAAAATGTGGTTCTACACTTCTCCCACCTTTGTCTAGCCAATAGAAAATTTGCGTCGTATGTACATACATATGTACATATTTCGGGGTTCTCTTCAGCTTTCGGCTCCCATATGTATCTGCGTTGACACCACAACAGCGAATGCCATTTATTTTATTATACTTATACAAATAATAAACAGAATTGCATTTTCAGCGAAATGAATGAATTTGCAAGCACATGAATTGGTCAGTAATTATAAACCAAACGAAGCCAAAATCAAAAATCTGGCTTACATTACTGTCTTTCATTGTTGTCTAATCTTTGAACCGGCATTGTTCGCCATTACCGTTTGCAGTTTGGTCACGTATACCATCGCCTTAGCATTTTCGATACTTGCGAATGAGTACTCATTCATATTTACACAAACGGTGGTGGTTGCCACGCTTACTTTGTTTATACCAGATAGCCAGCTTGCGATTTGACTATTTGAGAAATACGAATGTGCAGTTGTAACACCCCATGCTCCATAAACATCCGTCACTGCGTCAGCAAGTGTTAGCCTCTCGCATGCCTTCTAATATATTCACATTCACATTCATCCATACATTTATTTATAGTATGTATGAATGCGTAAACACCTTAAACCCAACAGTGAAATAATTGGCTGAAAATTGCTCCTTACACAAAGTCAAATCAAAATACGCACAACAAAAGCAGCTGATCAAAATACATGGTGCTAGCTTTAAAGGGTTAGCAATTGAATACGAAATTAGTGATACATTTTGACCAACAGCTTAATGTACAGAAATCAATGCGGACTTATATTTTTAAAAATATTTATGTGTAAAAAAAAAGTAAGCTACCCATAAGTTTTCCAGTCGGTCCACTTCGGTTGGTTATGTTAGTTTTACCACTAATATGAACAGACGATTTGCAAATTTTGAATAATATCCTACGAAGGGCCTTTTTTTCTTAGTTGCCATTCTAAGATATCATCCATCTCTATTCTTTTTATTTCCTCCATCATTAAATACGTACAATTTCAATCCTAGGTTCACGATTCAAGACTTCACAGTACATTTCAGTTGTATTCCGTTTTTGTATTGCGGCACTAAGGAAGGTTCCCGTGGTCTTCGGAAAAACTTAAATTTAGTAGCAAATTCCTGAACTTTGGAAACCGGGACTGGCTAGTTTTGAACTGTTGACGTAGTTTTGTATTTTCTGAATCAAGAGCGTAGTGCACGCTCAGGTTTCCCTTCGGGTTTGTCCCCACCAGCTAAGGAACTAGTTTAAATGCGAGGAAAGTGCAAAGTTTCAACTTTTTGTCATTTGTATATGCATGAATATGTTTGTTCAAACAGGTGGTTCCATCCAATCCAGTCGATTGTATTATGCACTATGTGTACTCAAGAGAAAGTAATTTACAAAATTCTAATATCTGTATGAACTACGTATAAATTGATGAATAGGATAGTCTTGGTTTCCCTTCACTTTTATTGAACGTGGAATATTTGTTTCAAGGAGTAAAAACCACAGCTTTTCTCCTGGCGTAAAACCTTTGACCTTTGTGAACTCTTAAGTGTCTTCTTCAAATTTCATACATTACGTATGTACATACATATATATTTGTATGTGTATTTCAATAGTGAAATTTTGGGTAATTCTAATGGTGGTAATTGATTAATTTGCTTGCTTTAAAAAACCTGAATTTAATACATAATACATTCTCATTATTTATCAACATCCTGATTTGTTTGTGGCCTTTCATTAAGATTGTTTCTCCAGTTAAGGTAGTAACTATTAACACACACACAACCAACACAACACATGTTATATTCCTTAGGATAGATAAGGTGCAGATTCATTGATAAATGCCAGGTTGACATTATCTCTCTCTCTCTCTCTCTCTCTCTCCCTACGTTGTTGAAAGTGGAATATCATTTTATATACTAAATTTATTCGGAAAGGTCAGTCAGTGAGATTTCTTATGACGTGCATATGTGCATATGTATGCGTGTACATGTTTCCCAGAGTTGTGTAGAGTTTCTTTTGCTTGCGCACTTTCAAGTTAGCCTTTTTGTTGCATTTCCCAGTGGTGTGTTCATTCAATAAATTATTAATATATTCCTACAAGCTGTCGAGAT
Organism: Clusia tigrina; assembly: GCA_920105625.2. NCBI lineage: Eukaryota > Metazoa > Arthropoda > Insecta > Diptera > Clusiidae > Clusia > Clusia tigrina. The sequence goes on along the minus strand of OV050032.1, from coordinate 42,712,048 downwards.
GCTTGATTTCCATTTTACCATCATTATTATGCTCAATCACTGGAAAACGGTGCGGGTGCCTACCCCGGGATCGGAAAAAATAACGTCATCAAATACTATATGCTTATATCAATTTGACAACATTTATAAATAAAAGTATGTAAATACATAGAAAGCATTGTGGAAAGGATTAGGTGAATATTTTTAAAATCGAAAAGCGCAGTTCACATTTAAATTGAACACCCAGATTATTAATGCTCTTGAGTATTTATTCCATAATCCATTCCAGTTGGAAATGGATCGGTTCATCTTCGAAGACGGCTTCAAGACTAAACTCTGTGCGTGACGAAACGACACATTTCTATAGCGGTCGTTAAAGGGAATTTCAAGCAAGTTGGTCAGTCGACATGCAAGATCAAGAAGACCTGAAAAAACGTTTTATATTTACTCGTTCATAGACAAATAATTACTGTCCGACTATTCCGTAAGTGCGTATAATGTCCGTTCCATTTGCGAATTATGTGAAGAGCGAGAGCTCCTATGGTTTTACCTGTTGTTGTTATAGCAATATTGAGCCAATGTTTATTTTTATAATATATACATACATACATACATACATATGTACATATTTATATTTATTTCATTTGTTGCTATTTATTTGAGTGCGTTTATTCTATGGTCACAGTCACGAGTATGTATTTATGTTGCTGTGTATGTCTCTTCATATGTGTACTTGGTCTTGGAAGCCGTTGGAAGATCTTGACTTTCAAATCGAAGTTTCCAACTGGGATAGTTCGTTGGTTTAGGGTATATTATATATGCACTCGTATGTATGCGTATATACGTGCGTTGAAGAAAATTACATCTGCATATGTTTACCAATTCCTAGAGAAGGTGTTTCCGCCAATGTGTGTAACAAGCCGGGTACGGGTTGAGGGACTGGGACGAAGACAACCCTCTATTGTTTTTGTTACAAATTTTCAGTTTGTTTAGTGTATAATCGAAACTGAATAATCTCAAGGTAATAATTTTATACATATGGAGTTCCATTTAACAGTTGGAAAATCCAACGAAGAGTAGTGTTAGTATTCTTTACTTTCGAGTATTCAAATTTTCTGTTGGATATTTATGCTGAATAGAAAAATATATTTACGCAAATACGTATGTATGTATGTATATACATGCATATGTGATTATTCGTACCACATTGAGTATTATATATACATACATACATACATACATATGTACATATATATATTCATAAGTATAATCACGATATAATGCGTTCCTATTTTTGCCAAGACATTTGTTGATTTGATACTGCGCATTTGCTGCTAAGAAACTTTTGCTTTCTGTGCCACATTGATATGCAACTTGAAACTGGATTTAATAATTTTCAAATTAATTGCCCAGAACTTATTTGATTGCGTTATAATTTTTTTCTTTTTGCAAACACATTTCAAAATTTGTATTCTTAACCACAAAAACCATGGACTTCGGAATCGCATTCCCAGCAAATCGTCGTATGGTGGAGGACGGTATTATGCAAGCCCAGGATTAACTGAGAACGTGCGATCCTCGCGAAATGGTGTTTCTCGGTAAAAAATTGCTAAGGAATGGCGAAACTTTTCCTTAATTTGTCTGGTTAGTGCAACTCTTAGTAAAGGGTTTTCCAACAAGAGGTGTTATTTTGAATCACCCGGTATTTCGGTAGCTGTCACTTTTGAAGCTTTTATTCCTTGACATTTGACAAGTAGAAACTACGCCATTACTAAAAATGGAACGATACACGCTTCAACAACGCATTGGAAACTATTTTGTAATAAAAAGACTTCGATTTTTTCGGGAATAAATATCGTATGATGATTGTGGATAATTTATTGTGACATTTCTGTCCGCATATGAAACGAATTACTGCATTTAATGACTTAAAGCATTGACGAAACGAGACAGTGATCGAATGTTCCAGGTGTAAATTGAATGCCATTTTTATTCTCGTTGAAGTGGTATTTTATTTGTCGCGTCGTGCGGTTGCGGTTGCGGTAAATGTGAATCCTTCTGATGAAAAGGTCGATCATATACCATCGAAACTTTTTTTGATAGGGCTTGAAAGGATTCTAAAATAACTAAAAGGAAACTACCACCTTTTCAGTAAACCAAGACATAAAATTAGGCACCTTATAGCGGTCTGCACAGGTCATTGTACTATTGGCACACACGCTGAAAAAATAAGCATTCCGTTCAATGCTCATTGCAGGAGCTGTAAAGACCCACTTGTGATTGCCCAGCCCTCGCTCGCTTTAGACTCAAATATCTCGAAAGTCCTTTTCTGGAAAGTCTAGTTTAGAACTTTAAGACCTATCCAAATTTGTCAGCAACTCCGGATGGTTGTAAATGTAAAAAAGGCTGGTACGGCACTATTACTAATTGAGGCGACCCGAGGCCGCCAGCCATTTTACCTACCTACCTAAAAGAAAAGTCTTCAAAATGTTCCTTATGATGTTTTGTTGGACAGGTTCTTCTCGTAAACTTAATTGCCGAAGATGTTAGAACACTGCTCTTCATTGATTACAGCGCGCATGAATTTAACACAGATACAGTAGCCAAGGACATCATTTGAATTCAGTCATATTTGGTGAGAAAGATCTTCATTACAAAAATGCACGTTATCTGTAAAGTATGTATGCAAATTTTGAATATGTAAATAAAAGAATTTAAAATTTAACCGTTTCCATCAAATGTTTTTTCTGCTTTTGTTAAATATATATCAAAATTAATGTAAAAAAACATTTATAATATAATATAACATTTATAATAATATAAGGTTTATTTTATCTGATTTTCTTCTGGCCAACTAAGTATAATTTTTTGCGGTCAAGCAACCGAATTTTGAATGCGTTAGTTTCTAAAATGACCTTGAAGACTTCACAGGAGGTCAACAGAAATAGTTAGAAGAGCGCTCAACATCCAATTTTGTAAATTAGTTTGAGGTCAGCTTTAGATCTTGCGAACGCATTTAACTACACTTTGATTAATACGGATGAAAACTCCTCTGAAAGCTGAGAAATGAAAGAAACTAAAAAGTTTGTAACGAGTTTGCGCCGCTCCGATTGGAAGTGTAATTTGTTGTTATTAGAGCCGTAGTGAAGCCGAGTCAATAACATTTTGACCTACAAATCGAACGCAAGGTGTGCGAAAAGTTTACTGCGCATTTAACAAAAAAGTGGTGTTTTACTTTTAAGTTGAATGTGAATAAAAAATATATGTACATGCACATAACAAAATGTAGTAAGAAGCAAATATGTATATAACCTAAGAGAACCTATTCAAATCGAAAACTACAGCTTATGCTACGACTTATGCATATAGAGATGACTTATTTGGTCGTTTTGAAAATTGTGTTCTTCAGTTCACTTAAAAATATTTTGCGAGTGGACTCACTCAACCTTTGGTGTGAAAAGGAAATTCGATTCTCGACATCCGTACTTGAGGAATTATTTGTTTAGTCTAAAACAGCTGGAACACTTCTGTCTCTCTACGGATGTGTATGCATCCAATACAGGAACTGGTGCTAAAGTAATTATGCTACCAAAAGTTGCGCAAATGATAATGTGTTTTACTTTTTATCTGTTCTCTAGTTCTAAGACTTTATACACACACATGTTCTACACCTTAACAAATTAAGGGTATTCCTTGCGAAATTTCATTTCTCAGTTTCATTAAAAACTGTTTTCAAGATATACGTTAGCAGCCGGATGAACATTGGATGTGACACTGATCAAAAATATTTGTACTGAGCTCTTCGTTGTGGTGTTATATGAACAGCCATGTACATACTGCGAACAAGATACATACATAATAATATTCTTACTTTTTCATGTTTTTTCCGTCAGTGCAAAAAAGTCGAATTTCAGAAAATTACACACAATTACGAATAACAATTTCATTTGATTATGGAAGCGAAGTACGTACTATTTTTGATTGGGCTACCAGCAAATCGCTTCTACTAAGTATAAGCCTTATGAGTGATCCTGTTTTATTTTCAAAATTATAATATATAGCTTTGGCGTTTTTGGTATGACTGATTTCGATCTATGTATATACACCCAGCTTAACAGATTGATTGATATGATTTATCACTATTTGTAATACTTTTAATTAATTGATGGTTTAAATCAGGGGTGTCCAGAAAAATGTTTGTTGTGAGCTCCAACAACAAACACAAGATTTTAATTTGGCTCTGCTAACCGCAAAAAGGCAGTTGATTCTACAGAACCCCTCCTCCACTTTTTCTTTTGCATCAATTGCCCTTTTCTTATGCATCAATCGCCCTTTTCTTATGCATCAATCGCCCTTTTCTTATGAATCAATCGCCCTTTTCTTATGCATTAATCGCCCTTTTCTTATACATCAATCGCCCTTTAACTCGATTCGATAAACACCAGAGTTTGTGCAGAGCCTCATGACGATTGTATTAACAGTACACCGTAAACAATTTTTTTTTTTAGTTTTAATTTTATTGAATTATTTCAAATGTAACTTTTCATTTTTGAATGTAGTAAATAGCACTGAAATGTGCTGCACTTAAATTAGGTTCAATAACTTAAAAATTATTCGTAAGTTGCAGATGCCAACTCTTTAAAATCAACTGCTTCAGATGATAATGCTATCCTTATTAAGTTGAGAAGATTATTAAATGCGATATTGTTAAAATGTTAAAATCAAAATTTTCAGTCCGCACTAAATGATAAAAAATCAAAATTAGAAATAACTCAATGTTTTCTTTCAGTGCACGCAGAACTAAAAATTCCTGAGAAGCACAGTAGAGTAAACAAATCAAAAACGCTATGCATTTGTTTTTGTTTTCGGACCAAGGAAATTGGAAACTTGTCTGTCTTTGCCGGCGCCAAATTCTAGAACAATGCGTTGTAATTCTATCGGAGCTTGAGACCCCTGCTTTAGAGTATATGTACATATGTATGTACATATAAACAAATAATAAGTTGAATTATAGTACTAAGTTCAGTTTATTTAATATTATGCTATTCTATTTCCAATTTTAATTAATTCACTATATTGTGCTGCTGCGTATATATACTAATCTATATAGCGTGCCAACGAACATCTTCTGCGTTACCATAGTTAAGATAAATTGATTGTTGCACGCTGGCAACAACAAGAGACAATTTGTCTCGACCAATGTTTGCCGAGCATGCACGTAACCATAACCGCAGCAAGCAAGCCCTACGTGATAAATTTGTAACAAAAGTTGCTGCTTTGGTCAGATATGGTTTTTTTTTTAAATTGTTGTTGACATTGATCACACAAGAGTAAAAAAAACGAATTTTAAAGTGGTTGTTCTGCTGGAAAATAGGATTTACTTCTTATTTTGTAGCAAACAAAATTGTTTGTCTTTTGCTGTTCTACTTAAATCTGCTCATCGAGCGTTTTACATAAAAAATGTCTGTCTATGCGCGTCAGCTAAAACTTCTTAGAAATTTCTGTTTATTTTGAACATAAAAACGAACTGTACTTTATTGCAGTATTCTTATGCGGCCCATAGACGATACATCATGATCATACTCATTCGTGTACGTGTTGAATGAAGCTCCGCCACAGACGAGTGATCAAAATCGAAGATCATCATTTTTTCATTGTCGTCGTTGAGTGAGGTTGTCAAGTCTCTGTCAGATGATGGACTTTTCTGTGCGCTAGCGTTTGTACTGTGCAAGGAAAAATTTAAAAAAAAAAAATACGATTTTGGATGAAAGAAAGGCACCCAAAAAATAGTACAATAGCATTCAAGGGACTCCAGCAGAAACAAATTTTCATTATTTTTATCCGCACACATCCTCACACGTTGGCAGTCAAACTCAAATGAGCAAAATTTGCATGTAAATTGCCCACAAACGACGATCATCCATCCATACATTATGATCAACATCGTAATAAAATTTCCTCTCAAAATCAAAGTGATTTAGATTTTCGCCGATCAGTCAGTGATCACAGCGCGATCATGTCTGTGTGACATATGCATGCATATTTTCTTTCTTTTTCACATATACTATTATATATGAGTATGATCATGATGTATCGTCTATGGGCCGCATTAGCGTTGGCGTACCTATTTGTATGTTTTCTTCAAAGTTTAACATAGGAAGTTGTGGGAATGAAAATGTATTTTCTTTAGTACCGCATTCCATACACCCGAAAGACTAAATGTCGAAAACCATACGGGGAATATGAGTGACAAGTGATGGTTATGATGGCTTCAGGTGCTTGCTGGACTTCCTTTAGTTTGGTGACCTCAAGTTTGTCAAGTTTAATGTAGCCTTGGTGCCAGCCATTATCAAGTCATTCAGGAGCAAATCCGAGGATACTTCGAGAGTATGTCCTTGTAGGGCCTGCCCAAACTGATCTGCAGTTGTCTGGAGAAATGGCTCCATCATCGTTTCCCCTGTCCAGAACAGCCAGGATCAGATGGTCTTTAGAATCTCCCTAAAAGCCTTGACTTGCTGTCTGTACAGCGGATATTCTTTTCTTGGATGGGTTTTGGATGACATTCGAGAAGCATTGCCTCTTTGTGGCGATTTTCACGAACAGCAAGGATTCTAGTGGCCCAATTCAGATACTTGACATCTTTCTCTGAACGATCCTTCTCCGGGATAGCATTGATTTTTTGAAATAGCATGATAGCTGCTCTTTTGTCCCGATATGTCCTGACAGGGGGCTTCACCCTTGCAGATGGCTTTGAGGCGGCCCGACAAATGACGGATGGGCCACTCGTGGGAGAAGCGAGTGCTGCCGATTTATAAGAGACTGCCGTGCTGGATTTACTATGGCCTGTTCGCCAGAGACCTTACCAGTAGTCGCTTTGCTGGTGGAGGGTTTAATCGTGGAATGTGCAGTGCTTACGACAATATTTCATAGAAACAGCGATCTGGTCACCAATTCCATATCTTTGGTGCCGATGCCTAAATATTGTACATTTTGAATTGAAATTTTTCATCTAGGTTTAATTATCGAGGGGAGATTGTGGAAAATGGTTTTTGAAATTTAATATTGAGACAAGAAAGTAATATTAGGACTGCTTATGGGAAACGACCATCGTATTATACCGTGACAATGATATTGCACAAATTGTTCTTTTACAGCTGTCAACAAGTGGATGAAAGTGGCGGAGCATTAGTCAAAAATCGGTCGGAGAACCACACTCAATCTATTTGAGTTATTATTTAGTGGAATGCATAATAAATTTGTCTTCCTGTCGTTCTAAAAGAATAATTAATGCTATTTCTCGGTCATCTGGTTTCCACATATAATGAAGTTGGTCCACTCCTGTTTCTCCATATAACCAAAGTACCACTGACCTTGAATCACAGATATTCAATTCAAACGAAAAGTAAAAAGCTGGTATTTATAATGATATTTGCCACATATGTATTACGTACTCCTAACTATTCGACTTTGTGTTCGTATTGCAGAATCCTACGCTAATATATTACAGCCACATTTAGCACAAAGAATCATACTTTCATAATGTTACATTTGTCGGTAAATGTAGTTGATACAAACCAAACTGATATACATATAGAGTTCTTTGGTGGCCTCTAAGATCGTGTTTTATATGACATTCGCTGGATTCGTCGTTCCGTATCATTGAAGACTAGTTTTCAAATTCTTTTTCTGACACTTCATCTCGTTTGACCTGTTGCAGCGAAAGCAATTCCAGTTCCTGTTAAAAATGCCTCAGTGAAACGCGTCCTAATGCACCTGTTTGCGTGTGGCTGGGGCGCGTGTGACTTTAACAGTTCGTAGCTGAGTGTATGCGGAACTGAATCAAGTCATACATCCATTTCCGTTTAGAAAGTATCTTTGTACGTGTACTTGTTCCAAGCAAATTCAACATAAAAAAACAAAAACAAAACTGAACTAAAATATGAGGAGTAAAGAATGAATACAGTTTGTCATTTGCTTGGAAATTATTTAAAGTACCTCGTTAATCATAATGTGTTTCTTTTTTTGTGTGGAATTTAAAATTTAAATTACGTATACTTGTAAAATGAACATAAATCTCTCTCAAAATATACGTACATAATTTCAATTGGCAGCGTAATTTATTCCAAATTTAGCAATTCTCATATCCTGTGCCGCAATTAAAAGTTAAATCTTGTTGCTCCTATAGCCGTAAATTCTGGAAAAAAAAACCCGGTTTTTGGCCAGAAGTGCCTTGGCAGTGACATGACGTTGGAGGCCAATTCCAGTATATACAACACGCTTACGTCAATGAGTAATTTATTCGTACTTTCTGCAGAAAGTGGGGAAGTCCACTTTCTTTGCATATAGTAGTATCGGACTTTAGATTGTGTGGCCCTCAAATACGTAAATACTCCATCAAACCGACGAATTATAGCCCTTTTGCAGGAATCTATGCATATAATGTATACTGTTGATCTAGACACTGGCGTATGGAGACCGTCGTAACAATGTGTTTTACTGTCGCCCTGCTTCCGTTTAATATATGTACTTATGTATAGATCCTCATTAGTATATCGTTAGTCATTTGACCTTCTCAAACCGGTCTTTTGTGATTTTTGGGCCACAACTTGGATGCTGCGTGTGATGGGGATGCCGGTTCGAAAGAAGGCGGTGTGCGTCACTGGCTATTTAGTATTTACACTTTCATAATACTTTTGTGGCGCTCCTTAACATCGTTGAACTTTCGTCTGGTGATTTGAAAAATTGTAATTACATTGAAATTTTTGTGTTTCCCCCATCCTCTTTATTCTTATCAAAGTTATGGCATACGGGACAACGTTTATTTTGTTCGATTATTTGTCGCAATTATTGAATTGCGCTTTAGATTAGTTATATTCGTACCTAATTCGGGTACTTATTTGAAGGGTTTGGATGATCACAACCTACATTACTTTAAATTCACTACGTTAGCTTGGTTTCGAGCATGGCAAAATTGATCTCAAGTCACACCTTAATGGAGAGCTGTGCATTCGCCAATCTTCGGCAGTTCTATTCCTATTGTTAGAGTGGGATTTTAGTCGAATTTCGTTAATTGCTATCAAACAATAAATAGCTGATTTGTACATTTGAAAACAAGAAAGATTGGGCAAGACTAGCAATTACACGGAAGTCATTATATTATCCGCATAGATTACTTGAATACAATTTCTTTATGTAAACAATAATGTCAGAAATACTCGTATATGTATATTTGTACGAATTTACAGCACTGCCATCTAGGAGCAAAAATTCAAACTTTTCGAAAGCTTCACTCTGAAGTACTCGTAAACGTAGATCTGCTTATGCTATGTTCCCACCAACAGGGTTAGCTCTCATTTTTGTGTTTAACCGAGTTAGAGAGTTAACCTTATGTAAACCATGGTTTACGCCACTTTTTTAGTATGGAATTTCCTGCTCTCAGTGAAAATAAACCACAGTTTAAACCCGAAATTGAGACCGAGTTTATTTGTGGTTAAGAAAGCTCTTTTACTATTTGATGAGAGAGCTTTTTTTTTGTTTACATGTTTATCGTTGCCAGGTCGATAAATTTTTAATAAATTATATTTGGAAATTTGAAAATTTTAAGTTTTTCATATTCAAACCTCTTTTAATAAAATTTATGCAAAATAAGTTAAATTTTATAATTAAAGAATGAAATTGTAGAGTCTTTAGTGTAGTTTGCGTAAACTTATTGCACTTTTTAATGGTTGTCTCGAAATTTTTTCTAAGGGAATTCTTGGTGTGTCAACACTGCCCATTTGTTTATATTTTTAAAATTATTTTCATTCTGCGGAAATTAAAAATACCAATTATGGATGGTACTCCAATTAAAAAAAAGGTGTGGACCGAAGGAAAGGAAGTAGGTAGGTAGGTAGGTAAAGCGGCCACCCGAAAAGGGCGCACTTAGGCCAACATTGACCCTTTGTGATACCGCATGGGACAGCAGGTCCCATCCCTTTCAAAGGTCCAGCCATTTGGAGCTTTTAATGAAGCTGTTGATGGAGCTAATCTTTTTTTTTTGAGATATCTCCCAAGGAGTCCAAAAAGTAGTCGCCTAGGAAAATGCGCCTCCTTCTGGACAAAGCTGGACACGTGCACAACAGGTGAGCAGTAGACTCGGGATAGTAACCAGAGTGGCACTGCGATATGAAAATGAGAGCTATTTAGTAATAGCAAATACTCTGCAAAATACATTTACCAGGTATTATTAATAGAAGACCGCTCTCCAAATGTCATTTTCTCTCAGTCATAATAAGTGTTAAAATGAATAAACAATGTTGCTTCTTTTGTAAATTTTGGCAGCTATTTTTGGGCTTGCAGTTTTTGTCGTAATAAGTAAAAACTCAAATGCCCTTTAAAAACAAATTGTTTTACCACATTTGGTAAATTAACTTTACTGCTTAATTCCATTAACTTTTCACGGAAATTCTTGCAGTGCACAATTTTATTTCCGTTGAACTCTATAAAAATGATTTCTAATGATTTGATGAGACACAAAAACATTTCTGAAGGCTTCTTAAGACCTCCTTTTGAGACTTTGTCCACCCATGTCCAAGTGCTGCCTTCAAATTCATGCTCATTAAGCTTAGGTAGGTAGGTAGGTAGGAGTGGCCGCCCAGTTTGCCAAAAGCACACTTGAGCACACATAATGGCCCATTGTGATACCACGGTGTGGCGCCGTTCAAGCACTGACTAAAAAGGTTCCCATACTTGGGATGGTGATAGTCAGCGCAAGGACAGCGCCTGGAAAGGCACGACTCCCCCGTCATGTTTCAGGAAACCATCCTGATACTTTGATGAACCTGGCTATGTCCCTAATATTAAAGGATGACAGCTCTGTCAGGCTTGTAAGAAATGGGGCACCAAAGGTGCGAATTCTTCTTCTGCTCAAGGATGGGCAGTGGCATAAGAGGTGGAAAACCGTCTCGTCCTCCTCCTCGAAGCCACAGCCTCGGCAAAAGTCATTTGAGGGTAGGCCCAGTCTTTCTGCGTGCTGTCCCATTATGCAGTGGCCGGTCAAAACCGACACAGTTGTCGACAGTGATACGCGATCAAGTCGAAGAAGTTGATTGGTTCTATTTTTGTCCATGCTTGCCCAAGTTAGTCTAGCCGTGTGGCAGGATTCCTCGTTAGCCCAGGATTTGTAGGCGTCAGCCAGATATTTCCGTTTGACTTCGAGCTTGGCTGTTGCCAGTGGAATGCCGATGTTTACAGAGGGGTGAATGTCGTGCATTAGCGTGCCTGCCTTGGCAAGCTCGTCCGCCTCGCAGTTTCCCGGGATTTCGCTGTGTCCGGGAACCCAGATTAGGTGCACCCGAGAGTAACTTGCGAGCTCATTTAAAGATGTTCGACATTCATGAACTAGTCTTGATGTGGCCGTGGAGCCAAAAAGAGATTTAATGGCGGCCTGGCTGTCTGAGAAGATAGATACGTCAACTGCGCCGATATCACTACTCAGCATCCATTTGACTGCGTGGTAAATGGCCATGACCTCAGCTTGAAAAACGCTGCAATGGTCTGGGAGACGTAGGGAGATGTTTAAGTCCAGCTTGTCGGAATAAATACCGCTGCCGACTCTACCTCCAAGCTTGGAACCGTCGGTGTAGATTTCGACTGTTTCACCGACGATTCGGTTTTCTGAGGTCCAGTCGCTTCGACTTGGAATAGTGAGGTCGAATTTCCTGTTCAAATCGGGATAGACCGACATATAATCGATAAAGTTGGGGACAGGTGGGTCCTGATTCAGAATTGAAGCATGGCCTGTCAGGGTTATGCGCCAGTGCGAAAGAGCATTAAGTCTAATCGCTGTCAGCTTGGCTTGTTGCTTAACCAGGATCCCCGAGGGGAGCCAGTGCAGCATGGCAAAAAGGGCTTTCGTAGGTGTGCTACGAAGAGCGCCAGTGATCAGTAGAGCAATGGATCTTCTGATTTTATCAAGGGGTTTGATATTACAGGCTTTTTCGAGAGCTTGCCACCAGAAGACCGACCCGTATAACAGGTTTGGTTCAACGATGGCCGTGTAGAGCCAGAGCACGACTCGAGGACGAAGTCCCCATCGTGCACCAACTGCTCTTTTACAGCAGTATATAGCGCATGTTGCCTTACGTGCCCTCTCAGCTAGATTGGCTTTCCAATTAAGCTTTGGGTCGAGAATCAGGCCTAAGTACTTAACGTGTGTGCTCAAAGAGAGCGGAGTGCCGTTTAGACTAGGCATTGTAAACTTTGGAATTTTGTACTTCCTAGTGAAAAGCATAGTCTCGGTTTTGGATGGGTTAACCCCAAGTTCGAATTCGCGACACCAGTTCGACACAATAGAGAGTGAATAGTTCAGTTTTTCGGAAAGTGTTTGGGGGAATTTGCCGGATGCCGCGATTGCTATGTCGTCCACATAGGCTATCACTTTGCATCCAGTAGATTCCAATCTCACCAGTAGTGTGTTAACTGCCAGGTTCCAGAGGAGGGGTGATAAAACACCCCCTTGTGGCGTGCCCCTGTTAACCACCCTCCTGGATTGGGCACTGCCGATCGTGGAAGTGATGATCCTAGATTTTAGTAGAAGCTCTATAAATTTAAGAAGACCTGAATTCAGGTTAAGATTATAGAGTGCGGAGATGACAGAGTTGGGGCATACATTGTTGAATGCTCCCTCGATGTCCAGAAATATGGCAAGTGTGAATTCCTTGTACGCCAAGGATTTGTCAACTTGAGAAATGAGAGAATGAAGTGTTGTTTCAATCGATTTGCCTTTAGAGTAAGCGTGTTGAGATACAGAGAGAAGAGAAGGGTTGATCGATGTCCTGATATGTAGGTCAAGAGCTCTTTCTAGAACCTTAAGAAGAAAGGATGTTAGACTTATGGGTCTGTAATCCTTAGGTTTGGTGTGCGAGGCCTTCCCAACTTTTGGTATGAAGACGACCCGAGCCGTGCGCCAGCGTAAGGGAATATATTGCAATCTGAGGCTTGCATTATATATTTGTAGCAGCCATGGAAGGATAATCTCTTCCCCATTTTGGATATCAGCAGGAATGATGCCGTCCGGTCCGGGGGACTTGCATGGCTTAAATGTTTGAATGGACCACTCAAGGTGACTTTTTGTCACTTGGAATGTGGGGAGGCTATCATGGGAAACCTGCTCCACCTGGTAGAGTGCTTGATCCGCTGAGGCTAAACTCCCTGGGAAGTGGGTGTCTAGCAGGATATCAAGGGTTTCGGCGCTTGAGTGAGTCCAGCTGCCATCTGGTTTTTGGATACAGTCAAGGGCTTTGTTAGAGGAGTGGAGAATTTTACGAAGACGGCTAGCCTCGGACGTCGATTCAATGCTTTCGCAAAATTCCCTCCATGACGCTCGTTTCCCTCGCCTAATGGCGTATTTCAACTCTTTTTGTTTATTTTTGAAAGGGGCCCAATCAGCTGTAACTTTAGCTTTGTTGAAAAGCATTCTACAAGTTTTGCGAAGACTTGCAATTTCCGAGTTCCACCACGGAGGTTTAGGTTTGCCCCGTGGTTCGGGAGTGATGCAAGAAATATGAGTGGCTTTTTTAAAAGCTGTGGTCAGATCGTCGACCGCCCGATCAATGTCGGGACAGTTGTGGATAATAGGGGGAGTCGTTGCTAAGCATGACCCCAGTTTGAGCCGGAAAACGTGTTCGTGTTTTTTCTATTGACTGGTTTAAGAGATTCTGTATTGCCTGTAGTCTCCCTCAAGTCAATGTCAAAGGTGATATAGCAGTGGTCCGAAAAGGAGCATTCCTGTGAGACGAACCAATTGCTTATCATGTTGGAGTAGTTATCGCTGACGAGGGTGATGTCAAGCACTTCCTTCCTGACGGATGTAAGGAAGGTCAGCTCATTTCCCCGGTTAGCAATGCCTAAGTTATTTGAAATGATAAAGTCGAAAAGACACTCACCTCGATCATTTGTGCCGGAGCTGCCCCATATTTCGTGATGGGCATTGGCATCGGCGCCGATAATTAGCGGAATCTGTTTCTGGTGGGCTACAGCAACCATTTGCTTCAGTATGTCTGGTGGCGGGGAGTCGCCATAGTCATGAGCCATGTAGTTCGAGGACATCCAGAAAGTCCGTGGACCCATTTCAATGACCATGGCAACATTGTCTTTGTCACTGAATCTAGGGAGTAAAAGAGCGTTAACGCTGTTTTTTACCAGAATGCAGGATCTTGGTTTACCTTGATCCTCGATATATACCATACGATATCCGTATGCATTGAGTCCAGAAACCCGGTCATTTATGACCCAAGGTTCTTGGACGAGAATGAGCTCCTCCCCTATATCCGAGAGGCGGAGAAGCAGGGCTGCCGAGGCAGTTTTCGAATGCTGAAGGTTAATCTGTAGTACCTTCAGCATTGTCTGGAAGAGTGATTATAGTGGAATTCAACTCCTCCTCTTCGGACATTGGAGAGATGTATCCACCAGCCGCATCCGTGTCCATGTGGTCAAAGAATTCTCCGACCAGTTCGGAAGTTGAGAAGCGGCTGCTTCTGGTTGTAACGGAGCACATACTCTCATTGTCACTACCCGACAAAGGGGTGAGAGCCGGGCCCGAGCAGCTAGGCTCTTTGGCAATGGCTTGTGGGACAGCACCAGCTGGGGGAGGCTGTTGGGGGGCTTGGGCATCGCACTTGTAGATGCGGAGAGTGATGGCTCCAAAGCCATAATTAATCATCCCCTCGCGGGAGTTGATGGGAACAAGGGATTGCTCGTTCAAAATGATGGTGACCTCACGCAAAGTGCCTTTGGGGTCACCAACTTTCGCGACCTTCCAGCCATCGGTGGGAAGATCGGTGTTGCTGAGCTTGAGGATCTTTAAGATTGCCTCGGGCTCAGAGGGCTCGGCAGGAAGCCATGTTTTGGAGCGAGGGCGTTGGGGAACCTGGTTCAAAGGTACAGCGTTGAGCTGTGCACCCGGCCATATCTCACCTACCCTATTGATCGCTACCTTGTATAGATCCGCCGAGCGTTGGTCCGAGCAAGATACGATCTTAATATGTCCTTGATACCACCCTGCGTCACGGCAGCTGGGTGAAGGACCAGGGTTGAGGGACATAACCTCAACGAATATTGGTAACAGTGCCATTTCGACCTGTCTCCAATTGGCAGGAGTAATGGTCCCATCGGCATTGGCAGAGTCGACCACAGCCCATGTGAGGCTCTCTTTCACAATCTCACTAAGCGGTTTGGAGAGCTTAGGCTTGGGAGTAGCCAGCCTTACGCGCTTAGGTATGCTTTGGGTGGATTGGCCCGGGCGATCGGCTGATCTCTGCCTCTTGGGGTTACCGGCTGCTTGTGCAGTGGAGGAGTGGACACGCACATCAGCGTGTGCTTTTGCCCACTCAAGCTTGCCGTTGCCGTATTCTGACAGTTGAGATGGTTCTGAAGCGTTGAGCCTCGTCAAAATACGGTAAGCCGCTCTACGCGTCCTGTACGCCCTTGTACTCGGGTTCACGTTGGTAGGTGCACCTGAAGGAGGAGCGGTACGGGGAGCAGTTACCATCGACTTGTGAGGCAAAATCGAGGCGTTTGCTGAAGAGGGCTTAGGCGGAGCGACTGCTGCTGGTTTATGAGTCAATACCCTAGCAGCCGCTGAAGAGCCTGGGGACAGCGAAGAGCTCTTGGGTGGCTTATTAGCCGAAGCTGTGGTGCTTGTTGAAGGGGCAGTGCTTATGCTGCTTGTCTTCGAACCAAGGGCGGGGGTGTTGCTGGTGGGCATTTGCCTAGCCAGGGTTTTGCGCGTCCCTGAGGGGATATGCGCGGAAATTTTGTTTGTGTTTGTGTTTTTATTTTTTGTTGTGTCCATGCAATAAGGGTCCCCACTCAAAGCCGCTATCTCAGTCCGAACGTGTGGTCACTAAATATGGTCCCATGGTTATCTGTGCAAGCAGGGAGGCCATGCGAGGGTTGGCACAAGCCCTTATGGGGTCAAGTGCTCAGAGCCAGACCAGTGCTAATCGGGAGTTCCACTCAACCGAACCCACACTACCGACCTAACGGTAACAGACGTCGAACGTACTTTGAGGCCTGCCAAGGTTTTAACGGGACGGGGGCAGCTGCAACCTTAGACTGGAGCCGTTCACACTCAAGTTTCACCTTGGTTCTACCGTGACAAGCTTATTAAGCTTAAGTCTGCGAATAATATTCCAAGCACAATAATTTATTTATTTCCCTTTTTTAGTTTGTTTTCGTATACAACATTCGTTAAGAGAGCAGATTTGACACATATTATTACTGTTTTCCTCTCACTCTCTCAATTAATAATACCTGGTAAATGTATTTTGAGCAGCGCCAGCCTTGATGCAACGACGTTGCATCAAGGCGCCAGCATACAAAAAGTTTGTTGTTCGAGAATGTGACCAAAGAGCATACATATAGAGAGCTCGCATGACGAACAAAGTAATTGTTGCAA
This sequence comes from Clusia tigrina, assembly GCA_920105625.2. Classification (NCBI taxonomy): domain Eukaryota; kingdom Metazoa; phylum Arthropoda; class Insecta; order Diptera; family Clusiidae; genus Clusia; species Clusia tigrina. The sequence goes on along the minus strand of OV050032.1, from coordinate 42,695,631 downwards.
AAAAACACGCATTTCATCTCGTAGATCTGCTTATGCTATGTTCCCACCAGGTATTATTAATAGAAGACCTTGCCGCTCACCGATTTATGTGAAATCTCCTTCACTTCATTTCAAAAAAATTTTGATTGATTCAATCTCTATGTTTCTATACTCTTTGATGTGACTCATATTTCTTTACTCTATGCTTTAACAAAGAAACACGAATAAATGTGAATTTTCATTAAGACAATTTCGATTTACCAAAATTTTGAGCGAAAATAAAGTTGAGAACTTTATAAATTGAAATGGAGTTTGAAATTTTGGCATACATGTTAAAATTATGATTGAACTATATTATAATATGAAATTACACGAAAAATCATGAATTTTTGAGGATCACCACTTCGAAATATGTATGTTCAAGATAGTTGATTAAATCTTTGATTTTAAATTTAGACATATTTTAAGTTGGTGTTAAGTGGAAATTTAGCTATATCGAAAGTTCTATACGAATACTTGAAAATTTACAAGAGTTTCGGGTTTTTCGTGCAATTTGATTCAACTTGGCTGGCACACAGCCAACTTTGGATTAGAAAGAAAATGCATTTTATCGAGAATTATAGGAGTGAGAGGGTGAGGGAACTCTACTACAGACCAAACCAATTTGCGAACTTATATTCGAAATAAATTAAACTAACGATTTCATTTAGTTTCTTTATTTTACTTTTTAATTGTTCAGTTGGAGACTTTTTAAGTTGTTTGCTTTCATGCGAAGCGTGTGAATAGAATATAATGGAATCAAATTGAATCGAAACAATTCTTGATTGAACTTAATTTTTCACAATTCTTCAATTGCCTGAATGAACACAAATTATACATCGTCGATAGTCTTGAAATTGGATAGTGTTGTCCCAATTGAAGTGTGCAAAAATAAAGCCCTGTTCGTACAGGTCATACGAACCGAACGGCAAATGGCAGTGAATGACATGATAAATCATTGCAATGAATGTGATGAGAGGTAAATTTGCTGTAATTGGGGATCGTTAAGTTCCAATTACGTTAATACATTCATGTGTAACTATGTAATGTATTCTGATATTGACCTTATCAATTCTGTTTTCATCAAAACTTTTTTCAATTAATCGTTTGCTTTACTGCAATCTTTGCAAGGTATTTAGTGATACGAATATTCCACATAGCCAACCCTTCGACCTCAACTGCATATTCCCGATACCTCTTTCATGACGCTGCATAATTTTCAATATACTAAGTGAATGTACAAAAAATACGTGTACTTTGTTTCCTCCCAAAATCGTCAGACCCCAATTATGATGTACAATCAATTGGCGACAATAAAAAATAATGGTTGATTTTCCTCGCAGTGATTGAAAGGGAATTTAGTGTAAAATCATCTTGATTAGTTTGAAAGAGTAGACCTTATGAACTTTGCGGGGTCATTCAGCATTCTGCTTGTCATTGCAGTAAAACGGAAATATTCCATATACATAAGTACGAATCTATTTGGTTAATGTTATTTTATTCTTATTTATTCAGCTGCGTATGCAATACTTCGCTCGATGACCTTTTAATATCTTATTCACCGAAAAATTATACTGATATGACTTGAACATTCCAGAACCTTTCCAATTCTTTTAACAATAAACGGTCAAAGCCCCCTACTAAAATACCTCGTCATGTACTGTCGCGTTGAATTGACGTAAAAACAGACCATATGAAAAGCTCGAAAGTCGGTACCAGTGAAAGTGTTTCTTCCAGCTATTTGAGTGTGGTGTGATTGTGATCCACGGATATGTCTGGTTTGTTACTATGATGTTGATGCTGCAAGCACTTTGATCCATTTGCAAAATTGTAGAGAGCTGGCTAAGAAGTAGATCAGTGATGTGAAGCGTCCTAAACACATCCTCTCTCAAGAATTTGAAGCACGCTATTGTTGACTTCCTAACTCGAGCGAAGTCACTAGTAGTTATTAGGGATGGGTAGCAAGAAACTCTTTTTAACATAAACTTGTACAAATTGTTGTTTTGCCGACCCAAAACTTTTTTATTGTTGTTTATTGATAATGGTTTTTCTGCTCTTCTTACTGAGATAATTTTATAAGAAATGTTGGTGGCCCCGCGTTTTTAATATTTTGTCTGTCGATATCTGTTCTAGACACAAACACAAAAAACTTCGTCCACTTCATATTTGTCGCCAACTACTTGTATAGCAGCATGTTCTCGAACTGTGATGGTCGGAGCACAATTTAAAAGCAAATACTTAGTTTCTTTTTTATGAATTGATTTTTTTTGCAAAAATTAAACTTTCGGAAAAGATATTCCCAAGGACAATATACGTCCTTATATATCCATAAGTGTACATAGCCAGTGAAGAGATTTTCAAACTAACTATCTTTCTTCCCTAATATTTCATTTTACAGACTTTGCCATCACAACCAAATCGAGAATTATTTTCTATGATGATCATTGGCAAGAGATCACCTCCTCGGCACACCAGTTCGAACAGTTGTCGGCCATTACATTCGATGAGACAGAAGAAACCATCTATTTCAACGACAAAGTGCATAACAACGGTAGCATTTTCTCGCTAAAAATACCAACGTTGCAAGAAGATCCGCATATCATTGATAAAGTCGTACAACGCACCCAAAACGAAACCATCACAAGTATTACGTATGATCCTCTCAATAGGAACTTGTTTTGGGCAGATGGGCATAATAAAAAGATCTATTTCGTTTCCATTGATGATCCAGAAACATCGCCACCGAAGGTCCTGGTTGACTTTGCCGATGAGGAATCGATTCCCGATGGCATCGCGATTGATATATGCCGCCGTAAGCTGTATTGGACTAACTCTAATTTTAAAAATGCCTCTGTGGAGCGCGTCGATTTAGATGGCAACGAACGTGAAGTCATTGCAAACTCGGAGCTCTATTTGCCACACGGCATCATCGTCGATCAATTGTCTGACCGTATATACTGGGTGGTCGATCAGCAAGGTGTACATTTCTCAATTGAGAGCGCAAATTTAGATGGTAGTGATCGTCGCATTATTGTGAAAGGGCTAAATAATGTTCCATTCAATTTGGCTGTAACCAAAGATACCATTTTTTGGACCGATCTTACTCATAATGCTGTTTGGAGCCACTCAAAATTTGCTAGTGTGGAAGTCAATCAAACGGGAACGCCACTGGCTGAGGCAGCTGAACCCCACAAAGTAATGAGCTTTACCGACCAGCCACGTGGAATTGTAACACGCTCACGTTTCCTCACGTTACTCCAAAATGATAAGCACTGTGCCGGCATAGTAACAAAAATCAAGGAACTACTTCTGAAGCCAAAACCAACGCTTAATCCAATCGATGTGCAAATAGCTAAATTCCGTCGTGAATACTGTCTGAACGGTGGCGAATTCAACAGCCAGAGTGGTATGTGCATCTGCAAGATAGGCTTCAATGGAGCGCGATGTGAGACGGACGAATGCCACAACCACTGTGTACATGGCACTTGTTCCATGTCGTCGACGGGCTTTCCCAAATGCACCTGCCAGAAGGGCTTTTACGGGGAACGGTGTCAGTCGTCGAAATGTACCCGGTACTGCTTCAATGATGGTCTCTGTAAAATCGAAAGCAATGGCGAACCCACTTGCGAGTGTACGGATAACTTCGGGGGCCAGCGTTGCGAACAGAACTCCACAGAGATTTGTTCACTCTTCTGTAGAATTCTGAAGCATGAACCGGAAACTTATGTACCATTTGGCTGCCACGACATGTGAGTCTTTTTGTGTCCTTTTGTTCCATGTGAATAAGAAATGTAATCATTATATTCAATTTCAATTATCTTTATTTTTTGTGCAGTTGCGAGGAACTCTCCCAACAAACAGAAGATGGCGATGGCATTTATGGCATACCGAAGTACCAACATCTGGAAGTATGCAAAAACTCGATCACCTGGAACAGCACCGTCATCAGTGTTATAGTATGCAGTGTTGTGCTTAGTCTCTGCCTGGTGCTACTGATCGTCCACGCACTGCGTCGTTTCTATAAACCTGCTCGCCCGCGCATCAAGAAGACTTTCGTCGTGAGGAAGCAGGCAACTCCCATGTCAGACACACCGTTAACCAATCGTCCAATTGCCACAGAACAATGCGAAATAACCATAGAGAATTGCTGCAATATGAACATTTGTGATACGGTACATTAAATTATATGACTTGGTCCGATTTTGCAATCGTCAGATAAGACCACTTCTATCTGACTATTGGAAAATACAAAAATGGCGCATCTGATGATGACAGTCTATTGAAAAACAGGCCCTTTTATAAATAAATGATATTTATTTAATATTATTTTTGTTTAGCCCTGTTTCGATCCTAAACTGGTTCAGCAGTCCTTGTCACGCGATGCAAACACCAAGGAGGATAAAAAGATGCTTATACACAACATGGAAGATGAGCTTTATTAATGAGGGATGTGCTGTTTAAATTAATTGGATTGGAGTAATTGGGTGGATGCCTGTTTGACTTATTTTAGCCTATAATTTCACAAAGATGTCATTAAAGAAGAGAGGTCTTCAAGAGCGCATTAGCACTATATACTTAAATAGGATTGGAGCAACTGAAAAAGTACCCAAATCCACAGATCGCACCAGAATAAATTAGCAGCTACCACTATACATAATTTAGTTTTGGCGCAACAAGGCTACCACAAAACAGAAATAAGCTTTAAGAAATTAACAGCCAAATAATGTCCAATTGCTACAATATATTTTTAATTTTCTTTTATATAATTATTTATATATATATATATATATATATATATATATATATATATATATATATATATATATATATATATATACATATATACGAACATATTACATATATATATATCTATATATGTATTCCACTTATTTATATGGTAAACAAGTTGAATGTGTTCGATGCTGACAATTCTTTGCAAATGGTTCAATTGAAAGTGTTTTATTTTGCGTCTTTACAAAAGTGGTCAGCGTCGGGCTCATTGTTGTAGTAGAATGTTTATAAAACATCGTCTCAAAGCTATTGCCAATGAATTAATAATTAAGCTGACTATATGATTAACCAAACATGACTTGGAAAAAACAAAACAAAAAGGCAACTCGTAATATATCATATACATAAGAATTGCAGATACGGATAGGAAGAATAACGTTGTACTTGAAACGGTTACTTAAAAATTGATTTTGTTTGAGAAACAAAAGCCTCACGACTGTCAGTAGCTTTTAAAGTATCGTCGTAAAACACTTGCACAAACTTACATGCAATATAAATCTAGAAGCAAACGCAACGAACGCACTTTCTTTAAAGACAAGCAGCCAGGTTGCAGCCAGCTACTTCAGTAAATTACAACAATATTTGTAGAAGCAATAAAAAACAATGAAAACTCGCTCTCACAAGAAAATAATACTAAAAAAAGAGAATGAGAACTTAGCTGTAAGCATTATTAACCGAAATGTGATGTATGTATTGTAGTGATTGATTTATTTGCTCTGTAAATAAATACATAAAGTTCTATGTAACATTTCTCAACTTTGAAGTATGCACCAAAAGTAAAATGTACGTGTAAGCAGGAGCACCAATACCACCGAGGTCAGCGCCTGATATCTGGACGTTTGCCAGTGCTGCGTTCACCATTTTATGAAAAACCGAGTTTTGTGTACAACAGGCACTTAATTTTAATCTAACCTAATGTAACGTAGTTTAAGAAAAAATACACTGGTTATGATGAGTAAATTAAAAGTGTCAATTTGGAGCAGACTGGCGCAAGACTGCTATTAAAATTGAAGTGCATTGGAAATTAAATATTGATATGGAAGATTTTATTTTTTAACGTATTTATATATTTGCTCGCTTTAATGAGCTAATTGCTGTCAGCCGTATTCCGATTGAAAATTCCGGGGATATTTTTTGCAACCCGTTTCATGGGTTTTGTGGAAAGGAGAGAAAATTCCTTGGAGTTTTGAATCAGAGTAAGGCTGAATATGCATTGCCATAAACTGGAGCATAACTTAACGTAAGAATCACCCCCTCCAGATCCTTGCTAAATTATCATATGCTTTTTATAAGCACTCGCACTGAAACAACTAATTAATCGATGAGTTGAATCTGTGCACATAAATCAAGTGAGCCATGGTGGCAGGATCATTTCTTCTTCTTGGGCCTGGATTCACATTTCTAGATGTGTGCATGTGTGCACTTATAGTTATAATAACATATAATGTTAATTTCACAGAAACTACTTTTAAGTGGGCTGTTTATTAAATCTGCAAGTTCCTTTTGTTTCAATATAGTAAGGTGGTAGAGTAGTTGTCATTGATTTATCTATTATACATTTAAACATAATCCTATCGCGCAGTGTATTGTGTGTTAAGTTCAAAATACGGGTAAATAAAATTAGTTATTAATACTACTTAGCAATAGGTACATATAAAAACATATACTTGTAGATCTATTTGGTTTTTGCGGCGTCACACGTGCGTTGTTCAATTTAATAACATAGTGTAATGATTTCAAACATGACACATCGGAACTGCGATGTTTAAAATGCCTAAATTCACTCTAATGTACTTAATATTACTTTTGATTTAATCTGGTCTTTTTAATTGTACGTAGATTTAATCTGTAAATAACATATTTGCCAAGAGCTAAGATGGAATAATAAAAATGTATGCAATAAATAAAACCCATTAGATGTGCTTTTATTACAGATCAAATCCATGGCAAGTTCGCATTTGAACAGATAAGCCGACAATATTATTGTCCGTTCAAATATGCTGATCGTGATAAATATATACATAGGTGAAAAAATGCTTTACAATAAAGTTTGGAACGTCAAGCTATTGGTATATGGGATTATCGTCGGATTTACATAAATAATAATTGAAATGTAAATCAATTCCGAAAAGTAGCTCCTATTTCCGTTGGCCACAAATTCAAAGAGCGCTTAGTTTTCAGTGGAATCTGATCCGTTCAGAGTACTGCACTGTAATAGCACACAATGTAAACATTAGTTGGCATGAAGTTGAAATCGCATTCGATAATATTGAGTGTGCTCCACCCAAAATGATGCATATCTCCAAATAACATCTATACTTACATGCGTATTCAATTTATCTTCTTTCTAAAGGAATGGGTCAACGTAGCTCTTAAACTTTTTGACAGATCGCTCGGCTGGTCGTATGGCGAGGGATTTTCCAAAGATGGTGAACTCGAGATTTCCGAAATGCATACTAAATACACATTCACTTTTGGGTACCGTTCTGATGCGATGATCCGTTCCAAGCAACTTTAATACGTTTTTTGTGTCAAGCACGACAATTCCCGCTACGCCTATAAGTGTAGGGCATTTTGACTGCAGTACGGTCATTTTTGCACCATGCAAATCCATTTTCGCCAGCAATTTGCTAAAGCCGTCATAACGGGGTTCGTATACCGCAGGGATCACACTGCCTTTAGACAAACCCAAGTGTTCACGAACATAACCTTTCCACAGCCGATGAAGTGGTAATGCTTCTTCATATTGCATTTGGCGTGTGGGCAATGTATGTAGACCAAGATCTGAATACTGGCGTCGGGTGAGTGTGGCAGCTTTGCTGGCATGGCGCTTGCGACTCTGCTGTTTTTTACTTTTTGTACCATGCAGCATTGTTACATGCTCCGGTATAATATTTATGGAACTACGCTTAGCGGGTACCACCATGTCCGTGATAAGTTCCACCAATCTAGATGTGTTCGGTTCCATCTTCACAGTAGCTACTGATATAATTTCGAATTATCAAAAATATCACACCTGCAAGCAAGAATTGTGCATTCGTTTATATGACGAATATTAAAAATTATACGAAATTTTCAAACCAATAATCTAAATCAAAATAAAATCCAATATATATACATATATACTTGATGCAACGACACAGGTGGTGCAGATAAGTGACGTTCTGTTTTGTTGTTCTCTTTCGGTCTCGGTTCTGTCAAATTATGAAAACCGGTGCCGCCAAAAAATTTGCCGCGCTTTATTGAAATTATCGAAACATAAAATTTTGCTGATTATAAAATTTATTATTTATTATTAACACTGCGGCCACACGTGCCAGTAACTGGCTGCCAGTTGAGAATACATATTATTTTCGAAATTTCGAAATGTTGCTGCCAGTGGCCACGGTGGCCACACGTGCCAGTGCAAGTTCATTTATAAAATATCATCGTAGGGAAAGGTTCTCCCTACAGTAGCGTTTTTATAAGAGAGAACCAGTTTTGAAACTGTTTTTTTAAGGTGCGCCCATACATTTTCAATGGGGTTCATATCAGGGCTTTATGCTGGTGTATCTATGACTATATATATGCAATTATATAGGAGTTTTATTTAAATATTATTTACTTTTAGTTTATTAGTTTCTTCTTTCGTACCATTTAGGTTGCCTTTTTGTATGGCGCATACGAAGCCTAGTTATTTTGGTATTAGTAATTTTTTATTGTTTTCAAACTATTATACATTTTTTTCTTATTTGTAGTACTAAAACGTCCAACTCTTACATTACAACAAAAAATTTTGTGAAAATAATTTTTGTAGTTGGTGTTATTGTAGCATTTTTTAAATTCAATAGTACTTTTTTATTTCTCTCTTGTGCATCAGTGATTCAGAGTATGAATTTGACATTTACTGGCCGCATATGTCAAAAATTTACTGGCTCTGAAATTTCGTTGCCAGTAGCGCCGCCAGTAGCAAATGTGTGAGAGTATTGAGGAAATTCTTTGAAGGTATTAAGTTTTTCGAACTTGCGCTGGCGCGTGTAGCGTCGGGGTAAGTGAAAATAATAAAATGGGCAAATTTTGTGTAATATGCCGCAAAAGTTGGGGCAAAGAAAATGTGAACTGTTTCAAAGTTCCAAGTGACGACATTATCTCAGCCGTTATAAAACTAAAATTTCAGGCGTCAAAGAAATTTTTCGCCCGTTACTACAAATATTCTCATGGCTCCGGAACCCGCCTGCTGACTATTTTGACAGAACCGAGATCTGAATTCTCTCAAAATATATCTGCACCACTTGTGTCGTTGCATCAAGCATATATACCCTAATTTACGGAAAGTCGATTCGTTTATGTTGAGAACCCAAAATGAATTTACTTATGAGGTAAATGCAAGGCGAATTTCATACCTTCAGAACTGTCAAACACAAGCAATGTGCGATTAGATACTGTTCAAAATAAAGAAATTCAGGAGAATGGAGAAATTCATAAGAGCTGCTTAAACGATCCATTTCCTTTGCCCGAGTATTTATTTCACAGCACACATTTGCATCTCATATTGTTTATTGTTTTAATTCCATATTTTTAAGATTTCACAAATATAAAGTATTATTCAATGAAATCAAATCTCAAATTGCAATTGATTGCATATTTGCTTTGATAGCATTTTTCTACATATTAAATTTTGACGTTAATGCGGGAAAAATCTGAGCACACTGGGAAAAAAGGTTCAAAAAAATTTGTTCTTGCATTCACCATATAAGTAAATTCATCTTGTTCATAACCATATGCTTAAGTTTGGAAACAACTGAAGTAGCGTATAAGCAAATATAGTGAATGGAGAAGATTTGTAGTTTTGTGCTTGATGCAACGACACAGGTGGTGCAGATAATTGACGTTTCCTAGCCTATTCTCTTTTGTTGTTCTCTTTCGGTCTCGGTTCTGTCAAATTATGAAAACCGGTGCCGCCAAAAAATTTGCCGCGCTTTATTGAAATTATCGAAACATAAAATTATGCTGATTATAAATTTTATTATTTATTATTAAGTGAAAATAATAAAATGGGCAAATTTTGTGTAATATGCCGCAAAAGTTGGGGCAAAGAAAATGTGAAGTGTTTCAAAGTTCCAATTGGCGGGATTATCTCAGCCGTTATAAAACTAAAATTTCAGCCGTCAAAGAAATTTTTCGCCCGTTTCTACAAATATTCTCATGCCTCCGGAACCCGCCTGTTGACTATTTTGACAGAAGCGAGATCTGAATTCTCTCAAAATTTATCTGCACCACCTGTGTCGTTGCATCAAGGTTTTGTGACACACTGTCATCAAAAAATATCAGTGCGAGAGATTTCTCTGAAGATTGAGTCTCTTGTCACATTAGAGGCGTTTGACCACGGGATGAGTACAATTTTGTTCTGCCTCACGTTGTCACGCTTGGGTTATTTGTACCGAGGAACAGTGCGTTGCCAGTGGGCAAAAATCGTAGAATTTGTTGTTCGATATATGGACATACATATATGGTATTTTTGAAAACGTAATTTATCAATCATCAAGATTCTACCAATCGGTTTTGTACAAACTTTACAATATGCTGCGATAAATCGCTTGAAGATGGTGGAGCAGTTTTTGGTTATACACGGAAAAAATTGTTAAAAATGCAGCTTATGAAAAATTAAGTTAAGGTCAAATTTTTTATTTACAGTATTTATCATAGAACCACCAAAAATTAATTTAATTAAATTTAATTTCGCTTGTGGTGCGCTATTTATAAAAAGCAAATTTATTTTCCCAAAATTTTTATAAATACCAAAATCATCTGAAATCAGGTCTTTTTTTCTTTTATCCAAAAGTATGGTCTTTTAACACTTAAAAAAAAAAATTACAGCCTTTTTGCGCTTTGCAAAGTATTCCCTTCTTCGCAAAATCTTTGGTCCTGTTCGAATTGGCGACGACTATCACATTCGAATGAATCGCGAGCTGTATGCGCTCTACGCCGACATTGGCATAGTCCAGCGTTTAAACATTCAGCGACTACGCTGACTGGGCCATGTCCATCGTATGGATGAAGAAGCTCAGGCGAAAAAGGCATTCGGAGCGAGAGCCGAAGATTGACAACGAAGGGGGAGACCGTGCCTCCGGTGGATAGACCAAGCTGAGGAAGCACTGACCACGCTTGGTGTGACTAAGTGGAGAAGGCGCGCGCGAAGCAGCGGCGGCTCGCAAGAGGTGCTCAAATCGGACGTAATCCGACCACGGGTTGTAATGGCCACCTAAGAAGAAGAAGAAGAAAATATTCCTTTTTTAGTAAGAGTATAAAATCCCCCTTTTCAATCAAATGCATCACTTCTAAAAAATGACAACAATATTTACCGTTATTGAAATGTCAAAAAGGGAAAAAAAGTAAAAAAACAACAAAGCATGATGTCAAAAAGTGAAAAAGAATAGCAAACAAGTGGTTTATTTAAAAACAGCGCAAAAAATACTAGAACTCAGTTATATAAATGGTGAGGTCGCTAAAACTCTTTGATTTTTAAGTAGAGAAAGGATAGAAGCTCAGGACACAGCCGTTAGTAATGAAGACGATTCCGACGAATTCTTGTTTATTATATACAATATTTTGCAGAATGGTGGTTTTGTCATTAAAGAAATACGTTACTTTTTAGTTAATAACGTTACTGTCGTCTTATAAAATTTTCTGTTGTTAAGGAAAACCGTGAAAGAATATCATAATATAATGAAGTATCAAAAACTGCAAATCTAGTATGTGCTGTTATACGAGGGGTACTATTTATATTTCGGGAATAGCAAACAATAGCAAACATTTTTAATTGAAAATGGCTTTATTGTTTTTCAAAAGATTCCCCTTGATGATCAATACACTTTTGCATTCGTTCAAACCATTTGTCATAGCAGTTTTTCCATTCTTCTTGAGACACCTCCAAAACATGGTTTTTTAACGCTTCAACTGCTTCTTCGGCGCTCGTAAATCGTTGTCCACGCAGTTTACCTTTGATATTCGGGAACAAGAAGACGTCATTGGGTGCCAAATCAGGACTGTACGGAGGATGAGTCATCAATTCGATATTTTAACTGCTCAAAAATTCACCTGTTTGACGAGATGAGTGAGAACTCGCATTGTCATGATGGAGAATGATTCGTCTTTGGCGGTTGGTTTTACGAATTTCTCCGAAGACTTCCGGCAAACAAATGGTCGTGTACCACTCAGAATTGACCGTCCTACGTTGCTCAAGCGGAACAGTGGCCACATGACCCATTCGGCCGAAGAAACAGGCGACCATTTGCTTCGCTGTGATTCTTCCACGAATAACTTTTGTTGGATTTAGCTCGTCTTGGAATACCCACACGGTCGATTGTGGTTTTGTTTCCGGCTCATATGTATATATCCATGATTCGTCACCTGTCACAATTTTATACACGTCTTTTGAAGCACCACGGTCGAACTTTTTAATCATTTCCTTACACCAATTGACACGAGCCTTTTCTTTTGACCGATTGTCAAATTATGTGGGATCCAACGCGAACAAATCTTTTTTACAGCCAAATGTTCATGCAATATTGAATGTATGGAAGTGGAAGTAATGCCCAAGGTGTTCTCTATCTCACGATATGTCACATGACGATCTTGCATTATCAGCTCACGCACTGCATCGATGTTTTGTGGCACAACAACCGATTTTGGACGACCTTCACGGAGTTCGGACCACGATTGAATTCACTATACCTGCGATATACTGTGGATTTGGATGGTGCTTTATCGCCATACAAAAAACTGAGTTCATCGACACATTCTTGTTGAGATAATCCACGTCGAAAGTTGTGAAAAATAATCCAACGAAAACCTTCTCTTGAAATTTCCATTTTTTGGCCAAATTGATTTCCTTAACTCAATGTAAACAAAACAAATAGCACTTGTACATCAACACGTTGTGAGTACGTTTATGCTAAAAAATATCAAACTTGATCATGGTGTTGCCAGATTTTAGCTATTGATACTAGTGCTGCCAGTTCCCTAAATATAAATAGTGCCCCTCGTACTTTTCAACAACAAAGTCAATGAAGTTTCTAATGAATTGCATTGCACTATGATAGATGGATCCATTGATTCACAAAAGTACCAAACGCAAATAATTATAAATATGCGTTGTCCACATTGCATGCATGGATTCGATGTTTTGAGTGCTTGCTGCATATCGTTTGCCTTTCAAATGATGGCAAGTACGAAGTGGAAACAAAGAGACTTTTTACAAAACAGAACAAGGATTCAAAGCGAATTTAGGAGTAGATTAGGATTAATAATAGATCCAGTCAAAACTGGATTCGGAACGACAAATGATGGAAACAGTGGCAGTAGAAGTGGCATCCGAAATTTCTGGCATTAACAAAGATCTCATTCACAATTTTTCAATTATATTGCGATTACATTCATGTGGAATGCTTATTAATATCGACGCATTCAAAGACCTTCTCAAAATAACTGGAAATATGTACTTGATTAATTAAGGATGGTTCTATATGCCTTCCAGTGTAGACAACATTTTTATACATAGGTGCGAGGTGATACAGTTTTTCGATCTACCAATTGGAAAGAAATAATGCAGCTATCTCACACTTTATATTTATAAAAATTTATCACATATTCAAAATTTATCACGTCATTTTTCAATGAAAGCTCTAGAAGCAAATCATAAACATTTTAGAAGAGCGCGCACACAACATTCTAATAAAGATTTAATGTCTTATTTAATATTATCAACTGATCCTCAGAGAGTTATTAAAAAAACAATAATTTCCAAAAAAAATTCATTGTTCATAATTCATGAACTGAAAAAGTACTTACGCGATGGTGCAGAGCAGCAAATTTTAACCGATTCCGACGAAAGTTCAAGTTTCAGTGATTATTTTATATCCTACACTTAAGTTTGTTCTTGCATTTGTAACTACCATAAGGAGGAGTGTCCTTCTCTCCGACTGTCTGTCTTATATAGGGTAGATGGAGAAACAAAATCCGAACGTGGAGACGCCTGGGAAGGGGCAAGAGGAATTTTTCCGTGACATGTCAACAACGCTAATGAGGCCAGGGGAACTCGACGAAGTAACGGGCCCAAATCCGTCGGGAGAGGCTATGGGGCAAAGCCCAAGGAGAAAACGATGCAGACGCCGTGTGGGCCAATGAGGGTAACCGGGCAGCGGGGATTTAGGCACACAACAAGATCGGTTAGAAGTGCTATTAGAATAGGGGCGAGCTCCAAGTAAACCGCTGCTCGGAAAACAAGTATGGACGAGGAAACCCGAACGACGATCAAAGAAATAGTAGGAGAGACAATAGGAAAAGAAAGGAGTCTCATGATGGTGGAAGTGAAAGAGGCTATCAGACACGTCATGAGGAAGATGAGTGGAAACGGGGGAACCCAGGAGCACTCAAGCGATTCGTCCCCGTCGGCACTCATCATAAGCAACCTATGAAAGGGTGAAGGAGGCGCTTCCACCGTGGATAGGCAGTGAAGGGAGAGTTACAGGGACAGCGAGAGAAATGGCCCTGCAACATTTTAAAGTGGAAAGATGGGGGGGTGACCTTTAGCGGCAAGAGAGGGCAAGACAATGTAGAAGACTTCGCATTCCAGGTGAAGCATCTTCAAAGGCATTATGCAGTTCCTTGGCCTGAAGAAGCCAAACGGTGGTACTGGCTGTACTTAAGAACGAAAGCGACGCCAGGCTGGCTGACCTTAAAGCAGAGCACTTATGCAGAGGTTCGAGAGCACCCAGAGCGATTTTGAAGTGATGGGAAATAATGGGTAGGTGCAGGTACGTGGGGGAGTCAATAGATGACTTTATCCACGTTGTACAAAAAAGGGAAGGTAAGGAAAACGATTTTTTTTTGTGCCCGGATTAAAGGATTATATTTAGGCGTTAATTTTTGGAGGGCCTTCGGCTTAGCTCCTGACGTCTTGGGAGGTAGTAATAAAAGGGTTCAGGACCTAGAGGTTAAGACGGACTAAGTTGGAAAAACATACAATTCAGTTGACTGAAGCCACTGTACCCATTAAGGATAAGCACTACCCCTTGTCACCCGCTACGCAAGAAATCGTGTACGCGGAAGTAGATAAGATGTTGGGGTTGGGGGTGATTGAAGGAAGCCACAGTGCGTGAAGCAACAGGGCGACCATAGTGAGGAAACCCCGGAAAAATAGGTTTTGTCTGGACGCCCGAAAGCTAAGTCAGCGAACAGTAAAATATGCCTATCCGCTGCAAAACATTGAGGGGATCATAAGCCGATTAGATCATACCTATTTTATTAGTAGTGTAGACCTGAAATATGCATTTTGGCAAGTGGAATTAGATACAGAGAGTCGACTATGTACGGCTTTTGCTGTCCCGGGGAGGCCACTATGTAACACTTATGTAACGCAGCACAACGCTGTGCTGATTGATGGATAAAGTCATACCTCCACCATTAAGGGAGCATGTGTTTACGTATTTAGACGATTTATTAATAATCGCGGCCGACTTCGACACCCACCTACGTGTTCTGGAGGGAGTAGTGGAATGTCTGAAGAAAACGAACTTGACCATCGAGTTAAAGAAGTTTTAGTTCTGTTTCAGGGAGCTCCGATACCTAGGTTTCATTGTAGCGGGAAGAGTACTGAAGACCGACCCGGAAAAGTTGAGGCCATAACGAATATTCCAATACCAAGAAATCATAGGGAAGTTCGATGCTTTAGGTGGTACACGCGTTTTATTAAAGACTTTGCGGAACTAGCTGCCCATCAGTAATCTGTTAAAAAAGGGGGGAAAGTTCCAGATGACTTATGAGGCCGCCTTATCGTTCGAAAAGTTGGTCAAATACAACGGCGCCCGTGCTACAACACCCAGATTATTCAAGGCGATTCTAGATCCAATTCGATGCACCGGCAATTGGAATTGGGGCTATTTTGTGTCGCAGTGATGGCGGTAAAAAGGTACAGGCCGTACGTAATAATGATGCCTTTCTCTATCAGGAAACTGACCACACCAGCTTAAAATCGCTTATGTCATTAAGGGACCTGAGTGGTCGAATAGCCCGGTGGTCACTGCAGTTGCAGGGATTCGATATTGAAATAGAACATAGGAGAGGGGCCGACAATGTCCTGACTGAAATGCTGCTGAGAGCCATGGATGTCGGGGCCGTAGCTCGATTTGATCGAAGCAGTGACCCAGAATCAGGAGAAATTACCCGATGTGAAGGTGGCTGAAAGGTATGTGTTCAAGCGAACAGAGGCTAACCAAGGAGATAACAGCATGATGGAGCAGTGCTGGAAGTTGTGGGTGCCGGAGAAGGTAACCTCCGAGTTAATAGAGAATGCGCATAAGCTAGAGACTGCCGCTCATGGGGGAATAGCCAAGACGTTGTACAGGTTGAGGCAGTCTTAGGTTTAGTTAGGCAGTTGCTAGGTAACAACGCTCAACTTTAAGTCTCTGCTGGCTCACTAAAATTCTTTAAACAACTTTTACCCTTAACCTTATACTTATTTTCTCTTTTCAGGCATCATGCTCGCAGAGCAACAGCGAAACAATACCACACATATTACACGATGACCTGCATCCATATCGGATCGTAACTAAAGGAATATATTTATCTTGTACTATAAAACACCTAGTAACTACTGTTCTTTCAAATTCCTTAGCCTTAACTCAGCAGCCTATTATTTGATGCATATTCTGTGGTTTCTCAACGACAGCTCTCGAAGCATGTAAGAGTTTTACTTATTCTATGGCTTTATGTCCTTAGCGTGAAACACTCCTAACGACTTCCCATGAAAATCCTCCAGTAGGTGTAGGCAATTCCCCAGGGCCTTCGCAACTCGGCACTTCACGAACTTTCGACAAAATTTGGCGTTATCCTTCCGCTTAGTAGAAAATTAAGTCTGTATACTTCCTGCCCCGGAGTAAAAACAATTCGCCGAGCCCGTTTATTGTACTGTCGCGCCTCTCTTTATGCCTCATGCAATTTGGCCTGTATCTTATCGCGAATCAGGCGAATTCGATCCTCCCGCGGCATACCGATTTCACTTCTTTTCCCCTCACTGGTCGCATGATCGATTGATTGTCACTTTTCGTTTCCTTGCACACACCACACCCCTCACATGGTTCCTCACTTGCACCACTATGCCTGGCCAGAAATAAAGTGTTCTCAAATGGTGCAAGGTCTTAGCTACCCCACTAAGTGCAGCCGCATCATGTGCCTGGGTTATTAAGGTTGAAACTACTGCCTTCGGTACCCATAACTTCCAGCAGGATTCGCCATACTCCTCACTCGGGAAACAGGCATGCTTAAAGATTATTCCCTCATCTATTTTCACTTCTGGAAATGCTTCCGAGTGCCCCTCTATAAGCCTAACTCTATTCCGGTATTCTTCCAAGTGGAGTCTCTCCATGGCACTGGACAGAGTGTCTGTCACTATGTGTTCTGAGCCCTTCCGGCGCTCTATACTGAAGTTAAAAGCTTGCAACTGTAACGACCACCTTGCTAATAGTCTTCGTCATTAGCCATTTCAAATTGGCATGGTCTGTTACTACAGTAAAGGGCATAAGCTCCACGAATGGACGTGGCCGCTGTGCAACGTCACTGTTGCACTCCTTTTCAGTAACACTATAGTTGTGCGGTGCCCTATTCAGTTACTGCGGAAAAACCACTCCCTTTTCGTTCAACTGGCACAAGACTGCCCCTATACCCACCTGCAGCGCATCGCACTTGATATAAAAATGTTTCTGAAAATCTGGGTGGGCTACCACTGGAGCCGAGGTTAGGGTCATTTTTAATTCTTCAGTTGATGCTTGCTTGGTCATATTGAATTTCGGCATTTTCTTAACATTTTCCGTTAATGGTGCCGCTTTTTCGGATGATCTTTAACAAACCGCCTATACCAGCCAGCCGTCCCCAAAAACCAAAAATTTGGACTTACCCAAACCTATACTTAGATTGGCTTTTCGCAAACACTCTGCTATCTCACCCAATATCTGAATGTGTTGGAATTTTCTTCCTATCACTAGGAGGTCATCTAGATGCACAATTACCTTTAATTTTAATCTCTGAGAAATTACTTTGTCCATTAGTCTACATAATCGCTGAGCATCGTTACACAGCCCAAACGGCATTACTTTAAATTTATAGAGCACCCGCCTAGGCACCAAGATACCTGTACATTCTTACTTCCTTCTTCTTATTCTATTTGCAAAAATGAAAACTTCAAGTCACTGCTGCTTATGAACACGGTCTCCTCTATACAGCTTAGAATAGCTTCTATGTTCGGGAACGGATAGGCATTTTTCACCGTGCGCTCATTAAGTTTTCTTGGCATCAAGACACGAACGTCACGTCTAAATGTTTCGTTCAGTTTCGATCAAATACGTACGGCCATTTTGGCTATTAACATTGATTCACATATGCTTGAACTTACGCGTTACGTCTCGTCTCGTCTATTTTGGTTAGCCCTTAAGAACCGAACTGCAAAGGTCTGCTACTCATCACAGCAGCTACTTTGTTGACACGATTGTTATTTTTAAAAAAAATAAAATTAAAATGACAGAATTTTTCTACAATTTAATCGCCGCTGTGAGGAATGAGTTCGGAATTTATGTAAAAAGCCATCCATCGATGCGTTTGATAGCGTCACATTTTGGGTTAAATCTCAAAATCGACGTAACGAGTGCAGACGTTCGTCCAGTCGCTATCGTTACATCTCATCTATTTTGGTTCTACCTTAAGTTGAAATGTATATATTTCTACGAAGGCAGACCCATCCAAAACTTCTCCGTTGAAGGAACGGACAAAAGTTGAGGAACTCTTAACTTTGGCTTACGTCGAGTAGTTTGACAGCCATTGGGGGATTTTTAGTAATTGAATTAAGCGGGTAATGTGACAAAAATATTGGCTGCATTCTTGCAGCCCATCGGCTGCAATTTCAACGGAAATTTTCTTCGCTATCGTACTCAACACTTGATACAGCTGTTTGTAGAAATGCTGTGACAACTTTTTGTAGCGGCACATTCACAAACAAAGTGCGCTGTTTCGCTCATCCGATAGGCAACCGATGGGCTGCAAGGATGCAGCCATTATTTATGCCAATGTAAGAAATGTCTGCACTTTACTGATATTGGTAGTCTGTAGGAATGGTTAGTTCAATCTTCTTCGAACAAACTGAAGAGCAGACTGAATAATTCTTTATTCATTTAAACTTTTTTAAATATTATTATTAAGACACTCGCAACCTTCGACCAGAATCAGATCTATTATAATAGTTTATAAAATATCTTCAAATGCTATTGTTACAAAAATTTCAAGAAAAATTAATTTCAACTCATTAAAAAAACTGCAGAAAATCAACAGTTTCCATATCCGTTGCCAAAGTATTCATTGAGTCAGCTTTTTCCGTCAACCCCGTCGCTGTCAGTTGCAAAATCTGACTTCCCGTATCGACGTATTGCATATAGCGTTGCAGCACACACTTAAGTGCGGTACACATTAGCGAACATGTTTGACAGTCAAGCATTCATCAGTTTTGAATGAGAGTTCGTAGCGGCAGAACTATCACTTATATTTGAGGTTCAAAAAATCCTTCAAGTTGTGAAATTTGACAAGTAAACATGGAAAATAAGAAAATTGGGTGCGCATTGTAAATTATCGCGCTAGATGAAGAAAATAATAAACGTAAAGAAATGAGCAAATGGATAAAGTAGTGGATTGGAACTAGAACAGAATATTCACATCTGCATATTTTAAAAGAAATTTGCCCATGGACTTCAGAAACTATTTTAGAATGTCAAGAATGGAAATTATAATTATTTGTTTAAAGTCGTGACTCCATTCATACAGAAGGAGGATACAAGAATGAGAGAAGCCATAAGAGTGCACCAATTTTCTATTGGTAGACATTTTCAACATCGGCACCAGAAGACTCAGACTGCTTTATTTTTTTTTTCAATTCTCTTCTGTAGGACTCGAAAGAAAAAGTTTTTTATACATTTTTTTCATTAGCTTTAAAAAAATGTTTTTCTAAAGAATATCGGGGAGAAAAACATCGTGATACTATCCGATAGTCAAGCAGCACTCACGAGTCTGAGCTCACCCTTGGTGAGGTCTAAACTATTACGGGACTGTATTGGGAAACTGAACTCCTTAGGCAGCATGAAGAAGCTATTTCTAATGTGGGTACAAGCCCACATAGTAGTAGAGGGAAATGAGAAGGCTGATAGCTTAGCAAGAAAGGCTCTCATTTCAACGGCCCTGGACCCTTCTGTGGACTATCATCTAATATCATTGGAGGTCTGCTGAAGAAGTGTACAGATGCAAAAAGATGTCATACCTGGAAAACACTTCCGGGATTAAGACAGTCCAAAGCTCTTCTGGGATATTTTAATCCTAAATAAACATGCCTCGGAGTAAATTAAGAATCATCACAGGCATTTTAGGCGGACACTGTAGACTCAACTACCGTATGAATAAGTTGGCTATATCTTCAGATGCCATCTGTCGATTTTGTGGAGGAAGTGATGAAATCTCATTGCACCTGATCACGGACTGTGGACCATTGGCACACAAAATACTCAATTGTTTTGGAGAATATATATTAGATATGAGCAAGATCCCTCAACTTGATTCCTAAAAAATATATGAATTCCTGTCGGAAATTAACCTAACAGAAGATCTGTAGATAAGACTATCCTCATCTTTCAAATAAATAGGGGCATCACAATAGATCTTTCAGGTCGCGGTGTATAACACCCTTAAATAAATCTATCTATCTATCTTTAAATAAAGGGTATACTAATTTTGTGATTTTGAAAGGGGCTGCAACAACAAGAAGGCGTGGTAGGTATGGACATATATGTACAGATATGATTAGAATCACTTTCTGAACAATTTTAATTTTGTCCGTCTGTCCGTCTATCTGTGGTCACTTTTTTTCTACACCGTTAGAATTATCTTAATGAAACTTTGCAAAAGTATAGTCTGAACAAAGATACAGATTGCTCATATAGCAATCAGCCCATAGGCCGATTTGGACAAAGACCATGCCTACCTCCCATATAAGGAACTTTTTTCACCTTTTTTAAAATTACTAACCTCGGTCCAATTGATGGAATAGTGACGCAATGTGGTGGTTATGCAGATGTGGGTCCTACTAAACAATATGCAAAATTTGGGCGGTATATATTAACTGCCACTCCCACTACTAAAAATATTCATATCTTGAAATCTATTAGATATTTATGAACGAAATTTTACGAGAAGCAACATGTGGATATTATAAAGCTAACTGCAAGAAATGAGGTTGATCATGGAAAAGACACGCCCATTTTTGATATAAGGAACTTTCGGGTCTAAAATTAAAATTAGCCTAACTATGCTCATATTGATGCTATCGGAATAAAAAGAAAAAATGCACATGGGGTCCATAATAGTGTGTGTGCAAAATATGGGAATCATAATACTACTGCCACGCCCACAATTAACCAAAAATCATTACTAGGTTCCTATTAAAGATTTATCAACGAAATTTCACAGGAAAGTTGCGGGTACCAATTTTAACCACACAAAAAAAATGGGTGGTCTATTTTTACAGCCACGCCCACTATTTACATTTTTATAACTTACGACCTATACTATATTTTTGGACGAAAATTTATATTAGTATTTATATTGACGCTACACAAGAAATGGGGTCGATCAGATAAAGGACACGCCTCCCTCTCATATAATCAATTCATGGTACCCTACCGAAAATTACAAAAGGTTTTTGTGGTTGACTGACGAAAAAGAACGGTCCCACACCCAAACAAGAGTAATTTGAACAAAACTGTACCGTATTTTATTAGGTGATCGCAAGGGAAAATCGCTCTTCTATTTATTTTTTTTTAAACGATCAGCAATTTTCACCTAATTGACAATTCAACTGGCAATCTAATTTAATGAAATTATTGTTGTTGAAGCCTCGCATTCATCTTATTATCGTTGCTCCCTGGACGGTTGCCTTGACTCGCTCGTTCTCTCTGGGACCAAATGCCATCAGTGTAAGAGGCCGCAAATAGGGAATATATAGGCTGATACTGATACACTAGACTATAGTTTGTGTTATAGTAACAGCAAAATTCTAAGGGAATACGTCAGCCAAATTGTGTTATTTTTCTCCAATATTGACAATGAAAATTAAGCACTGGCTACGACAATTCAAGTAGAATGCACGAAACATATAAAAAGGCTTGCATCTGACATTTGGTTGAGTACATGATTTCTTATAAGAATCATCAAATCTTTGACAGCTAGAAAATAATTGCTGCATATGAATCCCGTTTCTGCGAAACATCATCTTTCTTACAAAATATCAAATAACACACGTCGATGTGGCGAAAGATTAATTCTTGGGCGTGGCTGTAGTGAAGGTACGATAAAAACACAATTTCTGAGAAAATTTTTCAAATTTATTTCACCGTGGGTGCCACGAAAATTCCCTGTAATTTTCAAATAATACTATCGCAAATGAAGTTGGTTGGGGTTGGCAACATTAATGGGAATTGTAACTTTGATAACTACCCAATGCGAAATTTCGTGAAACTTTTGCAATGCGGAAAAAGAAGAGGAATGTATATGGGCAGTTGCTGTGAGAGCTAGTTGGGGGCGACTCCTCTCTCATATTCTCAACCTCCACAATGGGCTCGACTAACTGCACATGCGCGTCCGTGGATACCGTATACATTATTTTACGTGTTAGTAAACCCAAAATCAATTCACCGTCGTTCGGTTCACTAGTTCACAGTCACCTGAACCGTTTTGTTCGGTACACAAATAGATAAAGTTATCTTGAATTTCAAATGATTCAAAAGTTCAATTGTTCAAATTCAAATGTTAAAAATATTTTTGAGTTTAAGTTTACCTCCATTGCTAGAAAAACTAAAGAAACAATTTTTATTAAGTTCACCTCTACTGTGAAATTAATTTTAAAAACGAAAGCCAGTACAAGATAAATTTGAATTTATTAATGATTTGAAAATTGCAGTTAGGAGATATTAATTAAGACAGTAAAAGTAAGTACTTAATTTAAGAAGGGAAAAGCGATCGAAGTCTATCCTTTATTGGGCATGTTCAGAATTTCATTCTCAATTGAAATAGGAATTGCATTAAATGTACGATCGCTACACAAATTATATTTTCCCTCAATTTAAATTGCAATATCAAAAAATTAAATCTGTGGTAAGTGGTAAACATGCTAGACACATATTTGGGGGTCCTGCTCAAATATGCTTAATTCTAAAACCTTTTCTCTTCGAGTTGAAATCCTCAGTAGTTTTTACTCATTCCCATAAGTCCTTGCAGACATAATTCATTATGGTGCGAGGTATAACATTAATAATAAAAAATATATCTAAACGTTTTTTGCACTTTGTAGTTACATAAAGTATGCAAGTATATTTAAAACTAGGCGCCTTCGATTCGCCACTCTATCGAGGATAGGAAAACCTTTTGTATGGAAAAAGTTATCCAGTAAATTATACTCGGATGAAACGAGCGAATTTTTCTATCCTCGATAGAAAGTGCTTTCAAATTGAAAATTGCTTGAAAACCAACGAGATTAAAAATTACCCATACAAATTTCCTTGGGATTTTTTATATTTTAGCTGATTA
Organism: Clusia tigrina; assembly: GCA_920105625.2. Taxonomy (NCBI): domain Eukaryota; kingdom Metazoa; phylum Arthropoda; class Insecta; order Diptera; family Clusiidae; genus Clusia; species Clusia tigrina. The sequence continues at coordinate 42,672,174 of OV050032.1, read as the reverse complement.
AATTTAAAGAAAATTAAAATTAATCCTTGGATTTTGTTTTTTTCATTTTTTATATTATTATTGTGTTGATTTAAATTATATTCAAATGATGAGTTTGTATAAATAATATGAAAAAAGTAAATGTTTAAAAAACGGTTGAAACAGTGCTGCCAAGTTTACCACTACCTCGTGTACTGTTTTATTCGCACAACTCGATACGAGCTCGTTGCAAGTTACAAATCGAATGAGCCTACTATAAAACACTTAAACACTATAACACTATATATATATATATATATATATATATATATATATATATATATAATTATATCTATAAATATATACATATATATATATATATATATATATATATATATATATATATATATATATATATATATACATATATATATATATAAATATATATATATATATATATATATATATATATATATATATATGTATCCATATATATACATATATATATAGAGTTCGTTTATTTATGTGTTTTGTACTACTTCCAACAAAATTACTGCTTAAGCTAGGTGATGGCCGCTAAATTATGAAACCAAATATAAGCAACGTGGCATCCTCCAAATTTAATGCCATTCTTAACGATCAAGTTATAACTCTTTAATTGTACGCTAGAAATATGGTAACTGATTACTCTGCCGCAAAACCAATGCAAAAAATCCGAGCTCTCTGCAAAAATAAGATTTTGCTCTGAAATGCGGCTTGGCAGCTCTGAAAACACTGAACACACTTTTTTTTACCTGCTAACATACAAAACGAAATAACCATATGCGACTGACAAGTAAACGTCAATGAAAAGAAGAAAATTTTTGGTTTTGTGAGAAAATATTGTTTGCTTGTGGGAGAAAATTTTTTGTTGTTATCAAAATTTAAAAGTGATTAAAGATTAAAAAACTTAATAAAAACCGCATCAAAAGCTGAAAATGTATTGTTCAGCAAAAATTGATTTATTGCGAAGGATTTGAATGGATAGTTTCGATGGTGTTTTTGCAGTGAAAACGAAAACGCAGTTATCGCGAGTGTAAACGAAAAGGAGCCCTGAAAATTTGGATAAACGTTTTGCTTGCAGGCATTTAATTGCATATCGAGCTGCTCTGTAGCGGTCCAGCAGCTCCGCACTCCCACACGTTAGCACGCCCACACTCTTCAACGCGAAAAACTGTTGAAGACAAGGACACGAGTAGGAGTGTTGGGGTAGAGAATTCAGGTAAAGGTGGAAATGTGGTGGTTGTTTGTTGTTGTTTTTGCTGCTAACATCAGGGTGCCGAAGGGGCAAGAAAACTTCCTACACATCTAGGGGTACGCAGTGCGAAGCAACAGCAGATCATATGAAAATTAAAATAAAAGTTTTGTAGTTGCTGTAGTTGTTGGCCTTGCTTTGCCTTGGATTGTTGCATGCTGCAACTTTTTCCATACTATATACCGCCTGCGTTGGCAGTCGAATAGAATACTCAATAATTGTGTTCATATTGTCCGTTTACTTTCTTTTTCTGCATACACACATAGTTCTGCATGTACATATAATTGTATGTAAATAAAAATGTCCCTGTAATTGCTCGTTAGTATTAAAATTAAATGAATTATGTAATGAATAATAATTCAAAAATAACAAGAGAGTATCGCTCAATAAACTGCAGTTGCACCGAATTTCCAAATAACGTTGTATATTTGAATACTTGGTTCACAAGTTCTCTGCCTTAAATATGAGCAGCCCAATGTGATTGGAATTAGTGAAGTGTTATTTCTATTAAGTGATAATTGGTGGATTTCTGCAAAAATAATATTAGAAAAAGTTTCACCGGTGAGTCCACCTCAAATCATAAAAAAATAGAAATGTTCCAACTACTTTTCCTACTGTCGTGAAATTTTGGGGATTTGCAATATTTGGTAAAATATATTTATATGTGCACACGAACAGGACGGCACAATGTCCTGCACACTATAAAAACTGCGCAATTTTATTTGTACAGTTACAAATAAGAAGACATTCACTAAAACGCTTTGATTGGTGCTTTTAATTTCCTTGCCATAAATAGAGAAAAAGAAAAGAACTTCGGTTTTACGCTCTCCTTTGCATATACTTCGTATCTATATCCTTTCATATTTTTATAATTATCCTACTAAAATCATTTAAGCGGCGAAAATGCGAATACCTATTGATTTTTCCCTTTACTAGGTCTCACCAGATTGAATTATTACTATTATTTTTAAGTAGTTGGTGTTTCTTATGAGTCTAAGGTCCAAAAGACAGGATGTGTTCTTTATTATTATTGTTCAGATTGAACAATGCTCTTTTCATTTTTGTATGCCAATATTACGGTTTCTTCCGGGGCTCCTGTAGCTCCTCCTCAGGGCAATTTTTGAGTATTCCCGCTCAAATTATAATTATTATTATTATTCGTTATACCATAATCAATTATGTTTGCAAGGGTTTAGAGTACTAGCTACTGAGGATTTCAACTGGAACAGAAAAAGGTTCAGAAAGAAACATTTTTGAGCCCGGGCTGGGGCAGGATTCGAACCCGCCACCCGCGGATATGAGTCTAGCATGTTTACCACTAGACGACGGAGGTCGATAATGATTAAATTTGAAATATAATAATAAACAATTTCCGGACTTTTTGGACCTTACACACGTAAAAATACCAATTATTTAATATTCAACCGGAGGTCAAGAGATTTTTTAATATATTATTATATTATTAATACTTACATTGTAATTGGATTGTATGTGTAACGTTTTGGTGAAATAAGTGCTAACTTCTAAACAAACGCCGACTCGGTACCTTAATTCGATTTCCTCGTAGTAGCATCGATGGTTTTCGACTGTTTTGCTGATATTCGTAGGTTACAGATGTTTTCATGATACTATAATTAACTTTAATGCATAATTTTTCTAATATGTTCTTCTGAAATACCACATTAGGATCCATACAATTATATTAGTTTCTCTTTACTTTTCATCTTTGAACCAAAATTCCTACAAACTGTTTCATTGTAACTGCCATTATTAATATCCGACAGCAAAATCAATTGTATATACACAATACTTTTAGAGAGTGAACACTAAAAGCTATGGCCTTTGAGGCTTGTACGAGGTATATTTGAAAAAGATATGATATAGACTCTAAAAAGTTCTGTAAATCCTCTCAAAACATTTTAAAAAAAAGCCTTATAGAACAATAATTATATAACCCCCTCATTTACAGTGTATATATAGTAGGCGTATTCGATTCGCCACTCTATCGAGGATAGGACAGACTTTTGAATGGAAAAAGTTATCAAATAAATTATACTCGGTTGAAGCGAGCGAGTTTTCTATCCTCGATAGAAAGTGCTTCCAAATTGAAAATTGCTTGAAACCCAACGAGATTAAAAATTACCCATGAAAACAGTGCTGCCAAGTTTACCACTTACTCGTTTGCAGTTTTATTCGCACAACTCGATATGAGCTCGATACAAGTTATGAATCGAATACGCCTAGTATTATAATCGAAGAAATAACTAGATTATAATTTAAGACGATGGCGCTTATTTCGATTGTTTTGAGTAGAAGTCAAGTTCAGCAAATGTGCGATCCATTGTTTTATTTTTAACTTTTTTCCTATAATTTCAGATTTCTTGGCCTAATTATAAAAGAATCTGCTTTCCTGGTTGACAAACAAAATTCGTTTCCGCGATACAATGAGCGGCAAAGTGCGCTTAAAGCCAAACGGATACCTGGATGAAGATCCATTGTCTTTACAGGAAATTGCGTACAGATATGTATGCAGTAATTTGGACGTGATCAGTTACAAGGATGAGAACTTGAATGGAATTCGTCGTCTCAAAGAAGGCATTGTGCTGCCCAATGACATTTGCGATGGTCTGTTGGAGGCATACCAACGTTTCCATCGCCATTTGGACGATAAAGTAATTTGTTTAGTTAGCGATACAAGTCGTACTTCATTAAAAATTGTACACTTGCGGAACAGCACTTTGACCGCTGAAGGTAAGTAAAAAGCGTGTTTCCTGTTTTAATAATTGGATAAGATCAAAATGTATTTGCTAATTTGTGATCCAGAACAGTCCAGGGAGAACTAGCCAGCGATGAATAGAGAGGGAGAGCTAGCTAGCGATGAATAGAGAGGGAGAGCTAGCTAGCGATGAATAGAGAGGGAGAGCTAGCTAGCGATGAATAGAGAGCGAGAGCGATGGATAGAGAGAGCGAGAGCGATGGATAGAGAGAGCGAGAGCGATGGATAGAGAGAGCGAGAGCGATGGATAGAGAGAGCGAGAGCGAGAGCGATGGATAGAGAGAGCGAGAGCGATGGATAGAGAGAGCGAGAGCGATGGATAGAGAGAGCGAGAGCGATGGATAGAGAGAGCGAGGGCGATGGATAGAGAGAGCGAGAGTGATGGATAGAGAGCGAGAGCGATGGATAGAGAGAGCGAGAGCGATGGATAGAGAGAGAGTGATGGATAGAGAAACAGTGATGGCTAGAAAGAGAGCGATGGCTAGAAAGAGAGCGATGTAGAGACAGATGGAGAGACAGATGGAGAGAGAGATGGATATAGAGATGGAGAGAGAGATGGAGATGGAGATAGAGATGGAGATAGAGAGCGATGGAGAGAGAAATGGAGATAGAGAGCGATGGAGATAGAGATGGAGATAGGAAGCGATGGAGATAGACAGCGATGGAGATAGAGAGCGATGGAGAGAGAGATGGAGAGAGAGCGATGGAGAGAGAGCGATGGAGAGAGAGAGCGATGGAGAGAGAGATGGAGAGATGGAGAGAGAGAGAGAGATAGAGATAGATGGAGAGGGAGAGAAATGGAGATGGAGAGAGAAATGGAGAGGGAGATAGAGAGAAATGGAGAGGGAGATGCAGAGAGAGATGAAGAGAGAGAGATGAAGAGAGAGAGATGAAGAGAGAGAGATGAAGAGAGAATTGAAGAGAGAAATGAAGAGAGAGAGATGAAGAGAGAGAGATGAAGAGAGAGAGAGATGAAGAGAGAGAGATGAAGAGAGCGATGCAGAGAAAGATGAAGAGAGAATGAGGAGAGAATGAGGAGAGAGATGAGGAGAGAGATGAGGAGAGAGATGAGGAGAGAGATGAGGAGAGAGATGACGAGAGAGATGACGAGAGAGATGAGGAGAGAGATGAGGAGAGAGATGAGGAGAGAGATGAGGAGAGAGATGAGGAGAGAGATGAAGATAGAGATGAAGATAGAGATGAAGATAGAGATGAAGAGAGATAAAGACAGAGATAAATAGACAGAGATAAATAGACAGAGGTATATAGACAGAGATATAGATACAGAGATATATAGACAGATATACAGACAAAGATATATAGGCAGAACCGATACATATATACAGATATAGAGAGATGGAGGATAGAGAGGCTTATATAAAGAAGCTTATCTAGAGAGATGTAGAGATATATTTAGATATGGAGAGAGGGCGTTATAAAGGGAGGTATAGAGGGAGGTTTAGAGGGAGGTTTAGAGGGAGGCTTAGAGGGAGATATAGAGAGAGGCATAGAGAGACATGTAGAGTGACTTATAGGAGAGATTAGATAGGAGAGAGTATGATAGGGAGAGGAGAGGTAGAGAATAGATAAAGGTGTAGATACATAGAAATACATAGAAGGAGAGAGAGAATATTTAATGTTTTCATTTTAAATCGAACGCTGTATTGGAATGCTCAAGAAAATACCCACAATTCAACTACACGGGTTCTTTGATTCAAATATGGGTAGCAAATGGAAGTGGGGAATCTGAGCTATTTCAAAAGATGTTGTTCAGCATAAAAATGGCGGTATTATCCTTCAGGTGTTTCAATGAATTATTTTTTTCTTTTAATACATGTTGACGACTTAAGCGTCTAATACTTAAATTTTTCCCTTCTAGTTTATTGTCTGGTCTTATAGGCCATAAATAACTATTTCAATTGGTCACCTTTATTAGCCTATGACTAAATTCATTTCACACTCTATATTAGAATTCGCAGAAGCGCGTACTTGTTGTAGGGTGTGACGCTGTTTAAATGCACAAATTTCCAATTTAATATTCGGTGGTGGAAGTTAATCCTAGATGACCGCCCGAGTGGTATGTGGTCAATGTCACGTGCCCAACCTGATGATAGATGATAGGCTGCCTTTGTGGTCGGTGTAACACGAGCAAATGAAAAGCCTTTTTTAAATCAAAAAGAATAACTACTATTTTTAGGTCGCAGCAATGGTGTAGGTCGTGAATTATTTATTTATTTTTGCTTCCTCAGAGGCATTAATTGCATAATGAAAAACGGAGTACGCCGTTTTGCGTAGATGGCCTCTAGTTTCATGTGTGTATCGATTTTTCAATGGGTGAGAAAAAAGTTGGAGTACACCGCTCGTATTTGATGCGACAGATGATTTACATAAACATAAATTTATTTAATACTTTTTATGAAAAATGATTTTTTTATATTAAATTTGTAGATAGTGAATTTATATATCAGCCGGTTACATTGACATTTACATTTCATTAAAAATTAAGCCACTGTGGGAAGCCTCGTTTGGGTATTATAAACGTCTGCACAAATTGAATATTTCCCATTACCAGCACTTGTAAGGATATGCTTATAAGTCAGGCGGTAGTGGACTGGAAAAACTAGAACAAAATTAATAGATTATGTTTATGGCTTCTCGACTTATCTTTCTTACAATTTGTTTGGATACAATTTTGGGTAGTTGATAAAACTTTTATAATCCCATGTTGAGGTAGGCCTGCCTCTACTTAATCGTTCCAATAAATACACGGCGTTTCTCTTCGTCGTTGACCTCCAATTACCGTATCGAACACATTTTTCGCCGGAGCTTCGTCTTACATCCGGGTGACATGTCGAATCAGAGTAGCCGCCAGAGTTGTAGCTTGCGAAGAACTTTCCTCTCTACCACTACAGCCGATGTGTCGTATCGCGACAGCGTCCATGCTTTAGTGTCGTATGAGCACGGGGAGAATGAGCGTCCTATAGAGTGCGAGTTATTTCGGTCAAAAGTGGTCTCTACTACTCAAGTTCATACTGAGTGCAAAACAGAACCTATTGTCCAAAGTTCCTTTACGCCATACGATGATTACAAGTCCTCGATTTTGATTTGAGTGTACCAAATTTGTTCGAGACTACTCTTTCCATCAACCATAATCAATCATAATCAACGCGAGTGTAGCTAGAACTAATATACGTCTTTTTTGGCTTGGTCCAGTAAACGTGGTCTTCATTCCAAAAATAGGAAAAATACACACAATGCTATAGTATTTTGGTTTCGGTCAATGCTTATATACAGAACGATGGGGGGTGAAGACCGGTGCGCCATGCTGGAGGCGAGAAGGGGCTTCCCTCAAGGTGGACTCGCTTGTCGACATTTTAAATCGAACTGATGTTTACTGTCATGCGTATGCCGACGATGTTGCCTTATTTGTATTGATTCATCGTTAAGAGGAACTTGTCGAAAAGTGCAAGATGCTCTTAATTCTACTAGACGGAGGAGAATGTCCAGGTTGCTTAGAGGCGTCACTATAAACATCAAAACAAATTCTGTGCGGAAAACTTGTCACTGAAAATAACTCAAGCGTTAAACTCTTTCTGGATGTTTCGTAGATCTTGTCTTGCACAGCAGGCTAAATACTTAGTCTTTAGTAAATTCACTCGCTGGACTGAAACGGTCGATATCCTTTAGTGTTACAGGAGCCTGTTCTACTACGCCAGGGGAGGCTCTAAATGCTTTGCTTAATTTTCCACCTCTACATACACTCCTAATAGAATAAGCTTCCAAATTCTCCAATAATTTGCAATCTCTAGGTCAGTGGTATAGATCTCGGGAATGTGGGCGGGGGCATATTGCTTCGACTATTGATTTTAGTTATGTCTTCCGATTCTTGTATACCGAAAATTCAGTTAACTAGATTTCAGAGCTCGGTTGTGCTGCATATATGTTCATTGAGGAGCACAATGTCAGGCCCTACTATTATTTGGAAAGTTACACAAACTAGTTGGCTGATGATCTTGTTAGACAAGGTTCTGCAGAGGAAATGTTAGTATCCGAACAGGCTCTTGATTAGTCTGTGATATCAGTGAAATCTTGCAATCGTGATGTATGCACGGATGGCAAATCTGTTTGCAGACAAAAATGTTACATTACCTAATATTGACAGGAAATCATCGATATTTCTCAGTTCTCTAAATCACCGGGCCGGCAGAATTGTTTTCGGTATCCTAACTGGCCACTACAAAGTTGCTAAGCAAATGCCTGTCTCTTATTGACGAGAAGTAAGTTCTGCAGTTCTTTAGTAACTGTCCAGCGTTTTCTACGCTTAGGTTACGAGCGCTGTTCTCGGATGTACCGAAAACTAGTGCCATCAGCTCGCTGTCAATATCTGGAATCCTTCACTCACACACGAATAATCATTCCTAATTTCAGCCTGAAAGGTAAAGGCTGAAATTTGTTGTCAATGGCAGTGCCAAGGTATACAAATTTGCTGATAACTTGTTAGGTGTATCTATTGACCACCCCCTGGGTTCCTACTGGGTGCGAATCCCTGCTTGTGGACATATACTTTGTTTTGTTTTCATTTACCATCAAACCAATTTTAGCAGATTATATTTCGATAGCAGCAAAGTTATATGTGACATCTCGCTTGTTGCACTTAATGACGTCAATATCGTCAGCGTACGCAAGAACCGGGACACTCTTGGTGAAGAACGTCGCACGATAAGGGGTTGCCCTTTCTGAAACCTAGCTTGGTATCAACTGACTCGGATCGATTTTTTAATACCTTAGCTTAGCGTCGTTCTGCAAATTCTTACAAGCAGCGCAGGTATACATAGCTCAGGCAATGCGCCATACAGACAATCCTTCGGGCCATCAAAAGCTGCTTTATTGTATAATCGATGAAGAGATGGTCGGTGTCAATTTGATTCTCAAATGTCTTTTCGAGAATAACGATACAATTTGATACTGCTCGTATTTTAAGTGTGTGATTTCGCAATATCTCACAGTTGCAAGGCATAAGATTTATCAACAATAGTTGAGACGGTAAGGAACACATTCACATTGAAATATACAATATAATCACCAAGATGCTAGAAGAAATGGGCGAAAGTAGTACCTACTCAGTATTTTCAATGCGTAACTGTATGAGTATGTGGTCCATTTCAACTAGTCTACCAAATGTGGGTATGGTTTATTACACTTCGATATCCACTTTAAAGGCGCATAGCTTGCTATATTCTTCTTAGATGTAAAGTATCTCGTAGTCGATCTAAACCGATTTCAACCCTTGTCACTGTGAAAAATTTACACTAATTTTTCTCCCCAGGTCTCGAAATTCTCATGCGCCACAAGCTGTACTCTCTTACGATTTGGTATTGTGACCGCATCACTGTCAGTTCGCACCATTTGCTCGCGCGTTACGGCGAAAGCTTGCGGTCTCTTGAACTTGGCATCAGTTCTCACATGCTGCAAAACTCTGAGCCGAACGACAAGGAACCCATTGACTTCCAGCTCAGTTGCCCACATTTGCGTCGTCTGGTACTCAATGGTGTTGTGTTACATCATCGTTTGCAGTTTGCCCATTTGCGTGACCTCGGATATTTGGATCTAACCTCGTGCGTTCTAGCTAACTTCAGTTTGGAGGCTCTGGTCACGTTGCCACATTTGCATACGCTGATACTTTTCAATGTGTGGCCAATCGCGAATCAATTGCATGCAATTTGCTGCTTGCGTCGCTTGCGCACGTTGGATATTTCGATCAGCAGCTCGGGAAATGGTCATGGGACCTACGATTTACCCGATCAGACATTGGAAATGCTTATGGATAATTTGCGTGATTTGACGCATTTGGACATTTCGGGCACAAATTTGGCAGGCAATGGTGTGGCTACGAGAGAATCCAATTACAAGACAAGTACAGACATACCTGGGTTGACATCGCGTACTCAACGACCATTGCAGTTTCTGGGCTTATACCATACAGCACATTGGGCTTGCAAGCGCCATGATATTCCTGCAGTTGAGGTAAGTAGACTGGCCCTTTGGCCTCTTCAAATATGGAATTGTATTAATATGCTGGACTGTACTTTAGGTGGCTGGAGATGCGAATGAACAACAAATACTAATTGCGGCACGGTATTATTACGACAGGCCTGTGCTTCTGACGCGAGTAAGTTTGAGATCTGAAAATTATATTGATTTTAGATTTGGAGGTTCACAATTTCCTTTCTACTAGGTCCTAAATGATCTATATCACCTGTTCCGCTTCGAAAATTGCAAGGACATACACACGGCACTGGATGTCGTTTTATCCGCAATGGACAGACACTTGAAATTTAAACACATGCAAATATCGGGCAGGTGAGTTCGCCGCCATAGCATATTAACACATTTGTACCTTATATAGATAGATTGCAGCCCTTATCATAATAGCTTTTGAATGCGATTAGAAGATCCGGAAATTCAACATTCTGCATTTTTTCTGCAGAGAATACAATTATAATCTCGATTTGGACTAATTTAGTAATAGTGTAAAGTAGATAAGGAAGATGGATACTACTGCCCAAGTTTCCTGAAACTAGGAACCGTTTTTTTTCATATCTCGCATTCATTTAGGAAATATTCTTGTCTTTTATGGCCGAAGTGATTATCGCCGCTGTACGATATTTAATGTACTCTTACGGGTCGACAAGTCATGCAGCGTCAACACAGTCCTAACCAAATCCTCAAAACCATATATGATTAATTCTGTTTGAAAAATGAATCAGTGTCAACTTACTGTTTATACATATTTTTGAACTAACTTTTTTAATATTAATAGCACAAAAGCTGGGTTTGGAATGTATAAATATCATATTATATCATAGCTGTCTTGAATTTAGCAATGAGTAATGTTCCTATACAAGGTTGTGTTTGGTATTGAAATATATGGATATGCCCAATTTATTTGTAAGGGCGTAATTTGTGAATCACGAGAATCTCACACCGGGACTTTCGAGTTCGAAACTTATTTGTTATTTTTTCCTGTTAATGTGGCATTTGAATAAAAACACTTCCGGCATATATCAGAGTAACGACATATGTAATTTGAAAATCGATTCGTTATTTAGTTCTTATATATTAAAATAGATTTTTCTATATCAAGCGATATGTAAAGAAAATTTGTATTTCGCATTCTACGACAAAAAATGTATTCGAACTTAAAAAACCACTATTTTTAGGATGCATTACTTCACATTGTCGTGTCTAGACTAACACAAATATTTCCTTCGTTTTACAGAGCGATGGGGCAGTACGCACCATACTACAAACCATACTACTAAAAGATACCTATAAATAGTTCGGAATAAGTATGGTCCACTTGAGCTTTTTATTGCCCGACAAATTCTTGTTCGGTCTCTTTTTCCCCCTAGTTTGTTACCTTTGGCGATTTGTCCTGGCACATTTTCCTAGAGCGTTTCACGTCGTTTTCGATATTAGAAGCAAAAACAAAACCAACAATATAAAAATAAACTAAGCAATATAATCGTCTTAAGAATCAAATAAAGTCGGGAATATTCATCCTAGTGAATCCTAGTGACAATATGTATCTGGAACTGGGCGAGACTTCTTTGTTGCACAATCTTAAACAGCATGACATACGATTTCCTCGTTCGCATTTTTCTAGAAAGCTTTTTTTATATTGATTTCGAGTAGCCATCATTAGCAATGTGACTACTCGAATAGTACGTACAAATCGACGAAGGTGGCAAATCTGTATTCTGACAAGTGCAGCTCGAGGCTGGTTCGACACCAGTCCCTTTTTAATTGGGCTCGAGTTTGCGAAATGGAATGCAGTTAGCCGCTAAAAACGTCGCTACTGAGAGAGTAGTTAATATAGCGCCAATTAAGAAAAGGCAAATTTTGATATGGGGCTATCTGAACAGCTGATTTGACTTTTGAATACATTTTAAGCCGCGTGTAATCCGCCACCAGAACCATAAAAAATCTCTTTCAGCACCGTTGTATAAGCGAAGCAACTCCAAAAAGTTTTAAATAGCACTTCGCTAAGTTTTGTTAATATGAATCCATACGGATTCCCAATAAACGACATTTCGCGAGTTTGATCCCCCGCTCGGTTTAGGAATTAGGTGTGTGGAACTGAAGATATTTTCATTTGCAGTCCTCATCGCAAAATAAGAAGGAAAATTTAACAGACATAAACAACTGCTTCCGTGCCTCCTTGCAAATAATTGTTTAAATACCTCTCAGTAAGTGGATTTCCAACAGATTCACACAAATTAGCCTTGGAGTCAATCGGTACAGAAGTTGAATCAGGTTGTTTTAACAAATTTGGAGAAGACGGCACATTCATGAGGACAAAACGCGGATGTACACTGCAACAATAATCTTTCTTGTCTCACTCCACTCGCGAATTTCACCCAGTCTGTTGCTGCTGAGTTTCAAAAGAGAAATATAGGACAATTACAAGTAGAGGGGGGGGCAGGTAGTGACGTACAACCAATAAAATTAAATTCCTACAGGTCTCCAACAGTAGTTTATCTCAACTTAGAATAGTTTTTTTTTTTTTTTTGTTCTTTTGGTTTAATCGCTTGGGCCTGAATTCTCCAAATTGATTGTAAATTACATCTCCGGATAGAGTGAAAACTGCATATAAAACCTGTTACACGGCTTCAAATACCTAAATCGAAGGCTTAATAAGTATGTATAACCCGGACTCGAAGTGTGAAAGATGTAAAACGCGAAATCGTTTTCCAGAGAATCACAATTCGATTTTGTTTCCATGACGACGAATTTACGGAAGTTAAAATATCGAGTTTATGCGAGTTCATCAGTACAATTCTTTCCTTACTGTGCTTTCCATAATGTTCTAGAATATATGGGAAGGTGATCCAAATGTGAAAAGGATATGGCTTCATCGTTTATACCTCGTAATATGACAGAAAGAGACAATGTCACTAATGATATATAAGATTAGGGTAAACGAGTTAGGAAGATCAACTAATTTGATTATTAATTAAACCGTTAATTATAATAGCTTCTGCGTGCTAACATAATCGAATAAAATCTTCTACGGCTCATGTTCTGGGTGGCATTATCTGTAGGGACATACGAATCTAGTTTAGAATTGCCGGTGTAAGTGACCCATTCTTTCCGCTGCATGAGTCGTTTTCAGACGTTCCACGAATTCCATACTTAACCTACATAGGTGTACCATAACTTCATTTGAGAATGGTGGGCGGCAAAGGAGTGTATAATTGAATATTTTTGGTGTTCCATTCCACGGATTGAAATTTCTGTTTCCTCTTTTTTACGAAGACCGCTGATGTTTACTCATTATTTTATTTCAAAGATATACTCTCAAAAATATGTAAATATTTGAAAGAAGGAAGACTACTTGTTTTCAAAACAAATGAAACAAGTAGCACTTCGACTTCCACAGGATAAACTCTGGCCAAAAACGCTGACTTTCCTGGGCAAAAATTAATACAATACAAAAACTGGTCTCATTCACTCTGAAGGTAGAATGACGAGCGAACTACAGCACTGCTCAGTAACATTATTAAAGCGACTTTTTCTTGCCATTTATCGAAACAATACGAAAGCAAGTGATCAAAACGGACATGGGCATTGAAAATTAAAAGAAATTGGCTTTTGCATCCATCTCCAAGCTAAATTCATCTTGTATATGAAAAGTGCTGCTTCAGCCGATTTGCTGAAGCTATACAAAAGAATGCGTGATGTGTCCGATGTAGATATGCGTTGAATTTTTATTTCTGCGTGACCGTTGCGTGACTTCCCAGTTGGAAACTTCGACTTGAAAGACAAGATCTTCCAAGACGGCTTCAAAGACCAAGTACGCACATGAAGAGAAGCACACTACAATATTCGTACTCGGGGCTATGACCTTAGAATAATCGCACTACTCTCTATATCTCTTTTAAATCTCTTATTAAAATTGGCGCCACAATGCACTAATGTCGTCGCTGCCGCTTCACACGTTGCGATATTTAGCAAATAAATAGCAACAAATTAAATAAATATTATTATCATAATATACATTATAACAATAAGGCTCAGAGTTTTCTCTTCATTTGTTAATTTTTCACAATTGCGTTTAATTGCGCTGCGCTCCGTGTATTAAACCCACCTTCAGTTTGTAACATTGTTGCCGATGGAATATCGAAGTGCTCCCGGTGGCTGGTACCTGGTAAATGTATGCGGCCTTCGTTTTCCGGCTAGCCTGACATTGATTGATTCGTATGGTTCCGAGGGAATGGCTTATAGTCAATGTGCTCTGGGTATCTGATGAAGAGTCGAATTCCCATCGCTTGCTATTTAATTTGTTTTATAGCTGAGAGATGTCATTCGGTCTCTCTCACAATTATTTTAAAAACCAACAATTCCCATTTCAAGTATAAACTGGACATATCGAATACACAGTAGCCGCACTTTTTGCAGATATAATTTTCTATCATGCCCACATTTGATGGCAAACCAAAATGTTGGTCCCTTTTGGGTGTCGTCCTCACGTGTGTACTTTTAGAGACAAGAAATTTTGTATTTAATTTCATCGCTTTATTGAAACAAAGCAATTATTTACAAGTGAAGTGGATTTCTTCATGATTGTTGAGCAGTCGCCACTTCCTCGTCCCCCTGAAAAATAATGCGTTTGATAAACCGTTCATAATTGAGTCAAAATGTGTTCATTTTTCCGTTATACAGAAATCAGATGAAATACACTAGCAACAAAAAGTTTGGGTACAAGAGGATCCAAATAGAACCCATCAGAAACAGAGGAAGCAAATAATTTCTTGCCACATAAATAAATTCGTACTTTGTATATTGCAATTAAATGGAAATTTAAAAAACACACAAAAACAACAATAAAATAATTTATAAATGAAAAACACTTCACAAAAAGTTTTCGAAGTAGGAACAACCTTTTAAAAACACATACGAGTACATACATCCATTAATGGAAAAATTTCTTTAATAACTCGTCGTCGGATACCCCACCACCTTTACGCATTAAAACCACAGCTAAGCGCTTTGGCATTGATTTCATGGTACATGGTACATGGAACTTTGGTATTTCCTCAGAAGTGATTTTTTTCCATTCCCACGAAATGACATTAGAAAAAAATTGTTTATCGATTAGAAAAAATTGCGTATTAATTAGCTTTTAGCATATTTATTTGTCTTTGTTTATTCTATGAACTCGATATTAGCCACTCCATTACTAACCATATATAGGATTATCTTTGTTGAGTGGAATACCCTGGTTTCTCCACAGCTTACGTCCTTTTATTCCAGTTTCAGGATTTTGTTGGCTTATTAATGTGCTCGTGGGTGAAGGAGAGTCATTTCTTCCTGTTCACCAATGATATGCATGACTGCTTTCATGCTACTCGGCTGCGATAACAGCTGTATTAAAAATTTTGCATACACACGCGTCACTGCAAGCGGAGTTATGGAACCTGCACATCTTTTGGTATTTTGGAAAGCGTAACTTTTTGCTACTAACCGTTTGCTGCACTTTCTTACGAGTGTGACGCTTCTCTCGATCATTTAGTTTAAGAGGTTGTACGGAAACGTGGAACCGTTCGATTTATAGTATTCAACCACTTCTTGAAGGGATTAATGAGTTCTACCACTGCTTGATTTCGCGAAAGGTTTTTCTGCTTACATGATCTGAATATGATCTCCTTTTCATTGGGGCTTCTTTCCCTCCTTAATATTAAAATTTTATTAAATAAATAAATAGTGAGCCATACAAAATTACAGTTTGCATTGTGTGCCAACTTTTTCTGACTAGTGTATTAGTACTTTTAGTACTTGAAACAATTGTCAGAATTAGCGCTGCAATACAACAAAGGTACATAGTGCCGTACTCACACAGTGAGAAAGTTAGTTTATCGAGTGGCGGTACAGTCACATGTTGCTTCAATTATAACCAACCGTCGTTGACAGCCCTGTAATAATGAGGAGATTGGCACCACTGGTTGAAACGGTAACGATGAAAAAAAACAATCGATCGCACATAAAACTACCCAGGCAGAAGTCCACTCGCGACGTGACTAATGAGGCACTGACCGCGCTTCATACTAAGCGAGGTGTATCGTTGAGTAGAATAAAAAATTATGTTGCTGAAAAATACTCATTGGATTACATAATCGGAAGGCGCTACTCATTCATGAAAGCATACCTTCGAGATTTGCTGGCATCCGGAGAGTTAATTCAAGTTACCGGCAAAGGGCTGGTTGGTCGCTTAAAGCTTTCCAAGAATCCTACGACTGATAAACTGGGTAAAAACAAATCACATGTGAAAAAGCGTGAAGCTGTCCAGAATCAAAGGATACAGAGCGGCGCGAACGCTAAAGAGATGGATACAATAACACCGAAGCCTGGTAACAGACCGCTGACTGTCGCTGCTGCAATTGCTAATGCTCCCAATAGAGACAATCCCGGTTTGCGGAACCGGAATGCACTCCAGTGTCCCGAAACGCCACGCTCCTCTTTGAATAGCAAACACAGCTACAGAAGTCAAATCTTTGCTGACAGCAGTGCGGAGGAGTAGCACGGGCCATTGAAATCCATATTCAATTTCATTACATGTGCGCATACACACATACTATATATACGTATATACATTGGTATATATATGTATATATATAGATGTGTACATCACACACATGGATACACCAACTTAATGCGTGCATGTGCTTAAAAGTTTTTCCGTTTATTTTGTACTAAGTAAGTTATTTGTTTAATTGTTATGTGGCTTCAGATTGTGGATTAACTTGTATTATTAAGATTGTGTATTAACTTATATTATAAATCCAAGTCTGAAATTAAATGCTAAAATGTTAAGTTAAAATGATTACTTGGTTTGCTTGCCTTAAGCTTTAATAACTGCTTTTAGTCGCTTTGGCATTGATTTTATTGAATTGGCTGTCACTTCCAGAGGAATTTGGTGCCATACTTCGATCAGAGCTGCTTTTAAGGATTCTTGGCTTACGTACCCAATATTTACCAGTAGGGGTAAATTATGAGATCCTGCAGTATTTGACCAGGTCATAAAATCTTTTGAAATCGGCTTGATAAATTTGATGTTCCTCAGGGACCATTTTCTTAATCACTTTAAACAACTTTATTCCAGCAACAACGCTGGATAATTTTTCGCTACACACTTTTAGACTCCAAATTTCATTCGCAACTTAAGTTTTTCTAGTCATCTTGAATTTGTTGGAAGAAGCATGGCGACATTATAAAGCCATTCGCAAGAATATTAGGAATTTTCGCGTCTAAACTTAGAATTAGCCCAGTTTTGCTCCTATGGATGGTATATAAATAATTGGTAGTAATGTGCGTTGGGTTCATACTAGTGTATATACAAAATATGGGCAGCATTCTACCTTCACGCCCACAATTAACTAATATTCATATCTGGGTTCCTATACAAGATTCAGCAACGAAATTTCACACTGGTTCAGAGTGCTAGTATAAAAAACCAAATAAAAATGGGCGGGTTCTTTTCAGAACCACGCCCACTATAGGCTAATGTTCATAGCATACAACCTATACCAAATTTGTTGACGAAATTTGAAGTGAATAAGTATAGTGACGCTATAAAGCCATACATAAGAAATGGGGTCGACCAGATATTCTATATAATGAATTCT